>SJYA01000583.1:93716-151534 GCA_006410615.1 Neotragus moschatus | reverse complement strand
CAATCACCATCTGCAGTGATTTTGGAGCCCAAAAAAATACAGTCTGACACTGTTTCCCCATCTAATTCCCATGAAGTGATGGAACCAGATGCCATGATCTTCGTTTTCTGAATGTTGAGCTTTAAGCCAACTTTTTCACTCTCCACTTTCACTTTCATCAAGAGGCTTTTTAGTTCCTCTTCACTTTCTGCCATAAGGGTGGTGTCATCTGCATATCTGAGGTAATTGATGTTTCTCCTGGCAATCTGGCAGCATTTTTGAATGAACAAATGAATCTGAAAACATGGATGGGTAATTGACTAGTTCTGACAAAATTCTGTTCCCAAAAGTTCATTTTAAGTAGAGTATTAAAATAAATGTTAATACAGCCTTTCCATCTGAGGGCAATTTTTCCACCTTATTAATTATTGCTAAATTTCAGAAGACCCTGTTAGTATCTCTCTCCCAAAATTGTAGTGAGAACAAAATGAGACAACATGTATAAGAACTTTAAACAGTACCTGGCCCAAAGTAAGTGCTTGGTAAATATTAGTTATAATTCTTCCGTTTACTCTTGCTGCTGCTGCTGCTCCTAAGTCACTTCAGTCGTGTCCGACTCTTCGTGACCCCATGGACTGCAGCCCATCAGGCTCCTCCGTCCATGGGATTTTCCAGACAAGAGTACTGGAGTGGGGTGCCATTGCCTTCTCCTGTTTACTCTTACCTATGCCCAGATAACTCAACCAAAGCCTGATCAATTTCTTGTCCAATAGAAAACTAATCATATTAATTATTAATACATTTAAACTTGAAGTCAGGCACTGGATAAAGCCAAAGTTTCAAGTATCTTGAGTAATACATACATAAATATACATGCATAAATTAACAGACAATGTGATTTTCCAGGCAAGAGTACTGGAGTGGGTTGCCATTTCCTTCTCCAGGGGATCTTCCCGACTCAGGGATCGAGCCCTGATCTCCTGCTTTCCAGGTAGGCGCTTTACCCTCTGAGCCACCAGGGCTCCTTTACAGACAATAGACAACATAAATTTTATTGTGCAGTAGAGATTAAAAGTTAAGAATATGGCCTCTAGAGCTAGCCAGTTCTGCCACAGAGAAGCAACTTGTGTCTCTTCCTCTCTGTGTGAGCTTAGGCTTAACTTGTCTACGTCTCTTCTTCCTCATCTGTAACATGAGAATAATAAAGAATACCATCTCCTAGGTTTGCTGTCAGTGATTAATAAGGCATAGTGCAAAGCACGCTGCCTGGATCATTGTAAATACTCAATAAATATTAGTTATTATTATTGCTATCACCTTTGACATTGTTTCATCACATGCTGTCAAAACTATTCAAGTGAATTCTGTCATGTTCATGAGAAAGAAGAAAATCCTGATGGAGTTTGACAAATAAGGACCCCAAAGTAAATTATTTTCTCCTTTTCATATACAACTGACTTCCTTTGATATAACTAAGAAATCTCCACGTACATAGAAATGAGAAGAGACAAAACGTTCTTCACATCGGTTTGGCTTTCTAACTGCAAAAGCAGAACTCTGACGCAATCTGCTGCAGCACACAATCCTCACAGCCTCCTGCCTGGGTTCACTAATAGAGCATCAGATAGAAGCTCTGGTCTTCAAACAACAACTATCTGTCACTTGATTGGCATAAAAAACATGTATAAACCAAAATTGTTCTTCTCACTCTCTCCATTCCCACTGCAACACCTTCTCATCATGACCATTCAGACTGCTGGTCTCCTGGTAGGTATCTCTTCTCTAAATTACCCAAACATTAATGCCACTATTATCCAAAAACATAGTCTAATAATATTATGTCTCTCATTGATCACTTCTATTGCTGCGACCAGCTCAGCCTCCACTATGAAATCCTCCTGGACAGCAAAATGAGTGAGAGACATTTCATACAGCTAAACAGACCCATTTTCAAAGACCATTGTCTATTCTGAGATTAAGTTCTGCTTTATGGTATAAAACATTTTTTATTTGATTGCATAATGATGGTAGGGTTTTGTTTCTTTTATTATTTGTTTGTTACTCAGTGTTTATACTAGGCAAAATAAAATATGACTACCTTATGTTGGTTTTAGAAATTTTATTAGTTTGTAAAATCCAAAGGTCTAAAAAACACTGGTGTATTGGTTGAGAGTACTGAAGCTCTTGGCAATAGACCACTAACCCCAACTGCTCTACTAATCTCTGGAGGAAATTTACTTACCCTTTGTAGATCTCTGTTTCCTTATTGACTTCATATGATTTGAGAGTAAATTAAATGAGGTATTGCCTATTTTAGACAAGCAATATAAATGCAAGCATATGATATGCAACCTTTTGTGCCTGGCTTCTTTAACTTAGCATGTTTTTGAGGTTCATCTATGTTATAGAAATTATCAGTACTTCATTCCTTTTTATGGCTGATATCCTATTGGTATGTGTATACTACTATTAGCTCATTTCATCCATTGATGGACATTTGGATTATTGCAGCCACTTTGTAATCACCTTTATCATTAATGATTTCCAGGTTGGTTATTCCTTTTCATTTTTATTTGCTTATTTGACTTTACAGTAAAAGACATTCAAGATCATTTGACATATTAGTATAATGTTGCAGGACCCATATTCCAAAAGTGCCTTATTTCAACAGATATTTGTTCATGCAACAGCATCCTCCAAGTCACATATAATCAAACCTGAGTGGCACAGTGAAATCTTTGGAGGGCAGATGGTCATATAGGGAACTTTGGTTCTGTCAACAAGAGAGCAAAGGCTCCATCTTCATGGAACAAGCCCACCACTGGCATGAGTGATCAAGAAAGAAGTCTTTGTGTGTGGAAGGGCTCTGCCACCTCTTCTACTTCTGCATAGCCACCCAGTCCCCTCATCACAGACCAATAGCATGAGGACTTTTTCCCTAACTGGATAACCAACTCCTAGAAAGAAGGAAAAATAGGGTCCCATACCAGAGATTATGGGGCCTGCTGAGTTGATTATGTGATTAGGAAGTAAACTAAGTCTGTGGCCTCTCACATGGATTATCCCAATGTAAAGATGACATCATCACTAGCTTTGTGGTGCTTTTCCCCTCACCTTAGACTCTGCTACTTCACATGATGAATCCTGTCTCTGACACTGCTGCTGCTGCTGCTAAGTCACTTCAGTCGTGTCCGACTCTGTGCGACCCCATAGACAGCGGCCCACCAGGCTCCCCCGTCCCTGGGATTCTCCAGGCAAGAACACTGGAGTGGGCTGCCATTTCCTTCTCCAATGCATGAACGTGAAAAGTGAAAGTAAAGTCGCTCAGTCATGTCCAACTCCCAGTGACCCCATGGTCTGCAGCCTACGAAGCTCCTCTGTCCATGGGATTTTTCAGGCCAGAGTACTGGAGTGGGGTGCCATTGCCTCCTCTGGTCTCTGACACTACCTCACCTCAAAACTTGTATCTACACCTCACTGAAGGAAATGGAGATCTGGCAATGATCCAGTTCATTTGATCAACATAGCTGGTGGAACCAGATAATTTAAGCTCCAAATTTCCCCATTAATCAAAATAGTCTGATGACGGCTACATCTGCTTTTACTTTGGGTTGTGTAGACACAGTCTAATTGTGCATTTCCTAAAAACAGAATCATATCATCTGTAACATTCATAGAGCTCTTCCTGCCCACATTTTTCCCCAGCTTGTTTGACTGAACAGATAACTCAGTAATTAAAATTCATAATCAACACATGTTGAGTATTTTTCCTCTTTCTTCTGCTTTTACAGTCCCTTCCCCTGACTTCTGGGTGGTTTGCCAACCGTTCCACTTTTCAGGAGTAAATACTAAAGGTTATCTTCCCATGGGGCCACCATATTGGCCATCTTTCTCAATCCTTTTCTCTTGCCTCAACCCCCTACCCCACCACCTTTGGAGGTGGGAACTTCAGAAACATTGACAGTTCTGACTATACCTCAAAAGCTAGCAGCAGAATAAAGTGGTAAATCATCAGAGAAATAAAAAACGGAGACAACAGAGCGTCTGGTTTGAAGGGAATATGTCACTGGGTTCACAGCCATGATCTTCCTTTTCAGAAGGTCTATGAGTCCTAGATAAGCCCATTGTGCCACTGAAATGAGCCTGGCTCAGGCCAACCTTGTGTCAGACAAGGAGGAGAAGAGCTGCTAGGGGTGGGGGCAGGGGTTGACTGGTAGGCAGCTACATTTGCAGTTAACAGGAGGCAAGAGGGTCCTTTGTAAAATGTTTGCCTGAGTGCACAAAACAGACACCTTCTGAAAAAGAAGACCAAGCTCATAAACCTGATTTAATTGGGGGTGAGGGGAGGNGAAAGTGAAAGTGAAGTCGTGTCCGACTCTTTGAGACCCCATGGACTGCAGCCCACCAGGCTCCTCTGTCCATGGGATTCTCCAGGCAAGAATACTGGCATGGGTTACCATTTCCTTCTCCAGGGGATCTTCCCAACCCAGGGATTGAACCCAAATCTTCCACATAGCAGGCAGCCGCTTTAACCTCTGAGCCACCAGGGAAGCCCTTCTTCTATACAAAAGCCTAACTTATTAGACTGGATGTCACAATCACCTAACATATTTCTTCCCATATAACATTTCTTCCCATATAAAGCCTTTCTACATGCTTTATGTCAAGAAAATATTCTATTTTGGCAATAATGTATCTTAAATGAAATTTGTATGAAACTATCCCATGGACGGAGGAGCCTGGTAGGCTGCAGTCCATGGGGTCGCTGGGAGTTGGACACGACTGAGTGACTTCACTTTCACTTTTCACATTCATGCATTGGAGAAGGAAGTGGCAACCCACTCCAGTACTCTTGCCTGGAGAATCCCAGGGACGGGGGAGCCTGGTGGGCTGCCGTTTATGGGGTCGCACAGAGTTGGACACGACTGAAGTGACTTAGCAGCAGCATACTGTCTTTTTAAGCTACGCATAGACCATGTAGTGTTCCCAATATTAAATTTCCCTTTAAAGAAAATGCCAGCTTTGAACTTGAGGATGTGTCTACAAACACTGGTGACTCAAAGACAAAGTTGTTTAATTATAGCAGTACAAGGTATTAATATGCACCTGTTCTACAAAGATTAATTTTATTTAAACTTTTACCATAAGTGAATTGATGTTGCAAGAATAAAATGGTGAAAAGGCTGCTGCAGATGCAATTTACATTGAGGCTGGAGCTGGGTAATTGGGTCAGTTGAGTTCATATATTAAAGAATTATCTGCCAGCTACTGCGTTGGCTGTCACAGTCTGTCTCAATCAAACATAACTGCAAATTTCCAGAAAGCTGCTATTGATCAAAATAAAAACCTACATTTTATTTAGGTTCAAAGAGCTGGTACTACTGTCAACTACATTTGATCACCAAGTGCATGATAGCTGAGTATTTGGGTTTACTGGACTGCAGCTTGCTAAAATTAAAAGGTCTTGGTCTCTTTGGAAATACAGATAGGTTTGATTATTTGACTCAGTTTGAGAACTGAAAGTGATGTTAAAGGAATGAATGTTCCTTTGATAATGTTGCTGCTGCTGCTGCTAAGTCGCTTCAGTCGTGTCCGAGTCTGTGTGTTATGTTTCCAAATAAGACAGCTTCCCAAGTGGCTCTGTGGTAAAGAATCTGCCTGCCACTACAGAAGACACAGGAGACAGGAGACGTGGGTTTGATCTCTGGGTCGGGAAGATCCCCTGGAGAAGGGAATGGCAACCTACTCTAGTGTTCTTGCTCAGAGAACCCCAGGGACAGAGGAGCCTGGTAGGCTATATATACAGTCCATGGGGCCACAAAGAGTCAAACACAACTGAGCAGCTGAGCCTCACACACATCTCCAAATAAACAGAAGAAAACAAAAACAAGCAGTAACTGATACATCAGTATAAAAACAGTTGAGCCCCACCCCACAAATTTCTGACTTCCATAATTAATCTACATTTCCTGAAGACACACATGTTTTCCCTCATTGTCTGTTTAACTGGCTCAAAAACAGCACTGCCATGGACAGCCTCCCTTGTTAGAGGAAACAATTACTTGGTAGTACTGGTTATTTTAATGGACATATCACTTTAAATGAAGCCATCACATCTGTTCCACCTCCTAATTACAAATGCAAAAGAAACACAATCCACCAATGCGTCATAAAAAAAGTGAAACATAAGTGATTTAAATGCATATGTATGTTCCTAAGTCAATGCAGCATGCAATCTGCTATGTTTTTTACATGTTCTGAGCACAAATCAGATGGAAAACCTGTTCTCTGATGAAATGTGATTTCTTCTCCCTGGATAAGTTTGGCGCTGTATGGAAGCAATGGCTGCCACAAACAATTTGCAGACTACATTGCCACTCTCACCAGTGTTCTTCACTAAACTCTTCCTGGGAACTAATATTTTATGATCAGTGTGGTGGGTCACACCACTCTGATGCAGGTTGAGTACAAAAATATATTAATCTAATGTGTTGGGGAGATTTTCAGTGATACATTAAGAATAATTTATTTTTCTATCTTCCTTCCTAAAGGAAGAGTATTTTATAGTGTTACCCAACTGTCTTTGCCCAAGGAGGTGATCAGTGGTACTTACTACTTAAAGAATTAATAATAATAATAGAGTAGACATTGGTAATGATGATACTATTTTCTTGTTTCTATTAAGAAATAATCCTATTTAAAGAAAACATTTGAAAGGGGTCAGTTTTTTTGACCTTTGAGTGGAGCAGGAAGGCAAGAATTTGGTTAGAGTCAGAGATCAAAAAAGGCAATGATGGTTATTTAGTCACTAAGTCATGCCTGACTCTTGCAACCCCATGGACTGTAGCCTGCCAGGCTCCTCTGTCCATGGAATTCTCCAGCCAAAAGTACTAGAATTGGTTGCCATTTCCTTCTCCAGGGATCTTCTCAACCCAGAGACTGAACCCAGGTCTCTTATCAGGTGATTCTTTACCACTGANCAATCACCATCTGCAGTGATTTTGGAGCCCAAAAAAATACAGTCTGACACTGTTTCCCCATCTAATTCCCATGAAGTGATGGAACCAGATGCCATGATCTTCGTTTTCTGAATGTTGAGCTTTAAGCCAACTTTTTCACTCTCCACTTTCACTTTCATCAAGAGGCTTTTTAGTTCCTCTTCACTTTCTGCCATAAGGGTGGTGTCATCTGCATATCTGAGGTAATTGATGTTTCTCCTGGCAATCTGGCAGCATTTTTGAATGAACAAATGAATCTGAAAACATGGATGGGTAATTGACTAGTTCTGACAAAATTCTGTTCCCAAAAGTTCATTTTAAGTAGAGTATTAAAATAAATGTTAATACAGCCTTTCCATCTGAGGGCAATTTTTCCACCTTATTAATTATTGCTAAATTTCAGAAGACCCTGTTAGTATCTCTCTCCCAAAATTGTAGTGAGAACAAAATGAGACAACATGTATAAGAACTTTAAACAGTACCTGGCCCAAAGTAAGTGCTTGGTAAATATTAGTTATAATTCTTCCGTTTACTCTTGCTGCTGCTGCTGCTCCTAAGTCACTTCAGTCGTGTCCGACTCTTCGTGACCCCATGGACTGCAGCCCATCAGGCTCCTCCGTCCATGGGATTTTCCAGACAAGAGTACTGGAGTGGGGTGCCATTGCCTTCTCCTGTTTACTCTTACCTATGCCCAGATAACTCAACCAAAGCCTGATCAATTTCTTGTCCAATAGAAAACTAATCATATTAATTATTAATACATTTAAACTTGAAGTCAGGCACTGGATAAAGCCAAAGTTTCAAGTATCTTGAGTAATACATACATAAATATACATGCATAAATTAACAGACAATGTGATTTTCCAGGCAAGAGTACTGGAGTGGGTTGCCATTTCCTTCTCCAGGGGATCTTCCCGACTCAGGGATCGAGCCCTGATCTCCTGCTTTCCAGGTAGGCGCTTTACCCTCTGAGCCACCAGGGCTCCTTTACAGACAATAGACAACATAAATTTTATTGTGCAGTAGAGATTAAAAGTTAAGAATATGGCCTCTAGAGCTAGCCAGTTCTGCCACAGAGAAGCAACTTGTGTCTCTTCCTCTCTGTGTGAGCTTAGGCTTAACTTGTCTACGTCTCTTCTTCCTCATCTGTAACATGAGAATAATAAAGAATACCATCTCCTAGGTTTGCTGTCAGTGATTAATAAGGCATAGTGCAAAGCACGCTGCCTGGATCATTGTAAATACTCAATAAATATTAGTTATTATTATTGCTATCACCTTTGACATTGTTTCATCACATGCTGTCAAAACTATTCAAGTGAATTCTGTCATGTTCATGAGAAAGAAGAAAATCCTGATGGAGTTTGACAAATAAGGACCCCAAAGTAAATTATTTTCTCCTTTTCATATACAACTGACTTCCTTTGATATAACTAAGAAATCTCCACGTACATAGAAATGAGAAGAGACAAAACGTTCTTCACATCGGTTTGGCTTTCTAACTGCAAAAGCAGAACTCTGACGCAATCTGCTGCAGCACACAATCCTCACAGCCTCCTGCCTGGGTTCACTAATAGAGCATCAGATAGAAGCTCTGGTCTTCAAACAACAACTATCTGTCACTTGATTGGCATAAAAAACATGTATAAACCAAAATTGTTCTTCTCACTCTCTCCATTCCCACTGCAACACCTTCTCATCATGACCATTCAGACTGCTGGTCTCCTGGTAGGTATCTCTTCTCTAAATTACCCAAACATTAATGCCACTATTATCCAAAAACATAGTCTAATAATATTATGTCTCTCATTGATCACTTCTATTGCTGCGACCAGCTCAGCCTCCACTATGAAATCCTCCTGGACAGCAAAATGAGTGAGAGACATTTCATACAGCTAAACAGACCCATTTTCAAAGACCATTGTCTATTCTGAGATTAAGTTCTGCTTTATGGTATAAAACATTTTTTATTTGATTGCATAATGATGGTAGGGTTTTGTTTCTTTTATTATTTGTTTGTTACTCAGTGTTTATACTAGGCAAAATAAAATATGACTACCTTATGTTGGTTTTAGAAATTTTATTAGTTTGTAAAATCCAAAGGTCTAAAAAACACTGGTGTATTGGTTGAGAGTACTGAAGCTCTTGGCAATAGACCACTAACCCCAACTGCTCTACTAATCTCTGGAGGAAATTTACTTACCCTTTGTAGATTTCTGTTTCCTTATTGACTTCATATGATTTGAGAGTAAATTAAATGAGGTATTGCCTATTTTAGACAAGCAATATAAATGCAAGCATATGATATGCAACCTTTTGTGCCTGGCTTCTTTAACTTAGCATGTTTTTGAGGTTCATCTATGTTATAGAAATTATCAGTACTTCATTCCTTTTTATGGCTGATATCCTATTGGTATGTGTATACTACTATTAGCTCATTTCATCCACTGATGGACATTTGGATTATTGCAGCCACTTTGTAATCACCTTTATCATTAATGATTTCCAGGTTGGTTATTCCTTTTCATTTTTATTTGCTTATTTGACTTTACAGTAAAAGACATTCAAGATCATTTGACATATTAGTATAATGTTGCAGGACCCATATTCCAAAAGTGCCTTATTTCAACAGATATTTGTTCATGCAACAGCATCCTCCAAGTCACATATAATCAAACCTGAGTGGCACAGTGAAATCTTTGGAGGGCAGATGGTCATATAGGGAACTTTGGTTCTGTCAACAAGAGAGCAAAGGCTCCATCTTCATGGAACAAGCCCACCACTGGCATGAGTGATCAAGAAAGAAGTCTTTGTGTGTGGAAGGGCTCTGCCACCTCTTCTACTTCTGCATAGCCACCCAGTCCCCTCATCACAGACCAATAGCATGAGGACTTTTTCCCTAACTGGATAACCAACTCCTAGAAAGAAGGAAAAATAGGGTCCCATACCAGAGATTATGGGGCCTGCTGAGTTGATTATGTGATTAGGAAGTAAACTAAGTCTGTGGCCTCTCACATGGATTATCCCAATGTAAAGATGACATCATCACTAGCTTTGTGGTGCTTTTCCCCTCACCTTAGACTCTGCTACTTCACATGATGAATCCTGTCTCTGACACTGCTGCTGCTGCTGCTAAGTCACTTCAGTAGTGTCCGACTCTGTGCGACCCCATAGACAGCGGCCCACCAGGCTCCCCCGTCCCTGGGATTCTCCAGGCAAGAACACTGGAGTGGGCTGCCATTTCCTTCTCCAATGCATGAACGTGAAAAGTGAAAGTAAAGTCGCTCAGTCATGTCCAACTCCCAGTGACCCCATGGTCTGCAGCCTACGAAGCTCCTCTGTCCATGGGATTTTTCAGGCCAGAGTACTGGAGTGGGGTGCCATTGCCTCCTCTGGTCTCTGACACTACCTCACCTCAAAACTTGTATCTACACCTCACTGAAGGAAATGGAGATCTGGCAATGATCCAGTTCATTTGATCAACATAGCTGGTGGAACCAGATAATTTAAGCTCCAAATTTCCCCATTAATCAAAATAGTCTGATGACGGCTACATCTGCTTTTACTTTGGGTTGTGTAGACACAGTCTAATTGTGCATTTCCTAAAAACAGAATCATATCATCTGTAACATTCATAGAGCTCTTCCTGCCCACATTTTTCCCCAGCTTGTTTGACTGAACAGATAACTCAGTAATTAAAATTCATAATCAACACATGTTGAGTATTTTTCCTCTTTCTTCTGCTTTTACAGTCCCTTCCCCTGACTTCTGGGTGGTTTGCCAACCGTTCCACTTTTCAGGAGTAAATACTAAAGGTTATCTTCCCATGGGGCCACCATATTGGCCATCTTTCTCAATCCTTTTCTCTTGCCTCAACCCCCTACCCCACCACCTTTGGAGGTGGGAACTTCAGAAACATTGACAGTTCTGACTATACCTCAAAAGCTAGCAGCAGAATAAAGTGGTAAATCATCAGAGAAATAAAAAACGGAGACAACAGAGCGTCTGGTTTGAAGGGAATATGTCACTGGGTTCACAGCCATGATCTTCCTTTTCAGAAGGTCTATGAGTCCTAGATAAGCCCATTGTGCCACTGAAATGAGCCTGGCTCAGGCCAACCTTGTGTCAGACAAGGAGGAGAAGAGCTGCTAGGGGTGGGGGCAGGGGTTGACTGGTAGGCAGCTACATTTGCAGTTAACAGGAGGCAAGAGGGTCCTTTGTAAAATGTTTGCCTGAGTGCACAAAACAGACACCTTCTGAAAAAGAAGACCAAGCTCATAAACCTGATTTAATTGGGGGTGAGGGGAGGGGGAGTAGACCATGTGAAGGCCAAGCTCAGCTTCCGAGAACAAAACTCACGTGGCTTCTAAAGTAAACCTGAACCAAGATTATCACCAATTTCCTTCACTGGGAATGGACCTCAGAGTAAGGTCTTCTGGAGTCCTTGCATCCTTTCCCTTTAACACACCCAGAGTTTCTTTTCCCCTCAGCACTTAGGAAAGCCTTCCTCGTAAACAGATCTCTTTCATCCCCCACAATAGTCCACCTTACAGAAGAAGTCACCACCAAAGTCACACCAGGACAGAGCTGCCAGCCTCTCTCCCATTCCAGCCCCTGGAGCCTTGCTCCAGACCATGATTTGGGGCCCCAACAAGTTTCTGGTTCTTTAAGATGTTAAGCATTGAAATACAAAAGCTGTTGTTTCATAATCCAATTAGACAACCACTTTTAACTGGCTTGTGCATTTCTCTCAGACTTACCTTCACCTAAGCACACAAATGAAGATGCCTCCTCACGGTTCCAGAAATCTGTGAAGCTGAGACGGTATTTTTAACGCATTCATTTTAAACAATGTCTGTGCCGTACCACTTTTGCTCTCGCTGTTTGTGCAGGTGAGTTGCTACCGAACAGCTGAGCTCCAGATCCGACATGTGTGGCCCGGGGCGGGCCTTGGATTTTTCAAAGGGTAAGGTTTTCACACATGGCAACACCCTCAAGTGTTTTCAGTATCTGTGGCTCAGTATAGCTCCTTCATGTGGATTTCACAGACAAACAAGAGGCATCTAACAATGGAAATTCTATCACCTTATCTGTTTTACCTTCCTTCCATATGGAAGGCACACAGGCGCACACACACACACACACACACACACACACACCTGGGAAGTTCACTTTCTTCTTGAACTCCAAAAAACTTTATAATTGCATACAGAATCTTCTTTGAGTGGTTAGAAGTGCTCTGCATTTTTCCCAAAGCCCTGAAGAAAATAGTCTGGAGTTCTTTACTCCAGCAGGACCTGTCTAGAAGCAGCAATATTTCCTGAAGTTCTCAGATAGATAGTTTGTTGACTTCCTAGCAAGGGAAGGCTGTGGACCAAACAGACCCTTCAGGCTGCATGAAAATGAGGGCATGGGGCTCTAGTCATGCTACAGAGAAGCCTAAGACGGGACAGTCTTCCTGCACTTCCTCGAAGCAGGACCACCTGCTCAGTTCTCTGTGTGGAGAAAAAGAGGGAACTTCAGATCTCCCTAGTGTCCCTCACAGACCATGCTACCTTTGGTGGTAAAGAGTTCCCGAACATACCACTGTGGTATAAAAACTATTTTGAGCAGAGACATTGAGTTCCTGAAATCTCTTTTCTGCATAAAAGCAGAGCCCCCCTCCCCAAAAGAACTCAAAAGAACACAATCATCATTAAGTCCCAGAGCTTGTAACTAGGAAGACTGACTCTTATCCTGGGAGATGAGACATTGTCATAAAACTGTCATATCGCCTATCTTTTTTTCCTAAGCATCCATCCATCTTTTGCAAAAAGTCATTTATTTTCCCATAAGTGCTTTGCTCTCCTTTCCTTTCCCATTAAGATGGTGTGTAAGCCCCAAGATGTAACTTACTTCCCTAAGTTATGTCCTTCTGAGCATTACCTTAAGTATGTTTTAAATCTCTGTTTTCTCTTGCTAATCTGTCTTTGGTTAGTTTAATTTGCAAGGAGAGTCGCCTGCATGGACCACTTCAACAGGCTCCCTTGGTTTGCCGTTGGCTTTGGCCACCTGGAAGCATCAGGAAGAGCTCAGAGAAAGAAGAATGAGGTCATGGTATTTATTCCCTCCAGTGCTATGAGGTCACCATGGGCTATGTCCCTCAGTTGAAAGCCCAGCTCCTGCAAGGGAGACCACTCCACACCACTTCTTTGACTGCTTCTTCCCTTTCTGGTCCAGGGGTGATAGAGTCTGAACCATCCCCTGGGTACTACTGTTCCCCTTGAGGTTTTCTGTACCCACCTCTACCTTTGTACATCGTTTCCTAGGAACTCCTTCAGATTACTCACTTTGGATGTGCTTTTTCTTGCCAGAGCCTTCAGTCCTATAAAACGAAGATGGAAGACGATCACAAATTGGAGGAAATTTTGGAGACAGTTTCATTACCCATCTTATAACTTGCAGCAGGGTCCCAGGCAACTTTGTCATGTTCCTTTGAGCCATGAAAGCTCAATGACTGCTCTCGCCACTTTGGCCACTGTCCTTGTGCCTGCAACCGAGACAAGGGGAGTAAGCAAGCAGGTAACACCACTCACATGCCAGCAATTGTGAGTAACGGGCGATCTGATCTTCTCTGTCTCTCTTTTAGCCGAGAGTTGATTAAGTCTCCCCAGGATGGGGTGAGAAGACAACTGAGGCAGCACCCACCGTGTGTTCAAAAGAATCCTCCGCAGTGACTTCACCTCAGGTCTCAGGACATGGCTGCACCCTTCCCACAGAAGCCAAAGTCCCATACAGCAAAGCACTCTCCTTAGAGGTGGGAGGAAGGCTTTCTCTTCTGTCTTGGAAGAAAACTCTCATCCATTCATCTTAGCCAGAGTTCTCCCTGCATCCTTTGTCCAGTAGATCTCCCAGAAGGGGGTTATCCCATCTGGGACTCTGCGTGTTAGCTGTCAATGCAGGAAGGTGGCCCCCTTACTTCTTGTCATGTGTTATAAACAAAAGAGTGGTCACCTGGCCTCCTCATGTGATAAGGCACACTTCTGGCCATGACACACTCACCTGCACTGTTTTCTTATTACCCAAAGGATTCACTGGAAGGACTGATGCTGAAGCTGAAGCTCCAATACTTTGGCCCCCTGATGCGAAGAACTGACTCATTGGAAAAGATCCTAATGCTGGGAAAGATTGAAGGCAGGAGGAGATGGGGACGACAGAGGATGAGATGGTTGGATGGTATCACTGACTCAATGGACATGAGTTTGAGCAAGCTCTAGGAGTTCGTGAAGGACAGGGAACCCTGGCGTGCTGCAGTCCATGGGGCTGCAAAGAGTCAGATATGACTGAGCAACTGAACTGAACTGACTGAAAGGATTCGATCTAAACTCCTCCATTTGGCATTCAAGGTCCACAGTGATCTGATTTCAATCTGTCCTTCTAAGGACAGCTGAAACTCCTCATCAAGCAATCAGTTAGATGATCAGAGACCTTACAGGTCAAGTCAGGGGTCTTCATCTTCCTTGTAGGTGATGGGCCCTGGGCAGTAGGGGAAATAAAATGATTCCAATAAAAAATCATCCAGACCCCAGTGTCAGGGGGAGACTAGAATGGAGGCAGCCTGTGAGGAGGGGAGGTTGGGAGGAGGGAGAACCATGACTTACTTGAAGGATGACCTTCCCCAAGGTTAGAAGAGATTGTGAGTAAGCCTACACTCCCTAGAGAGGAGCATGTGGTATGGAACAAGCTACTGGCAGCTCCCAGGGAGAACTGAGGGGTCAGAGTCTCAGCTGCTGCAGCCCTGCAGCCCACCTGACTCCCTATACAAAGGAAATTGAAAAAGAGGGAGAGAGAAGTTCAAAATAAGAAAAGAAGAGAAAAGAAAGATCAGTTCTTGAAAGTGAAAGACTCGAGGTTCTCCCAACATCCTGAGTTGAGACTGATACTCATATCCCCTCTAACCTTTCTTGGCATTTCAGAAGCCTGATCCAACCCTGGAGCTGAGTGAGTTGAAAGGAGAGGGACATTCAAAAGTCAGGGCTAGGCAACAGGGATTCTTGTACTGGTGGCATCCCCCTGCCTTTCTGCCAGCCCATGTGCTGAGATGATGGCAGGGGTATCTGAAGACAGACACAAAGCCCGAAGGTGAGCAGAGGAGCTGAGAGACTGTGTCCTGACTTGGAGAGAGACTTCCACCTCCTTAGGTATGTCCCTGTCAAAGGTGTGAGGAAGCAATTCACAAAAGAAGAAATAAAGTTTCAACAGCATATGTAATATTGGATGACCTCACTACCAACAAAAAAATCTAATTAAGACATCAGTTTTCTTTGGGCATCCCAGCTAGCACAGTGGTAGAGAATCTACCTGTCAATGCAGACGCAGTTTCAATCCCTGGGTTGGGAAAATTCTCTGGAGGAGAAAGTGGCAACCCACTCTAGTATTCTTGCCTGGAAAATTCCATGAACAGAGGAGCCTGGTGGGCTACAATCCATGGGGTTGCAAAGAATCAGATGCAACTGAGCACACACACACATACATCTTTTTTTTTTTAATCAAACTACTAAGTGCTGAGAAAAATGTGATATCCAATATCAGAGAGAGTTTAAATAAACATAGCCTAAGTCACTTGTGCTCATGTAAAATGAAACTCTCTTCCTAGTACTTTATATCAAAATCCTGACAAGTGGCATACCTGTCAACCTAGCCATCTCTCTTAGTGGGTTTATCCCAAATGACTAATTAAGAATGTGACCAAGGTACTTACCCTCATAGGATGACTGCCTTTTGATCCATCCTCAATGCTCCATATCAGAGGACTGAAGATGATATTTACCCCTCTTACCAAACAATTCCTCATTAGGTAACCAAGTGAAAAGAATACTGATTTTTTGATAAGAACATGTAGGACAAAAACATTACTTTAGTCCCACATTCCTTAACTTTTTATAGTAAGCCTTAGATTTTGGCTTTGTTTCTATTATTCCTTCCTAGAAATAGTTCAAGTTTATACACTTTTTTAAATTGAAAAGCCTTATATAATATATACAACAAATAATTCATATGGATATGGGCCACATTCATTAAGTCAAAACAGGTTAAGGTACAGTAAGTAACAAAGCCTCCACAAATGTGTGTGGTTTGTCACACAAGGCTGTATGTCTTGCTCCTGCTACACATCCCAAATGAGTAAGTGGAAGGTCTGTTCCACATCCCCTCACCCAAGGACCCTGTGTCACATTCTGGAGCCTCTGTACCTGAAGCATTACTGGTCGCCCAGGCAAGGGGAGGGAACCTGAGCAGGTGCTGCAACAGTAGTTCAGTGCTCTGGCCTGGGAGAGACTCACATCACCTCTACTCATGAGTTTTGGAAGAAAACAAGTCACATGATCATGCAAATAATTTCAAGGTATGAGAACTGCTGTTCTACCATGATGTTCTTCTGCAGAAAAGCAGAAGCAAGCAAATCACCCTTGTGTCCATCACACAGGCTGGGGTCAGGGAGTTTGTCTCTAAAGACATGAGACAGGTATCAGACTGCCTGCTTCACTCCTGAAATTTTCTGAGTGCATTAGCAAAGAAGAAGAAACATGGTCAGTCCCATTAACTGATGATTCATTCAGTGATTATTGAGTATTCCTTCAGCATTGTGCTAGGAATTAGGAAAATACAAAGAATTAAAATCACAGTGTTTCCAGGTGCTTAAATCTAGTGGAAGAGGTAATACTATAACATTTCATGTAAATTTAATTTATATAACATTGAATATAATATTTCATATAAAATTTGCTGCTGCTGCTAAGTTGCTTCAATAATGTCCAACTCTATGCGACCGCATAGACAGTAGCCCACCAGGCTCCCCCGTCCCTGGGATTTTCCAGGCAAGAACACTGGAGTGGGTTGCCATTTCCTTCTCCAGCATATAAAATTTAGGGGTTCCTTAATAACTCTTGATATACAAGACTATGATTTCTTAGCCTGTTTCAGGCTTCAGGATCATTCAGAGAGCTATTTCAAATGGTAACATAATCAAGCTCCAATGCCAGCAATATTGAATCAGCAAATATTCAGTGAGATAAAGTCTAAGCATATGAGTTTTTATTAAAATTCCTTAGATGACTCTGGGCTCACCCCAGTTTAAGAAACCTTGAAATATGAAAATTCAACAGTTGTGCTCTTAGGGACAAGAAGGTATTTTCAACACCAAATAGAGGTTTAGAGGAGGAGGAGGAGCTTGTAATCTGTAGCCTTGTGGTCAGGAAAGGTTTCAAGGGGAAGGTGGCTCTGGGTCCATGAAGAAGGAGCAGAATTTGGCACAGTGGATACGAGATGAGGACTGACTAGGGTTCAGGGATAGACATACATATATGTCAATTATGCTAGAGGGGTAAAGAATATTTCAATCAAATNAGGAGGAGGAGCTTGTAATCTGTAGCCTTGTGGTCAGGAAAGGTTTCAAGGGGAAGGTGGCTCTGGGTCCATGAAGAAGGAGCAGAATTTGGCACAGTGGATACGAGATGAGGACTGACTAGGGTTCAGGGATAGACATACATATATGTCAATTATGCTAGAGGGGTAAAGAATATTTCAATCAAATGAGAACTTAAGTTACAATGATGATTTTAAAGGATTTAGTTTAGACCAATATCCAACTCTATAGAAAGTTTTTTAATCAGAGTAGTTCCTCAGCACTTTGGACAATGACAGGCAAGTGATAAGTGCCTCATTAATATTTGTTGAATTAATTAAATTATTAATAAATCAATTCTGAATTGAGTAACTGAAGATCAAACCTCAAAAGCCAAAAGGTAATTAATGGCTGTTAATGAATAATTGATAGCCAACTTCTTTGGTTCTACTTGTACCAGAGATTAAAACAAGAAGTTATATGACCTCTTTGTTCTTTTTAATAATATATAAACTACTCCTACTTTCATAAAGCACTCTCAAAGCTCATTGAATGAGCTTAAGAGGCCCTTAAGATCTCCTAGAATGCAGAATTATGTCATGGAGAAGCTAGCATAGCAAAAAGGGAAAACAGAAAACAAACAAACAAACAAACAAAGACTGTTGGGGTCCAACAGACCTTGCTTTGTCACTTACTAGCTGTGTGGCCTTGGACAAACCAGTCAACCTCTTTGGAAAGTTGAGCTAATAATATCTAACATATGTACTTAATTGAGAAATAATATCAAGGCCATAAAGACGATTTGGAAAAATCTAGAACAATGACATGGTCAGGACCAGTACATCTTAACAATTACCTGAAACTGTCCCTGGTGACAGATGAGGATATCAAGACCTGCATTCAACTAAAGCAACAGAAACATTCATACCATAAAACTCAAAAGGTCAAACTACACAAGTAACCACACCTTGGTTGATGTTGGATTTTATATTTTATTAATTTATATAACTGCATTAAAAATGCTGGACATTTTGCCATATGTGTAAACTATCTTGCTGATAGATGGAGAAAACTCCATGCATTTTGTTTTCACAAATCACTGAGACACAAATGATTTAGCCAGCACACTTTCTTTGCATTGGCCTGACCTGTATTTACAAGGTTCTCTGTTGGCCATACTACCTCGTTCGCCTCCCAACCCTGTGCCACCAGCTTAAACAAACACGTGCATCTGCTCACAAGAAACACACTCAGGTTTTTGTCTCTTCCAGGCAAAGAAACAAAACAAACAAGTAAACATAAAAGGTTGATATGATAAAAATTGAGCCAACCATGGTCCCTGGCTATAGGACATTAAACTAGCTAACTAATTTAAAAAATCAAAACAGACTTGACTGCATGAATGCACAATTTATTGGATACTAATTCAATTGAGTGGGTTCATAGCTGGCCATATAAAAGCAATAATAAGAGTAGTTAGCATTTTTAAGTATGACACTATGTGCCAGGAATTACGCTGAACACTTCATGTGGATCACTGTGCTGTCTATACTACAGCCTAATAGTATAGCACTATTTTACCGACACTTCTCACAGGAGGCAGTAGTAACACTGAGATGGTAAGCTATTTGCCTAAGGAAACAGCAAATCACTAAATTCAAGTTAGGATACACAGACTTCATTTCCAATGCTTGGTTCTTATATTTGAATATCGGGATTGCCATGGATACATCTTTTTTTTTTTTATGGACACATCTTTATATCTTGTTTTTAACATAGTCTTCAGCAAAACTTTCCTTAAGTCCTTGTGCTCAGCATCTGAACATTTTAGCTGGGTATTAGCAAAATGAAATAAATATATGGTACATTTATTAACCCTGGCAAGACGTGTTCATTATTATCATTACAATTCTTATTAAACTTTATGAAAGATGATGTCTAGTTAGGTTATACATAGCTCTGTCTTAATCAAAATATTACTGACTCAGGATGAAAACATAGAAGAGCAGTATAATTACATGTAACATATTTGCATGCTCTACAAATAATATTGTAAAAATTATGAATAAGAAACTAAAGATTGAAAGACTTTCAATAGGTTCATTCTTTTATTCCACAAGCATTTATTAAGCACTTATGAAATGCCATGCACTGTGATGGGCAGCCACTAGAAACAAGAGTTGAGACAAAGTATCTGATGTCAGGGAAATCATAATATAGCCAAAGAGTCTAATAGTCTGCAAAATGAACAAGTTGGTATTGATGAAACAAGAACAGAACCTAGTTTCTGGACTCAAAACAATCAGTCAAACAAGTACTGGATAGGGAGTGGTGAATAATTCGGCTCAATAACCCTTGATGTGAAAAAATTGGGAGTTTATTTTGCCACAAGATCCACGATTCAAGAGCAAAATGTTTCTCTGAGAGACACTTATATATTCCTGGAATGTGCTAAAGACAGTGTAGTATTTAGAATAAAGCAAGGGATAAACTACCACTCTGGGAAAATCTGATCTAATCCACAGTTCCAGGTTCATTCTGGGTACCAAAATCTAAGAAGTGATCAGAGATGCTTACAAATTGGAGATCTAGAAGTAATGATGACCAAAGTAATGATGACTCTGAATAATGCTCCATGAAGAATGGATGGAGATCTGTGAAAGAGAATCCAGGAGCCTTGGTAACTGTCTTTGAATATCCCCAGAACTGCAAGAAAAGATTAGATGCTAGCCCCTCTCCAAAGGCAAACTAAGTACTAATGGGAGGAAAATGTACATGGCAATATCTTCAAATACTATAAATGTAGCAAAATCAATGGAAAAAGAAGACAGAAAAGTCTAAAGGCAGTGGTCTATTGTATTAACTTTCTGACTATTTATATACGGTGTTTGCAGAGAAAGAATGGTACCCAAGGTAGTTCACAAGGAGAAGACTGCAGTAAGCATCTTCTCCAGCAACTCACACCATAGCAAGCATTTTCATAAGCATCCCTTGCACATGAAGTGAAGGTGGAGGTTGGGGACAGAATCTCTGTCCTCTAGGATGACCTGAGTATGAATAACATACAGCTAACTGAACCACAGAGCAAGAAATAAAATATCCAAAGTCCCCATGAAGGTCTTGTTCCTTTGGAATTTAAACTTGAAGGGGTTACTAAATCTTGAGAATTCTTCCTTGAAAATGTCTCCAGGACAGACTTTTTCTTTCTAACACCTGCCACGCTGCTTGTTATCACCCTACTCTTGGCTCCTTCAGCGAATTCCCAAGGGACATTCCTTCTGCTTTAGTTGGAGATTGCATTTTCATACTGGGATGGGGGAAACGACTCACAACGTNTACAAGGTCTTGTAGGCCTTCATAGAACCGTTCAACTTCAGCTTCTTCAGCATTACTGGTTGGGGCATAGACTTGGATTATGGTGATACTGAATGGTTTGCCTTGGAAACGAACAGAGATCATTCTGTTGTTTTTGAGATTGCATCCAAGTACTGCATTTCAGACTCTCGATGTTAAAAAAATGACCTTTCATTTGTTAGGTGTGGTCATAGTATTATAATTATGTTTTATAAGCGTCCTCTTTTTTAAAGAATACTTACTGAAGAACTTATGGATGAAACCGTATGGCATCTGGGGTATGCTTAAAAATTCTCTTAGAATGCCATTTGCAGCAACATGGATGGACCTAGAGATTATTATACTAAGTGAAGTAAGTCACAAAGAGAAAGGCAAATTCCATATGACATCAAATACCAATATGATATCGCTTGTGTGTGAATCTAAAATATGATCCAAATGAACTTATCTGAAAAAAAGAAACAGATTCATAGACATAGAGAAGAACTTGTAGTTGCCAAGGGGGGAGGGGAGAGGGATGGATCGGGAGTTTGGTATTATAATATGCAAACTCTTATATAGAGAACAGATAAACAACATGATCCTACTGTCTAGCGCAGGGAACTTTATTCAATACCTAATGATAAACCATAAAGGAAAAGAATATGAAAAAGAATGCATAAAAATATAACTGAATCACTCTGCTGTACAGTAAAAATTAACACAACATTGCAGATAAACTATAGTTCAAGAAAACAAATTTCAAAAAAAATAAAAATAATCTATTAAGGGTAAAGTTGAAACAAGGTTGGCCATGTGCTGATTATTTTTGAAGCTGGGTGACAGGTTCATGAAAGTTCATTTTACTCTTCTATTCAGTGTATACAGTTGGCCTTTGAAAAACATGGGAACTGCTTAGGTCCAGTTATACATGGATTTTTTTTCTTAAATGCATTCTGTGGTACTAACGATCACGTTTGGTTGAATCCATGGATGCAGGACTGAAAATACAGAGGAACCTCAGACTCAGATTTTCCACTGCATGAGATTGAATGCCTCAAACCCCTGAGTTGTTGAAGAGTCAACAATATTCATACGAAAATTTCCATAATATTTGTATGAATGACTGATCCAACCACGGATAAGTAAGAATCCAGGTGAAAGAACGTACATGGGTGCAAGTAGAAGCATCCAGGCTGCTGGAAGGAACGATGAGCAATGTAGACTAACACAGATTACATAAAGAAGGGCGGTGATACACAGATTTGGGCAGAAAATCTGCCCAACGATCTCTCCACGCTTGATTCATTAGACATGGAAGGAACTCTCACTCCCTAAAAGTTGAGTGTGAAGCCCAAAAGCCTGGGGTGACGCGTCCAAAGTCACAGAGCCAGATGTTGGCAGAGGCAGGGCTAGAGGTCAGGGCCCCTGCCTCCCTGTTTCAAGCGACTAGGAAGAACTGATTAGGAAGAGCCATGAACACCTATCATTAAAAGAGCAGCTAACGATTTTTGACAATTTCTGTGCCAGGCGTATAGTTTCCCTAACACTCTTTTGTGTTAGATCAATAATTATTCCATCTCATAGAAGAAAAAAGTGAAGCTTGCAGAAGGGATGTGACTTATGCAAGTGCACAGAGTCAGCAAGTTGAGGAGCCAAGATTCAAACCAAAGAATCTGACTAAAAAGCCCACAGTCTTAACTGCCACTGGCGTGCAGCATGGGGCCAGCGTGGGGTCGGGATTGGGCTTACTCAGAGAGTTGTCTGGCAGTAGCGCATGAGGATACTTAGAAAAGAGACAGGAAGCAGGGAAACCAAAAGGTACTGTAGCTGTCAAACAAGAGATGGAGAAGGCTTGAACAAAGGAGTGAGGGAGAAAATAGAGACTGAAAGCAGAAATGAAGAGAGTAAGAACACCTAAGGATCAAATAGCAGATTAGAAAGGAAATCATCAAAGATCGCTCTGAACTTGGAAGGGTATTTAGAAAGAATAGTTCCTTTTCAACTGCTGCTGCTGGGGGAAGAAGGACACACTTGCTATTACATTCAGTCTAGTTATGTTTGGGTGCACATTCTTTACTGTAGAGTAGACTCAGATGTCTTTTTACAAAATTATGCTTTGCCTTGTGATTTATGCACCATTATCTATTCAATTTCAGCTATGAAATGGAAAATAGACGTGTCTTTTCAAGGAAAAAAAAAGCAGACTTGGACCCATTTTTGCATCTCACAATTCCAAGGGTGCCCTTGGATTCTAGTTTGGAAAATGGTGCTTCCTGGTGTCGCCTTGACAGATCTGGACAAAACAGCCAAACCACCTAGAGCTCATTGAAGGAGAGATTAAAGTGGCTTTGAGAGGAAGAACCTTCGTATGCAGGCTGAACATTGAATCCCGGACGCTCCAGTAATCTCTCCATGCTTGATTTATTAAACATGGAAGGAACTCCCACCCTCTGTAAGTTGAGTGTGAAGCCCAGAAGGGTGAGGTGACATGTCCAAAGTCACAGAGCTAGATGTTGGCAGAGGCAGGGCTAGAAGTTAGGGCTCCTGCTGCCCTGTTCTGTGCAATGTGTATGCCACTGGGCCTTATCTTAGGAGCAACAGAAACACACTTAATAACTCCTCCAGTGAACCAGTAATTTCTCCTAGCTTTCAAACTAAGAAACCAAAAATCAGCTCAACTGCCAAGGTAATAGTCTGCTGACTTTGTTGGTAAATAAATGGACTTTATAACTGTCCATTCTCCAATTTTAACAGGGACGAACGTGTTAATTGGCATTATTCTGAGAAGCACACCTTAACCCTTTCATTCCAGGCACAACACCAGCCCATCGTAGATATAATCTATGCCTACTTGGTAAGCACATGATTTGGGATTCTAAGAGAATAAACCTGACATAGTTATGTCTCCACGCTATGACAAGATGATCTTAGCAAGGAATGTTAATTTATTCTAAAGGCCCGTTGATAAATTAACAAGTACAGATTTACTAGTCCCAAGACAGACATCTGAGAGCTCAGATGGTGTTAGAAATTTCCCCGTACTCAGGGCAGGCAGTAGAGCCTGCTCCAGCCGCTTGGCCTGACATCCTAATGGAGGTTCACTGGGAAAGATGGCAATGTCTTCGGAT
Organism: Neotragus moschatus; assembly: GCA_006410615.1. Lineage (NCBI taxonomy): Eukaryota > Metazoa > Chordata > Mammalia > Artiodactyla > Bovidae > Neotragus > Neotragus moschatus. Next base: position 127,712 of record SJYA01000583.1, on the reverse strand, counting down.
GCCAAGCCTGCCAGAGGCTCTCAGAGACATCTGGTCACTCTCTTGAGAAGACAGAGACTCCAAACAGCAGGGAAAATTAATTCAACAAAGCAGGATGAGCAGTGCTCTGCTGCTGATGGTCAATCTCAGCAGAAAGTGAGTGCCATCAAAGACAGACAGAGAGTACCAAGAAATGGATCCAGGCTTCCTGTCAAACCACAGTTCTACATCTGGGGCAGGTGGAATAGTTAGCCTTTGGAATCTGCTGGGAAGACAAAATGGGAAGGAAAGACACAGCAGTGTACTTGTAGCAGTGGCCGGTCATACCAGTAGGAGTCAGTGTGGTTCTGCAAGTTGGCTGCTCCGTGCAATTTCACCCCCAAGACTTGCAGAGGACTTTCACTGCAATGACCCCACCCATGGGTAAAGGGGACACCATCAGAAATTAGTACATTGTGCCTTGGGAGAATGTGGTCATACAGTTGGAGAGGTGGTTGGTCAACATACATAATAGATGAATAATCTCACTCGTTCATTCACTTTCTGGGCTAGCCACTGTGTTAAACACCAGAAACACAAGAATGAAGAAAACTTAGGCCACTTTCTTTGGTGACAATGATCTAGCAAAACAAGATAAACTCTTGTTTACAATATATGGTAGGGGCCACAATAGAGGCGTGAAAAAAAAAAAAAGTTCTGTGCCAACTTAGAGAAGAAAGCAGCTAACTCTGTCTGGGGAAAAAGCAATGGTCAGGAAGGCTGCACAAAGAAAGTGACATCTGAGTANGATGGCAATGTCTTCGGATGCCAAGCCTGCCAGAGGCTCTCAGAGACATCTGGTCACTCTCTTGAGAAGACAGAGACTCCAAACAGCAGGGAAAATTAATTCAACAAAGCAGGATGAGCAGTGCTCTGCTGCTGATGGTCAATCTCAGCAGAAAGTGAGTGCCATCAAAGACAGACAGAGAGTACCAAGAAATGGATCCAGGCTTCCTGTCAAACCACAGTTCTACATCTGGGGCAGGTGGAATAGTTAGCCTTTGGAATCTGCTGGGAAGACAAAATGGGAAGGAAAGACACAGCAGTGTACTTGTAGCAGTGGCCGGTCATACCAGTAGGAGTCAGTGTGGTTCTGCAAGTTGGCTGCTCCGTGCAATTTCACCCCCAAGACTTGCAGAGGACTTTCACTGCAATGACCCCACCCATGGGTAAAGGGGACACCATCAGAAATTAGTACATTGTGCCTTGGGAGAATGTGGTCATACAGTTGGAGAGGTGGTTGGTCAACATACATAATAGATGAATAATCTCACTCGTTCATTCACTTTCTGGGCTAGCCACTGTGTTAAACACCAGAAACACAAGAATGAAGAAAACTTAGGCCACTTTCTTTGGTGACAATGATCTAGCAAAACAAGATAAACTCTTGTTTACAATATATGGTAGGGGCCACAATAGAGGCGTGAAAAAAAAAAAAAGTTCTGTGCCAACTTAGAGAAGAAAGCAGCTAACTCTGTCTGGGGAAAAAGCAATGGTCAGGAAGGCTGCACAAAGAAAGTGACATCTGAGTAGACCTCACATGAGATTAGTTCACCAGGTTGGGCAAAATATCCTTCCCAGAATGCAAGGACGAAACAAGCTTGGAAACAGCAGGAATAGCATCTTCAGCCTGTCGTTATCACTTCACACCCTTCCTTATCAGATGACTTGTAGCTCTGATTGTTATCCGCCCAAAAAATATGCTTTAGGTCACTCATAAGAATTATTTGGTTCATGCCAACTCTTGTAATCGCTCATTTATGGGCCAGTAATGGAATGAGCAAGATATTATAAATCCTCCCTTTAACTTACAAAAGTACAAGAAAATAAACTTTTAAGGTGTGGAGCCAAAATTTGTTGTTGTTTAGTCACTAAGTCATGTCACATGGTGTCCATGTGACCCCATGGACTGTAGCCTGCCAAGCTCCTCTGTTCATGGGATTTCCCAGGCAGGAGTGCTGGAGTGGGTTTCCATTTCCTTCTCCACAGGATCTTCCCGACCCAGGAACTGAACCCACGTCTCCTACATTGGCAGGTGGGTTCTTTGACACGGACCCACCAGGGAAGCCCATGGAGTTAAAATAGCCACTATTAAAGTCCCTTCCAGTCAGCCCTTAGAGGCATCAGAAGAGAAGAAATGTTTGTGGTCAAGTAAAAGCATTTCATTAGGATTAGGGGAGATCTGAATATAAAATATAAGGCACATATCCTCTGACCATCTCACTTTATTGCAAGAGGATAGAGATTATCAGGAGCCAGAGTTTTCTCATTTCCCACACAAATTTCCATTTACCTTGGGCAACCAGCTTGGATTGTTCTGTCATGCCATTTTTCAGAAAAGGCTCATTACTTCCTTATCCCTTCTTGTTATGCTCCCTGAAAAATTCTATTTTTATTTTAAATGCTCATTTGGGAACTTTAAACTTTGTTTTGCTAACTCATTTGTAACTGAAGCTGAAAAACAGCATATGATCCGAATTCTATAAATTTTCCTCCTAGCTTCAAAGACATCTACTCCCAAGAGCTTGAACTCTGGCACTTTATACAGCCACGTGCTTGGAATGCTTCAGAGGACTCAGGGTCAAACTTTCTGTCAGAATAGCGTTTTGACCTGAAATAGTCCCACAGTCACAATGGGGGCCTCCCCACCCTTCTGTATGGATTTTTTTCTGGCCTCACCCAGCCATCCTGGTTCCCACCGTGACCCCAGCAGAACAAAGAGCTAAAAACAGAAGTGGAATATAAAAAGACTGTGGACGTTCCCTCGTGATAGTCATGGATAGAAGCTGCCAAATAATAGCATTTATTCACTGATCTCAGTGTGCCAAGTGTAGGGAATACCGTGACAAAAACCATCAAAGTCTGGGTATCGTGGTGCAGGCATTCCTGTAAGGAAGACAGAAAATGGATACCATCATGCCAGTTACATAATGAAATGTAAAGCTGGCTAAGTGGGCAGAGTGATGGTGTGGGTGGAGCCTATTTTTGTTTAGATGATCAGGGACAGCTTCTTTGAGGAGCCAATATTTGAGTGTAGATGTGTCTGAAGGGAGGAAGAATCCAGATGAACATCCAAGAGAAGTTGCTGCATCACCTTCTGAGAAAGACAAGTCTAAATGCCTAAGCCCAGAGTCAGGGGATGGAGATTAAGGGATTCTGGTTCCCATTAGTGACCTGCCCAGGCAGAAGCACTCCTATTAAATGGTGGTCTACTTACTGTAAGAACTCCCAGTCTGCATCGAAAAAGTGTTTTGACTGGGTCAGTGCTTAAGATATGTAGGGTTCATGAGTGCTCAAAGCATCCAAGGGAAAGGAGTGATTCTGAGTTTCTAAAACCAATCATCTATCCCAAGGAGAGAAGACTCCATTCAAATTCAAAATGAGATAAACAAGATGGTTATCAGCATGTGTTTCCAGGTCCATGACATAACCATCCCTGGACCTGTCATGGGAAAGTCAGGCTGATATTCAAATGGAAACATTGAGTTAACTGTTAGCTGTGAGTCTAGAGTTTGGAGTAAAGATCAGGGCTATGCTTATGTATTTGAAGGCACTAATATGGATATGGTATTAACGGCCAGGGAAATGCACGAGTACACCCACCATCCTGCATACAAATAGTCAAAACAAGCCTTCTAGTCTGCTAGAGCAGATTTCCAGGGCTGCCCGAATCTCAGTTCAGTTCAGTCACTCAGTAGTGTCTGACTCTTTGACTCCCATGGACTGCAGCACACCAGGCTTCCCTGTCCATCACCAACTCCCAGAGCCTACTCAAACTCATGTCCATTGCGTCGGTGATGCCATCCAACCATCTCATCCTCTGTTGTCCCCTTCTCCTCTTGCCTTCATTCTTTCCCAGCATCAGGGTCTTTTCAAATGAGTCAGCTCTTCCCATCAGGTGGCCAAAGTATTGGAGTTTCAGCTTCATCATCAGTCCTTCCGATGAAAATTCAGGACTGATTTCCTTTAGGAGGGACTGTTTGGACCTCCTTGCAGTCCAAGGGACTCTCAAGAGTCTTCTCCAAAACCACAGTTCAAAAGCATCAATACTTCGGTGCTCAGCTTTCTTTATGAGAAAAACTCTCACACATGACTACAGAAAGAACCATAGCTATGACTAGATGGATCTTTATTGGTAAAGTAATGTCTCTGCTTTTTAATATGCTGTCTAGGTTGGTCATAGCTTTTCTTCCAGGGAGCAAGCATCTTTTAATTTCATGGCTGCAGTGATCATCTGCAGTGATTTTGGAGCCCAGAAAAATAATGTCTCTCACTGTTTCCTCATCTATTTGCCATGAAGTGATGGGACTTGATGCCATAATCTTAGTTTTCTGAATGCTGAGTTTTAAGCCAACTTTTTCACTCTCTTCTTTCATTTTCATTAAGAGGCTCTTTAGTTCTTCTTCACTTTCTGCCATAAAGGTGGTGTCATCTGTGTGTCTGAGGTTGTTGGTATTTCTCCCAGCAATCTTGATTCCAGCTTGTGCTTCATCCAGCCCAGCGTTTCTCATTATGTACTCTGCATATAAGTTAAACAAGCAGGGCCCCATCTACATGTCAGCAAAAGGAAAGGGAGAATGGGAATATGTGGCCAGTGAAGAAAGGGGGAAATCACCTCATTTAATGGAAACAAAATGAAAAGGAATTAAAAAGGTGGGCAATGATAATTCTGACAAATGTTATTAAGGGATTACTTAGAAACTCCAGTACTTTGGCCACCTCATGCGAAGACTTGACTCATTGGAAAAGACTCTGATGCTGGGGGGGATTGGGGGCAGGAGGAGAAGGGGACAACAGGGGATGAAATGGNCATCATCTGCAGTGATTTTGGAGCCCAGAAAAATAATGTCTCTCACTGTTTCCTCATCTATTTGCCATGAAGTGATGGGACTTGATGCCATAATCTTAGTTTTCTGAATGCTGAGTTTTAAGCCAACTTTTTCACTCTCTTCTTTCATTTTCATTAAGAGGCTCTTTAGTTCTTCTTCACTTTCTGCCATAAAGGTGGTGTCATCTGTGTGTCTGAGGTTGTTGGTATTTCTCCCAGCAATCTTGATTCCAGCTTGTGCTTCATCCAGCCCAGCGTTTCTCATTATGTACTCTGCATATAAGTTAAACAAGCAGGGCCCCATCTACATGTCAGCAAAAGGAAAGGGAGAATGGGAATATGTGGCCAGTGAAGAAAGGGGGAAATCACCTCATTTAATGGAAACAAAATGAAAAGGAATTAAAAAGGTGGGCAATGATAATTCTGACAAATGTTATTAAGGGATTACTTAGAAACTCCAGTACTTTGGCCACCTCATGCGAAGACTTGACTCATTGGAAAAGACTCTGATGCTGGGGGGGATTGGGGGCAGGAGGAGAAGGGGACAACAGGGGATGAAATGGCTGGATGGCATCTCTGACTCAGTGGGCGTGAGTGTGAGTGAACTCCGGGAGTTGGTGATGGACAGGGAGGCCTGGCGTGCTGCAATTCATGGGGTCTCAAAGGGTCGGACACGACTGAGTGACTGAACTGAACTGAACTGAATTAGAGCTGACATTTGAATTCAGCATCATGTTCTTTGGTCATCCTGATGGCAATTTGGTTATATTTAATCAAAGTACGTATTTATTTACACACACACACACACACACACACACACACACACAGAGAAAGTCAAGTAATTTCACTTATATTAATAGTGTGTAACCCAGAGAAGTTTCCTCATTGTCACATGGGGACTTTTATTAGGATTCTAACTGTAGCAACACTTAGGGGGAACAAGGAATTGCCAATAACAACAGGAAAATGAATAAATAAAATAGGAGTTTAAGCAGGAAGAAATACAATATAGCAGTAAGAATAATGGACTAAATTATGTATGCACTTTGGATAGATTTTACAAACATTATTGAGTGAAAATAAAGTAAGAAAAAGTTATTTAAAGCAAGAAATAGGTAGATTTAGAATGTGAAATACTACTAAGTAAATTTTAAAATGACAAACTCAAAACAACAGGACCTATTTTTTAAAGAATATTAGGAAAGTATACTGAAAGGACATAGCCTGAATATACACACGTATGGGTACATATGCAGTAAGAGGAAAACGACAAAGGGAGAAGAATATTAATAATAACCAAACCAAAGAGATGCCTTACATTGACCAATGATGTTCATTGCCATCAAGTGTGGAGTCTGATGAACTCAGTTCTGTTCACTTCTGGCCCTTACCTCACACCCTTGCAACAAGAGGTGACAAAGCTAGGAAACAAAGGGCAGAGTGAGAGGGTAGGTGATTTGTCACAGACTCATTCACTTTACTGGCATCACCATCCCAATCATCTCCCTCCTGTCCTCCTCCTCTTCCTGATCTTTCTAAAAGCACTTCTGGTCAACCACTGCTGCTGGCTGTGTCTCCACCTTTGCCCATCTTGGGGCCTCCTCAGATGTTCCCAGGGGAAGTCACCCTCTTCTTGGGGCCCCCAGCACACACTCTGCATACTGTCTTTGCATTGATATTGCCAGTACTCACCATACTGTATGTGATTATCTGTTTCTACCTCGACTTGCCTATTCTGGGCTGCCCCCAGAGGTTTCAGAGCCCAGTCAGGAATTTTCCCAGGGATTCATCTAACATTTCTCCACTAATTGAGAACCACATTTATTATTTACCCTTTAGCTTTTTCACACAATGCCTGGAGCATCTGTAGCTGTAACTGAATTTCAGGTTTATGGAGTTATGGATAGGTTTATGGAGTTTAGGTTTATGGATTCACAATATATGCTTCAGATGGACAGATTGGTAACAGTGGACAAATGATACCATATCTTTCTTTGAAAAGCCTTTATACTATTGCTTTAATAGTTTTTGAAAAGTGATTTCTGTGGGGGAAGAGATAAATTTCCCATACAAAAGAATTCCAAATCACTGATGTAGATACCTGGCCCTCAGGGAGGAGAAGCACAACCCCCTACTCCTTAGCTGTGGTCCGCACATAGTGGGTTTGGAAAATTATAACTCGACAGTGCTAAAATCTTACAAACCCTGAATCATCTAGTTATCAAGGTCAATGTCAGCAGTCATAAATCACATTGATAAACTGTACCTTGATAATGATGTAACTAAAATGGCACTTTACCTCTATGATCTTCCTCCCAAAGCATACAGTCCCAGTCTAATCACAAAGAAAGCATCAGACAAATGCCCAAACATCTGGCAACTGTTTCTCAAAACATTCGAGGTCATCAAAAACAGGGAAAGTCTGAGAAATGGTCAGCAAAGAGAAGCCAGCAGAAACATGATACCTACATGTAATATGGTATTCTGGATAGGATCCTGGAACAGAAAAAGGACATTAGGTAAAAACTAAGGAAATCTGCAAGGAGAGCAAACCAGCCAATCCTAAAGGAAATCAACCCTGAGTATTCATTGCAAGAACTGCTGCTGAAGCTGAAGCTCCAACACTTTGGCCACCTAATGAGAAAAGCCGACTCATTGGGAAAGACCCTGATGCTGGTAAAGATTGAAGATGAAAAGAGAAGGGGACAGCAGAAGATGAGGTGGTTAAATAGCATCATGGACTCAATGGACATGAATTTGAACAAACCCTGGGAGACAGTGGAGGACAGAGGAGCCTGGCATGTTGCAGTCCATGAGGTTGCAAAGGGTCAGATATGAGTCTGAACAATACCAACAACACAAGGAAATCTGAGTAAACTATGGATTTTAGTTAATACTAACATACAAATATTTGTTCACTAATTAATATACCAAATATATTTACATATACCAAATACACCATAATGATGTAAAATGTTACTAATGGGAGACTGGGTGTACAGTGCATGGGAACTATGTACTATGTTGTTAGTTTTCCCATAAATCTAACACTGTTCTAAAAAGTAAAGTCTATTAAAAAATAAATTGAATTTCTTAAATTGATGCCAATACAGTAAGAACAATGGCTATGTGCTTTCCATTATTACTAGCGTTGTTGGTCCATAACCATTGGCTACCCTCTCCTCACCCCTCATCCAGCCAACTCAGCCCATAGGTAATGAGCATGTTCCCTCATCTATAAAGCTGATACAACCAAAAAAATCGAGAAATAGATGCTGAGGAAACAAACTGACCCTCTGGCTCTTAGAATGTAGGGCCGGATCAGGACTAGGAAGCCCCCCAGCCATACAGTGAGGGTATGAGGGGAGTCTCCTCCAAATGGAAAAGAGATCCCAGCTACTTCACTCACTAGTAGGAAGGAAATGTAATTCCAGGGAGGAGTGATAAGAGAGAGAGACCAGGAGAAACAGAGACAGAGAGAGAGAGAATAGAGATAATGTATTAGTAAGGGTTCTCCAGAGAAAAAGTATATATATAGAGAGAGAGCACATTTTTGCAAAGACAATCACATGTTTCACTAGGATTAGGGGAGATCTGAATGTGAAAGCTGTTTATAAACTGTGATAAACTATTCACAGATCAGTCAAACTGTGTGTGTGTGCTCAGACATGTCCGATTCTTTGGGACCCCATGGGCTATAGCCCGCAAGGCTCCTCTGTCCATGAGATTTTCCAGGCAAGAATACTGGAATGGGTTGCCATTTCCTTCTCCAGGGGGATCTTCCCAACCTAAGGGTCAAACCCAGATCTTCTGCATTGGCAGGTGTATTCTTTAACATTATTGCTTCCTTATTAGCATCTTAAGGTAATCAACGGAACCAGTATACACTAATCTATAGGCTCATAGCTAACAAACCTTTGCTGATAACAACTAAGAAACCTCAATTTGGGAAAGCCACACTGGGAAGTCCAAGCAAGTTACATAAGGAGATTATAGCAAGTTACTGTAGAGTGATATTGGACACTTAGGCAAAGAGGCTGTCCTCCCAAAGCAGATCTGAGAATTAAGCAAGGGGAAAAAAAAGCTGAGTCAGAATAGAAGTCATTTTTTTTTCATTAGTAGAAAGTGTTGATTTTATTTCTTTTTTCTGGGTCGTTTCCTGCAAGAGAATGGACTGTTAATAAAACAGCAAGATGGTACTGGTATTTTATGTAGTGTTAACAGAAATATAGAAATGTAATCATTAAATGCTTAATGTGAAACTAGTTAATAAAACCAAACCCTCCCTTTTCCCAACAGCTTTTCAGAAGTTTTCTGCCAAAAAACAGTCACAACAGATAGCACTGAGAAGTATGCAGTTACTATGCAAGGCTCAGTCCTGCAGTTAGTTGACATCAAAAGCATTCAGCAGGAACGGAGAGAGTGGCTTTGGATACTCAGAAACAGAGATGAGTTTTGTGCTTGGAAATGTGATGCTTTTGATCTCTGCGGTTTCCATTTTGTCGCCTGTTTCTGAGGCTGTGTAGTACTTGATGGTGTTAGGCCAGGACTGAAGGCGAAAGAAAAGAAAGCCTTGTGAAAACAAAACGATCATTCAGAGACTTCCCTGTTGCATATTGCAAAACTCTAGGGGAGGGGTGCTTAAGAAAAGCTGGCGAGGAATCCTCATCCCTCCATTCCAGTCAGTTGCTGTGTTCTTCCTGTCTTCTCAAGTTCCTTTAGGGAGAAGGAGACATCCACTAAGTGCCTCCTCGCAGAGTCTGAAACACCTAGTAAAGTGAATCCCCGAAGGTTAGATCTAGATGGTTCCTACAATCAGAATGAATTGGTTTAATAACTTTAATTGTTAAGACTATTTTTGTTTTGCTTTATTTTGTTTTTCTTTCTTACACTAGCTGGTTCCTGTTTGTGAATGAATGTTTCTATCTGTTCCAGCTTTCTTCTCTGCACAGAAGCTGGAGGAGGTCTTAAAGCAGTATTTCATAAACTTCTGTGAGGTAAAAGTCACCCTTCTGAGAACCTAAATCTCAGGACTCTTCAGATGTCTTCATAGAGTGGTATGCACACACACACACACATACACACACACACACACACACACGAGATTCCATGTGAAAAACTCTTGCTGCAAATAATTTTCCCCAGTTCCTCATATTTTCATAGTTTCATATGTTTGGTGTACATTCCTATAAGCTTATACAAGTTGCAACAAAATTAAACGCATTTCTAGAATCCTTGCTGGGATCATTCCCACAGGCATACAAGTGCAGGTCTGAGTGAGGAGACGACACTAGGTGTGAGTAATGGGGCAGCACCGCCCAGAGGCTGATGCATGAGTCTGGGTTCCCAGGCTAGCTGACCTGCTGTGGCACCTTGGGCGAGTTACTTTGGCTGTTTCCTCAGCTGTGAAAAGAAGATAAGCTAGCACTGCCTCACAGGATAGGTACTGCCCATCCCTGCCAAGCTCTCAATAAAAGTTTGCAATTACTATATATGCTTTAATTAACTCAAACTATGCTTCCTTTATTACTTGGCTACTTGATTCTCTTTCTTCTCCTAAATCTTAAGATTTGGAAACACAGATTTATGAGAAATGGAAGGAAATGGAGACTCCAGTCCAAGGACAGCCCAAACATGGGGTCGTCCTGTCTACTCAATGTTTCCCCTAGGACAGCTAAGATCCCTGGTCGTGCTACCCTGCCATGAGACCCAAAGCTACCTGACCATGAGGTCACACAACAGGAAGACTTGCTGTCTCTTTCCATCTTGGGACAGGTGTGTTGATAAAGGCCCTTTTCCTTTTATTAAACTGAAATCTTCCTGTCTTTGAGCCACCAGTGTCTCTTTAGAAGCATGCAGAATCAGTCTCATTTTCCTTCCCGCATGAGAAGTGTCCAGAAAGTAGCACTTGTCCATATTCACTACCCACTTCAGGCTCCATGCTTAGGATGGGCTGTGAGCTGGTGCTCAGATTTGTATTTAATTCACTAAGGTCTTAAAGATTTGGAAGTAGCTGTGAGGTACCTCCAGAGAAGGCAATGGCAACCCACTCCAGTACTCTTGCCTAGAAAATCCCATGGATGGAGGAGCCTGGTAGGCTGCAGTCCATGGGGTCACTAAGAGTTGGACACGACTAAGCTACTTCACTTTCACTTTTAACTTTCATGCATTGGAGAAGGAAATGGCAACCCACTCTGGTGTTCTTGCCTTGAGAATCCCAGGGACAGGGGAGCCTGGTGGGCTGCCGTCTATGGGGTCGCACAGAGTTGGACACGACTGAAGCAACTTAGCAGCAGCAGCAGTATGAGGTACCTCCATGGCCTTGAGTATCCCTCTTGAAATCAAACTTTCCAATTTCTTCAAAATTCTTCATTAACACGATTTCTAGACCACCACCATCTCAGTGGTCCTGCCATTTGAGCACAACAGTCCAGGTGCAGTCTGGCCAGGCCCGAGAAGGACCATCAACATCCTTGTTCTGTTCACTTCTTGCAGCCACTTGCACTTATTATTTCTGTCCCTAAGAAATTCTTGGAGCTCTAAAAATGGGAATTGTATCTAATACAGCCCAACACACTTGACTATTGATGTATCTCTGCATTCCCTTTAGAGACAAGCTCTCCTACTTCTTTCTAAATCTGTCTTGGCATTAGTTTCAGCTCACGTGGACCATCATTTCATTTGCTGCTCCTTGCTTTGGGCACTGAGCTTTTTTAACTTTCCTGATTGACCTAATCTTTCTCTAAACTTAATTTTAAGAAAATAAAGTTTGTTTTCTTCCTTTCACGATGGTTTCTTATTCCTTTTTATGTCTAATTCCTCCCAGTTGTCAAGCTTTCTATTTCTCCCATCAGTTGATGGCCAGCGTTTGTCTCATCCTCCCTTTTGACCTATGTAGTGGCAGAAGATGGCAGCTATTCCCAGAGGAATCTGGCCTTTGGATACTAATCACCAGGAACGACAAGATTAGGAGAGATAAAAGGAGAAGTATTTTGCTAACTTGAAATTAAAAGAAACAAAACCCTGCTTCCATACTTCTGCAGGCAAGTTAGCTACACAAATGCCTGAAACTTTGCGATTCTCCCAAGGAAGAGCCGACAAGTTTAATTTCAGCACAATCCTTGAAAGAGCTTAGGGAGCTCAGGATAACTGGTGTGCTGTAAACCCATGATACGACGGGACAGGAGGGGTGGGCATTCCCTAATAAATATTGATACTGGCCCTCAGATTTTCACATGATGATGGTTTTCAAAGGGAGAGTCTTTTATCTGAAGGATCAGATTGACAGGTAATGTTTTAGAAGCCCTTTCATCAACAAAATGGGTGGAGAAACACTAGCATAATTAACTCATTTAGCTGTTTTTTGTTTTTTTTTTTCAAGTTTTTCCACAACTCTCAGTTCACTATTCTCTTTCTGAAGTTAAGCTCCATTTCCCAGGTGGTCAAAGAAGGTCTACGACTTCTTCAAGGTCAGACTACAAACCAGCGAGAGGTCTGAAGTCAGGCTGCTTCTGTGTGACTGTGGCTGAGTGAGAGGGGATCAAGAGGTATGGCAGGTGTGACCCTCCATGGGGCAGGTGAAGGTCTAAGGGCAGCCCAGGAGGGGGCCAGTGCGAAGACCCTGAAGAAGTCAAGTCGACTGCCCTACAGTCTGTGCGTAAACACTTGTGAGGAAAAGTTACCGAAGCACCTCAAACCCACAGACTCCTCTCACTTACACAGTTTCACAGAGAATAAACACAAAGCTGGGAGAAACGTGGAGTGCAATCTCAGGGAATCTCAGTGGAAAGCAGAAGGGAATTCAGGTGGTGTTTTCATCTCCTCCTCCCTAGAAAGTTCTGATTCTGGAAGAGAAAGGAGGCTGAGGGAAGTAACCAGCTGGACTGGATTTTAAGGTGCCTCCTACAACGCCAACATGATGACTGCTGGCGGGAGTACATCTAACAGAAACTAGGAAGACATCACTGGCAAGGGAATTCTGAATAATGGGGCTTTAAATCAAACAAGACTGAAGAATGCCCACATGACGCGGTGAAAACCGTCGATAGACGACAAATTCACGTTCACATATGAAAGAGCAGGGCACTTCACTTCTGCAGAGAACACAAAATTCCTAAACTCTTAATATTGTTGCTCTTATTAAATCTTTGTATAAACAATTGGTAGGATGACTTGAATGTAGCAGTGGAACAGTACATACATTTCCCCTTTCAAATGAAATTTATTTTATTTTAACAGAACCAAATGAGATCATGCATACAAAGAGCCTGTCAGCTAAAACTCTGTTTATTCACTGATTAATTTATTGATTCTATGAAGATTGACTGCTCAGCACTCTGTGTTAGATCCTGTACTATGGACACTGCAGCTACTTAAGAAAACTAAACATAACTACTTCTTGCTCTTTTAAAGCTTACTAGCTAGTAAGGTCCCCATAGTACATGTCATGTCAGAAAGAGATAGAATTGAAGTCAAAGAGGGGGAAAAATTCCTTTCTCTATTCTGAGATCCACTCCAGGATCCTCCATTGATTTATGTCCATTTATTCTCCATCAGTTTGTGATAATTCCTCAATCTTTGTCTTTCATGATCTTGGTCATTTTGAACTGGGAAGTTATTTCATCTGAAGTTTACCACTTAGGGTGTGTCTGGTAATTTCTCATGATTATACTAAGATTATCCATTTTTATAAAAACAATTAGGAGTGATAATGTTCTCTTTTCAGTGCATCATATCAAGGATTATCAAGATGTCAGTATGTCTTATTACCTGTTTGTTAACTGAGTCCCTGATTAAGTGTCTACTGGGTCAATACAAAGTCACTCTCTTTTCCATTTGTAATCAATAAATTTCTTGGGGAAAATACTTTGAGACTAAGCAAATATCCTGTTTCCCCTCAAAATTTCATCCAGTGGATGTTTTTAGCATCCATTGGAGACTTTGCTTACAGTAAATATTATGGTGTTTGTCTAATGGTAACTTTCTATTGCCTTATGTCTTCTACATTTTTCAATATTTATTATTTATTTTGTCTAGCTGAGTCTTAATGGCATGCAGGCTTAGTTGCAACATGTGGGATCTTAGTTCCTTGACCAGGGATCTAACCTGGGCCCTTTGCATTGGGAGCATGGTGTCCTATCCATTGGACTACCAGGAAAGTCTTCTACATTTTAAAATTAGTGTTCTTCTGCAATATAAGGAAGAGCTATCCATCTTCCCATTTTTCAATTGAGCCAATGATTTATTTGCATCAGTATGAGTTGTAGTTATTTATTTTATGTTATTTTTTAACATAAATTTATTTATTTTAATTGGAGATTAATTACTTTACAATATTGTATGGGTTTTGCCATACATCAGCATGAATCTACCACAGGTATGCACGTGTTCCCCATCCTGAACCCCCCTCCCTCCTCCCTCCCCGTACCATCCCTCTGGGTCATCCCAGTGCACCAGCCCCAAGCATCCAGTATCATGCATTGAACCTGGACTGGTGACTTGTTTCATATATGATATTATACATGTTTCAATGCCATTCTCCCAAATCATCCCACCCTCTCCATCTCCCACAGAATCCAAAAGATTGTTCTATACATCTATGTCTCTTTTGCTGTCTCACATACAGGGTTATCACTACCATCTTTCTAAATTCCATATATATGCATCAGTATACTGTATTGGTGTTTTTCTTTCTGGCTTACTTCACTCTGTATAATAGGTTCCAGTTTCATCCACTTCATTAGAACTGATTCAAATGTACTCTTTTTAATGGTTGAGTAATACTCCATTGTGGATATGTACCACAGCTTTCTTATCCGTTCATCTGCTGATGGACATCTAGGTTGCTTCCATGTCCTGGCTATTATAAACAGTGCTGCAATGAACAATGGGGTACACGTGTCTCTTTCAATTCTGATTTCCTCTGTATATTTATTTTATTCTGTGGGTATAATCCAATATGATCATTATCTATTTTGTTGCTCAAACTGTTTTGGATATTGGGAGCACCATCTGATTGGCTCTTGTGTCCCAGAAAAAAAGACCTCTTAAAAGAGACATAAATATCACTATTAAAGAAAAGATTTAAACACCAAAAATAAAACAAACTATATTTATCAAAAGAGATCACTAAGAGAATGAAAGGTAAGCTACAGAAAAGCAGTTTTTTGCAATAACTATTACATCCAGAATAAGTAAAGGACTCCTAAGTCAGTAAGAAACTGTCAATTGATCAAGACTGGAAGACTTGAAATGATACTTTGGGAAAGAAGAAATTCAAGTGGCTAATAAACACATAAAAAGGAGCTCAACCTCATCAGTAATCAGGGCAGGACAAATTAAAACTACAATGAGATGTCACTACACATCTACTAGATTGTTTTAAAATGAAGTACAACCACTTTGGGAAAAAGGCTGCATTTTTCCACTACCTATAAACTGTTATGTGTTAATTCTGTTCCCATACCTTACAGAAATGTACGCTTATGTGTGCTCTCTCTATATATATGTATATATACATACATATATATGCGTGTATATATACATGTATATATACATACATGTACATGTATACATATGATGACATTCATAGAAACACTATTTATAATAGCCACAATAATTGTAAATAACCAATTGTCTATCCATGTAGAATGGATAAGTTATAATATCTTTACTTAATGGAATATCATATAGTAATGAAAATGAATAAAATATTATTAAACATAACAACATTGAATATTAACAAAGCACTAGGCAAAAATTATTTATATATTTGTGTGTGTGTGTGTGTGTGCATACACACACAGACGTAGTGATAAGTGCTATGGTGAAAAATGAACTAAATAAAAAATGTAAAAATAATAAAGATATAGAAAAGGTAGATTAGCCATGAACCCTGAAATTGCACAATTTTAAATGTTTAGCGAATTATAAAGTATAAACATGGTAGAAAGTGAAATACAAATGATGTTTTTAAAAGAGGAGATATGTAGTAAAAATAAAATGATCATAAATCAATTTATTCAAGTATTTAAAATTAATAACCATATATGTGGTTATCACTAATAAATATTAAAATCACAAAATTAATAATCTTACAATAAAAACAAACCCAGTAATTTCTGTATAATTTAATCATTGCTATTTTATATATTTTAGTAATAAATAAAGTCATTCCCCTTTGTTTCTCTTTACCAAAACTTTCTTGGCAATTTCCTCCCATTTATTATTATATATGATTTTTCAAGATCATGTTGTCACATTCCATAAAAGGCACATATTTCGTAAAACTTTTTTAAACACATACGATTATTAATCAGCTCCCCTTGAATTTGATGGCCAATATCCTTTTCTAGTTTCTAACTCTCTGTGTTTTCTTTTTTCTTGACAAAATCAGCCAAAGACTTAATTATTTTACTTTCTCTTTCAGTGAAATAACTGTTGGGCTTGTTTATTGGTTTTGCTTATTTTCAATAAAGAATGTTAATTTTTATATTCATGTTTATTATCACTTTGTTGTTTGCCTTAATTAGCCACAAATTGGGACGTCTTCATGACTCCCAATAGTAGCTGTATCTGTGCAACTCCAGACGCTCCCCAGAGATTACTGTAATTGTTATTAATGTAAGATTATTAATTTTATGGCATTATGACAGACCCAACCCCTGGTCAGAGGACTCTGCCCATAATTCAACCCATCCTGTTAACTTATCGTCCTGTCCACATTGATTAGTCCAGGTAAAGCCAGTCTGGATTCATCAGAATTCTCCTGGATTTGCTCTAGCTCTGGGGAATGTATCCTAGTCACTATAGTATTTGACTCACTTCAATGAGGTGAGGTCATGCTATAGTGCGTGCATACATGCGTGCTTAGTTGCTCAGTCTGCTACCCTGTGGACTATAGTCCGCCAGGCTCCTCTGCCCATGGCATTTTTCAGGTGAGAATACTGTAGTGGGTTGCTGTTTCCTCCTCCAGGACATCTTCCCAACCCAGGGATTAAGCCCAAATCTCCTGTGTCTCCTGCACTACAGGCAGATTATTTACCAGCTGAGTCATTAGAGAAGGGCATGCTACCGTAACTAAGCTCAAAATTTGTTTCTCACTCAAAGTTTTCAGCAAGTCCACAGCTCTCAAGAGAAACCTCTCACAATTTGTACCTTAAGGATCCCTATAGCTTTGCTTCTTAACAAAGCGCTTCCAGGGTCACTGTGCAGGGGAGGAGAGGAAAAAAGAGAACTCTTAAGCACCTCCAGCTAGATGTGGTTTGTGTCTCTTCCATGTAAGGTTCACTGACAACATGGCCCCAGACTAACTGCAAAGGAGGCTGGAGAATGTCCTAGTCCTTTGTGCAAGGAAGAGGCCACAGAGTAATAAGTGCATAGTGGCTTTCTCTGCTATAGCCACTGAAATGGCCCAAGCCATGACCCCCCCCTGGGAGAAACCCTCTGTACATTGAGCCAGATTATATGGGCCCTTTCAGGTCATTTTAAGGCCTTTGGAGGATTTTAAAGAGAGGAGTGTTATAGACTGAAATATGTTCCCTTAAAATTTATATTCTGAAGCAGTAAATGTGATTGTACTTGTATGTAGGGTTCTTTAGAGAGGTAATTAATATTAAATGAAATCATGAGGATGAGACTTTAATCCGATATGACTAGTGTCCTTGTAAGAAGAGGAAGAGACACACACATACACACAGAGGAAAGGCCAGGTGATGACAGAGGCAGAGGCAGCTATCTGCAAGCCAGTGAGAGGTGTCAAGAGAAACCAGCCCTGCCAGTACCTTAATCTGAGACTTCCAGCCTCCAGAGTTCTCAGAAAACAAATTTCTGCTGTTTGAGCCGCCCAGTCTGTGGCATTCTGTTATGATAGCCCAAGCAAACTAACACAAGGAGTGACATGACCTGACTTCCACGTTTTCTTCTGGCAGTCATTTCTTCCCCACCTTCCCCTTCAGCTGAGGATGTCTCACTGTAACTCTACAAACATCTTCATCTCTTACCTATAAGGATCTTGGGCTTTTTGGAACGGCCTAAATATGGGCTGATTCTTTGTGGTCTTCTTTCAATCTGCCATTTTAAATCTTGCATAAAATTCCTTTATGTTTCTGGCATGGGAAAGCATCTTCTCTAGTTTCCAAAGCTGTCATCTTTTAGCCCTATTTTATGTTCAAATAGCCATTTCACTGAGAATCTGCAAATATGGTATTGTATACACATACTTCTTCAGTTTTCCAGGAAGTCTGATGGACAGCCTATTTAAATGAATATTGGCTACCGTAACAGATTCGTTAAAGATTTTTTGATGTAGCAAGGTTATGAATTTAATAGTCTTTCTAGTTTATGAAAATCTTCTAACCTACCTGGTAATGAAGCAGCAGACAAACAACATCTGGGCAGATATTTATCTTGTTAAGTTAAACATGCACCTGGCCCCTTAATTGTCAACTGTAATTGACAGCTTCATCATCGCAGAGTACTTTTCTGTCCGTGCCACAGTGGTGCAAGTAATTAGGTAATAATTAATGATTCTTTAAGTGCATTATTTCCTATGAGCTCAATTTTCACTATATGTATATTTCAGGAGCAATAACTCTGTTTGTTTTACCCTTATAGATAAATGTTAAAAAGAATGAAAATCACTATGCTTATCCCAAGTATCTAGAGGATCATCTATAATCAATTTTGACCTTTTATGTTCTCCATGTAGTGCTTATTTTATTTTCATTCAGCCCTACCAAATAACCATAAAGTATCAGAGCTAATTATAGAGACCAAATGAATATACATTCACAACTATGTTACACATAATAAGGAAACATGTAAATATATAAATGACCAACACTGGAGAAAGGATAAGCAAATTTATGGCACATGAGCTAAACAAAACATTGTGCAAAATTTTAAAATAATTTTGAAGACTATAAAATAGGAAAATTTTCTTAATAAATTCTGATTACAATTATATAAAATATGTATGATGAAAAGCAAATAATGAAAGGAAATAAGCGGGTCAATAAAGCCTACAAATGAAAATTATTTTGCTAGAGAATAGGAAAATGCATGTTTTATTTTTTTAAATATTTTACTTAAATTTCTGAATAGGTAATACATACCCACAGTACAACGTCCAAAACATACAGAGGATATGTTCAATGTCTGCCTTGAATCTCTCGTTCAGTAACCCTGTCTCATTCCCTAGAAGTAACTTTTGCAGAAAGTAGTAACTTTTAACTAGTTTTTGTATGTATTCCAGACAGTTAATGCATTTATAAAAAGTTTATATACACTTTTTTTAACACATATTGTAGCAGTAATGTCATATTCACACCTTGATATTTTCATTCAATACATCTTGGAATAGTTCCATATCATTACATAGAAAGCCACCTAATTATTTTTAATGGTTATGATGTTTTATTATGTGAATTTATCATAATTTATTTAACCATTATGTATTCATGGCATTTAGGTTTATTCCAATCTTTCACTATTTGAAATAAAACGTTCCAGACAAAAGCCAGTGTGATTCATTTAAAATGAAAATGAGATCAGACTTCTGATTTAAAGATAGCATTATAGAGTTAGAATTTCTTCCTTCATCTCCCCATAAGTCTTCGTAAAGTAAAAAGAACAGGAAATATAAACACGGAAACCATAAACATTTTCTCTGTAGCAGTGGATAAAGAGAAAAACCTTACAGATATCTATCCAGTTCATAGGAAAAAAAGATAAAAGTAAAATGAATTTATATACAAAATCTTGGATCATAAAGGAAAATCTGCCTTGATACAGAATCCATACTTATCCTCCACAGAAACCTTATTAAAAATCCTATCCAGGAAAGTGATATATACTTCAAATTTTAGTAATTAGAGGTTTATGCTTCTGATAATTATATAGTAACTGGTTTCAAACCAACTTTCCCACTAAAATTAACCAAAAACAACACTTGGAATATGCTTTTAAAATATGTATTTGAAAGTTCTTGAATAGCTACAAAACAGCGAAGATTTGCAAAAACAAATCCTGAAAAGAATGAGTTTGCAATGAGGTGAGCTTGGCGTTAATTTCATACTGCTTTTCTGATCAAGGAATTTGATGATTCACAAGTGGTGGCTAAGAATAGAGAAACTGAGCAAGT
The DNA here is from genome assembly GCA_006410615.1 of Neotragus moschatus. Lineage (NCBI taxonomy): Eukaryota > Metazoa > Chordata > Mammalia > Artiodactyla > Bovidae > Neotragus > Neotragus moschatus. The sequence goes on along the minus strand of SJYA01000583.1, from coordinate 107,724 downwards.
ATTTCATACACTTCCATAAGACTTGGGGCAAAACAAGTAGGGGGGGCCCTAATAAACACCCAAGAATTTCAGTTGAGAGCCCTAAAGGACCTATGTTGTCGAAGTAGAGATGAACCCAGAAAACAGTCCATCCCTTACAAAGACTGAAGCCTAGTTTCAAATTAACTCATTACTTGACTGGATTAAAATAATTCCATCCTACCCTGGATGTCTATCAGGGCAAAACAAACCCTTTCTAGGTATAGATAACACCATCCAGACCATCTCCAAAATATTTTTATATTCAATGTAGGGACTTAGTAAAAACTTGTTGCTACATCAGAAAATAAAGCCAGATGTTATAAATCATGAGACTGGGGGTGGGGGGGAGGACAGGTAACAGACACTGAGTCACAGGTGAATCAGTATTGGTTTTATCCAACACTGTTTTTAAAATAAGTGATTATTGGTGTTCAAGAAATTAGGTGACAAGCTGGTAGGTTTAATTAGAGAACTGCAAACAGTACAATAGGAAAAATGGAATTTTAATTTAAAAACTAAAGTTTAAAACTCAAAAGTTGTGTTAATAGCAACATATATTGTATATACACACATATACATACACATATATATACATATATGTGTGTATATTATATATAATTATTATATATATAATATATGTATGTATATGTGTATACATATACACGTGTGTGTGTGTGTTCAGTAGTGTCTGACTCTTTTGTGATCCCATGGACTGTAGTCCTCCAAGATCCTCTGTCCTTGGGATTTTCCAGACAAGAATACTGAAGTGTGTAGCCATTCCCTCCTCCAGGGGATCTTCCCAACCCAGGGATCAAGCCCACGTCTCTTTTATCTCTTGCATTGGCAGGTGGGTTCTTTATCACTAGCACCACCTGGGAAGCCCTGACTGCATGTAGAATATTTTAAAATTTACAAATAATTAAGTAACAAAAATTAGAAAGTAAAATTTTTAAATATTATGCCATCTTCAAAAGCACCAAAAAACTAAATACCAGAAACAAATCTAAGAAAAGATGTCATCTCTTCACAGAAAACTATAAAATTTTACCAAAAAAATTTTTTAAAAAAGAAGAAATGGCTTAATGTTATAATGTTTATGTTTTGTGAGACTCAATATTATTAAAGGTGTCAGCTACTCACACCCAAATGGACCTAAAGATGCCAAGAAATTTCAGTCAAAATCCTAGCCACAGTGCTAGGTCAACTGAATAGCCATATGGAAAGACGGTGAACACTGGCTTTGACTTCACATTATAACCAAGCATAAACTTGAGGTGAATCAAAATCTTAAATGTAAATGATTTTTAAAAGAACACTAAAAAGACATGTAGGAGAACACATTCATGAAAATGAGATAGACTAAGATTTCTTAAAGAACCCTGATAGTAACCAAGAGAAAGTACACAAGAGAAAAAGATTAGTAAGAAGGCCTATATTGACATTAAGACAGTCTATTCTTCAAAAGATTATATTATTAAGAGAGTAAAGTTGAAAGTCACATAGTTGGANATATATATACATATATGTGTGTATATTATATATAATTATTATATATATAATATATGTATGTATATGTGTATACATATACACGTGTGTGTGTGTGTTCAGTAGTGTCTGACTCTTTTGTGATCCCATGGACTGTAGTCCTCCAAGATCCTCTGTCCTTGGGATTTTCCAGACAAGAATACTGAAGTGTGTAGCCATTCCCTCCTCCAGGGGATCTTCCCAACCCAGGGATCAAGCCCACGTCTCTTTTATCTCTTGCATTGGCAGGTGGGTTCTTTATCACTAGCACCACCTGGGAAGCCCTGACTGCATGTAGAATATTTTAAAATTTACAAATAATTAAGTAACAAAAATTAGAAAGTAAAATTTTAAAATATTATGCCATCTTCAAAAGCACCAAAAAACTAAATACCAGAAACAAATCTAAGAAAAGATGTCATTCTTCACAGAAAACTATAAAATTTTACCAAAAAACTTTTTTAAAAAAGAAGAAATGGCTTAATGTTATAATGTTTATGTTTTGTGAGACTCAATATTATTAAAGGTGTCAGCTACTCACACCCAAATGGACCTAAAGATGCCAAGAAATTTCAGTCAAAATCCTAGCCACAGTGCTGGGTCAACTGAATAGCCATATGAAAAGACGGTGAACACTGGCTTTGACTTCACATTATAACCAAGCATAAACTTGAGGTGAATCAAAATCTTAAATGTAAATGATTTTTAAAAGAACACTAAAAAGACATGTAGGAGAACACATTCATGAAAATGAGATAGACTAAGATTTCTTAAAGAACCCTGATAGTAACCAAGAGAAAGTACACAAGAGAAAAAGATTAGTAAGAAGGCCTATATTGACATTAAGACAGTCTATTCTTCAAAAGATTATATTATTAAGAGAGTAAAGTTGAAAGTCACATAGTTGGAGAAGATATTATCGAATATATATAACTCTCAAGAGATTTGAATCCAGAAAATATTTTTGAAACACCTCAAATCAATACAAGAAAGGCTGTCAACTCAATAGAAAAATAGACATAAGATTTGAGCTGGCATTTGAAAAAAATATAATACCCAAACTGTCCAATGAAATACATAAAAATATGCTCAGTGTCATTATTATACAGAGAAATGAATATTGAAACCATAATGAAATATACAACCACAAGAATAACTAAAATTTTAAAGATTGATGCTAAGTGTTGGTGAGCATCTTTAAATTCCATATACTGCTGGTGGGAGTGTTATGTTGTACAGCCAGCCACTTTGGAAAAGTATTTGGCAGTATCTCCTAAAATTTAATATATACATACCTTACTAGCCACCAGGCATCTCTGGTGGCTCAGTGGTTACAGAATCTGCCTGCAATCCAGAAAATGCAGATTCAATCCCTGGGTCAGGAAGATCCCTGGAGGAGGGCATGGCGACCCACTCAAGTATTCTAGCCTGGGAAATCCCATGTACAGAGAAGCCTAGCAGGCTACAGTCCATGGGATCGCAAAGAGTTGGGTATGACTTAGGGACTAAACACCACCACCTTCCTAAATCCCTGCTGTCTGATATTTGGGAGATGACTCTTTCAAGTTCTGTGTCCTCATCTGAAAAAACAAGGATATGAAACAAAAACGTTCCTATTACATAGGGGTTGTTGGGTAGATGAAAGGTAAAAATCTTATGGAAAGCTTAGAACAGTGCTTTGGTATGAAAAGTTTAATTCATCTATTTATTTGTTTAAGGAAACAAACGACTATGATTACGTCTAGTTTATTTTGGAAGGATCACAGCATATCAATATTTTTTCTACACAAGGCCTGGACAAGAAGGCCTGGTTCAAATCATTGGCTGAAATTGGGCCTATTCACTCACTAAATATTTCTGAGGTGCCGAAGTTCCCACCATTGGCTCTCAGTGACCCTGAGAATAAAGTCTGCAGTGGCACCAGTGGCTTCAAACTGTCCATTAGCCATGGGGACAGTCTAAACTCCTGAGTGNCCATTGCTAAGTTAAGAATGCTTTTACTCACACTTGCCTGGCTAACTTCAACTCTCTTTGAGATTTCAGGTTAGATGTTCCTGTTGATTCCCCCGTGTCGACACCACTGCTACATTTAAACAAACAGGTGCTCAAAGAGCAGCATCAGTCAGCGCAGATGCAGAGAATGGGAGGACTGAGGAGGCAAATGTGAGCTGAACGGGTGATTGGTAGCAAGTTGCCTAGGAGGGTGAGAGTTGTGTAAGAAAACAGGATGAGTTTGAGGTTCCTGAAATGACTGGGTTATGAGAGTGTAATAAATCAGGAGGGAGCTAGAAAGAGAAGGTTGAGGTTGGAGAGGAAGGCAGAAGGAAATAACGAGTACAGTTTTTGAAACAATAGCGGTGCCTGTGGAACAGTCCAGTGGGGGTGCTCACAAGAGGTGAGAGTAGTGAGTAGTTGTGGTTTTATCTTCTTTCTTGTCCAGAGTTGCATCTTTGTGCTTAGAGGGCCCACAAATTCCCTCTCTCTCCCCACAACCCCATTCCATCACTCACACACACATTCTTTTCCTCCTTCAGAATCATTTAAAAATTGCTGCTGGAATAAACCTNTTTATCTTCTTTCTTGTCCAGAGTTGCATCTTTGTGCTTAGAGGGCCCACAAATTCCCTCTCTCTCCCCACAACCCCGTTCCATCACTCACACACACATTCTTTTCCTCCTTCAGAATCATTTAAAAATTGCTGCTAGAATAAACCTGTATTTTAAATGGGGTTGGGATGCAGTGAGAAGATGGAGGGACACGTAGGAGAAAGAATGCCAGTGGCAGAGAGGGGAAGCTACCTTCAGATCCTGCCTTCTTTCTCAGAGGAAGGGCCCATAGCGTGGGCCCAGTTCAGCACTTTAATCTGAACAGCTGGTGCCATCTTGTGGCTGATTCTTGCCTGGAGAATCCCAGGGACAGAGGAGCCTAGTGGGCTGCAGTCAGTGGGGTGGCACAGAGCCGGACACGACTGAAGTGACTTAGCAGCAGCAGTGAGGACCAAAGCCAGCAAAGGCAGCCAGAGGAGAGGAAGGTGGGAGTTTCGGGAATCAACGAAGGAGATGGGTAGTGATTGGAAAGGCAGACATGAGATATTCTTCAGGGACACAGGATTCATACATCCAGCTCAGAACAGGGCATCTGAACTGTATTCTGGCTGCCCACTGGGCATCTCCCGCCTGCAGAGGCCCCTCCCTTGGGAAGCTGGCTTATCAGAGCTATATTATTGCCCTATTGCATGAGTGCACTCAGTCGCTCGCATCCAACTCTTTGCCACCCAAGGACTATAGCCTGCCAGGCTTCTCTGTCCATGAGATTTCCCAAGCAAGAATACTGGACTGGGTAGCCATTTCCTTCTCCAGGGGATCTTCCCAACCCAGGGATCGAACCCACGGCTCCTGCATTGCAGACAGATTCTTTACTGTCTGCATATACAGACAGTAAAGAACTACCAGGGAAGCTCTGTCATTGCCCTAAATCCTCCCCAGACCCCTGGACCCTTATCTTTGCCTGATCAGAAGATTGCTCCTGTCTGAATGATGTTGCCCCTTTCTGATGTTTCCTTCCTGATTCTTAGCAGTCTTTATTACTAGTGCCGGGATATAGTAGTTCTTGTTTGGATATCCAACAAGCTTTTAATTAGAGAAACAACAGGAAGAGATATTAAGCTGTATTAATGCAACTGGAAACCCAGCGCAGCTAAAAGAAAGATAATCTCATAGATAACAGCACTGTTGAAAATTACAGGGAACAGCTTCCAATAAATAACTAAATGGAAAATCCCATAGAGGGTCAATTGTTGTTATTTAATATTTGCAGCAAAGTACAGCACTTAATAATGCGGCTGTTTCTTATCCTTGTGGAAGGCAAATAACAAGAGCTGGGATTTCCAATTTAAATCTTAACTCTGGTTCTTTTTAAGGGCTCCANGTAAAATTTTAATAAACTACAATTCCTGTTGCTCCTACACTTGCCTAAATTGTTCTTTATTTCATATCTTATTTATTGTAACAGGTGATTTTTCTTACTCTAGAATTATTTGGACTGCAATTTATATCATTGTCTACTATCAGACCAATTTTTGTTTAATGTCTCTTTTAAGATATTTCTCACCTCCACAAAATCCTTCAGAAGCCATTTTCTTCTGCACGAAATCCCTCTGAAAATAATATTAGTAAAAATAAATTTAAAGATTGATAAATTGGACTTTATAAAAATTTTAAATGATTGTTTTTCTAAAAATGCTATTAGGAAAATAAGGACAAGCTACAGACTAGGAAATGCATTTTTAAATCATGTATCTGATGAAGGATTTGTTTGAAAAATGTGTGTTTTTTACCACTCTAACAACTCAATAATAAGAAAACATCCCAATTTTAGGGGAAAAAAGATACAAATAGATATTTAACCAAAGGAAAGAGATGAATAGCAAATAAACATGTGAAAAGTTGTTTGTCAGGATAATTCATTAGGGAAATACAGATCAAAACTTCAGTGGATATTACTACACACCTATTAAAATGACTTCAAAATGAAACTAAAACTCAGAAGGATACATACACTCCAATGTTTATAGCAGCACATTTACAATAGCCAAGGTTGGAAGCAACCTAAGTGTCCATCAACAGAGNTAGCAAATAAACATGTGAAAAGTTGTTTGTCAGGATAATTCATTAGGGAAATACAGATCAAAACTTCAGTGGATATTACTACACACCTATTAAAATGACTTCAAAATGAAACTAAAACTCAGAAGGATACATACACTCCAATGTTTATAGCAGCACATTTACAATAGCCAAGGTTGGAAGCAACCTAAGTGTCCATCAACAGAGAAATGGATAAAGACGTAGTATGTGTGTACAATGAAATACTACTCAGCCATTTAAAAAAAATACCATTTGTAAAAACAGGAATGGACTTAGAGAATATTATGCTAAGGGAAGTAAATCAGAGAAAGAAAAGTACTGTATGATATATCACTTAAAATAAAACAAATTAAAGAACATAACAGACTCATAGAGAACAAGTTAGTGGTTACCAATGGGGAGAAGGATAAAAGGCAGGTCAATATAGGGATAAGGGATTAAGAGGTACAAACTGTTTTGTATAAAATAAGCTACAATGATACATTGTACAGTTCAGGGAATATGGTCAATTTTTTATAACAGCTATAAATGGAACATAATCTTTAAAATTTTTGAATCACTATATTGTACCTTGTAACTTACATAATATTGTATATCAACTATACTTTAATTTTTTAATTTTTAAATTAAATTTCAATTCAATTCAATTTAAAAAATAAAATGGAGTATTGTGGTATGCAACTATTATTTCTGAATTGTCTATTTCTCCCTGAATTCCTCCCATTTTGTTTCATATACTGTGATATTCTTTATTAGGTTCACATATGTTTATCCTTGTTATATCTTCCTGATTGATTGACCCTTTCATGCCCCTCCTAATATGTCTATTTAGGTGATATCAGGAGAGCCACTCCAGAATTCTCGTGGTTGCATTTGTATGGCACATCTTTTTTTATTCTTTTACTTTCAATCTGCTTATTTCTTAGAAACTAAACTGTGTCTCCTATAAGCAGAATATAGTTGAATCAAGTTTCATAGAGTGAAAACATGGCAGAAAATATTTGGGCCAGAGAGGAATTTAATAAACGGGGGCAAAGGTACCCTCAGTTCCTTCCCACCCCTGCTGTCTGCCAGAGATAATGGCTGTTGCCATGGTGGAGTGCCAGTCAGAACTAGTGTCTGAAGACAAGAAGCAGGTAAGTTCTACACTCCAGCCACCAGACACAACTTTCAGAAGCAGAAATCGGGAAAGTAGCCACCCCCAGTTCACAAGGAGAGGGTGGGACAAACTGAGAGAGTGATATTGACATGGATACACTATGGATGAGTGCTCAGTCGCTCAGTCATGTCCAACCCTTGGCTACTTCTGGGACTGCAGGCTCCTCTGCCCGTGGAATTCTCTAGACAAAAATACTGGCGTGGGTAGCCATTCCTTTCTCCAGGGGATCTTCCCAACCCAGGGGTCGAACCTCTGTCTCCTGCATTCACAAGCAGACTCTTTACCATCTGAGCCACCAGGGAAGCCCCAAAGGCCACAATACAGCACGATTTGTGGAACTGAAGAGCAGAGAACAGAGCTTCCAGGAAGCAGATTGTCAGTCAGCATTTTAGAGAATCCCAACACTAGAAAATGGGGGTCAGGATATACATATCCTCAAGATCAAGCCCCTGGTTTCCAAAAGCACGCCAACAGGAAGTGAGTGAAGTGTAGCAGTACCCAGTGGACGAACCCCGTGAATCTTGTTCTCAAATGCAGCTGTGGAAAACAAGGCAGGAGGGGATCCCTCCGGCAAAGCTTGAGGTCGGCCAGGTGCGGCGAATGGTGGGTCTCCGGGAAGAGGAAGGCACAGAGGGCCGCACGGGTCTGGGAGCGCCATCCTTTCCAGAAGCATGGAGGAACATGAGCTGCCTACAACGTGCTCCTGTTTACCACAGACAACCAGTCTCAGCTGAGCCAGCCCAGCGCTAGGCCCGCCATCTCCTGAACCACATCTGACCATCTGAAACTAGTGCTATAGTGGGGAGGCACTGACATGGGGTGGAAACTGCAGAGATGATCACGGGAACAGACCTGTGTGATGAACTCAAACAAGCAAATGAGGAAAAGTTAGGGACACTCAGAACATCCATGGCGTTTGAGGGCGTCTGCATATCCAGCCCGGAACCACAGGTCCTTGTGGTGCCATCAGAGATAGACTTGTGCAAAGTGAAAGTCGCTCAGTCATGTCCGACTCTTTGCAATCCCATGGCCTATACAGCCCATTGGGACTTCCCTGGTGGCTCAGATGGTAAAGCGTCTGTCTACAATGTGGCAGACCTGGGTTCGATCCCTGGGTCGGGAAGATTTCCTGGAGAAGGAAACGGCAACCCACTCCAGTACTCTTGCCTAGAAGATCCCATGGATGGAGGAGCTTGGTACAGGCTACTCTCCATGGGGTCGCAAAGAGTCAGACACGACTGAGCGACGTCACTTCATACAGTCCATGGAATTCTCCAGGCCAGAATACTGGAGTGTGTAGCCAGTACTGGAGCCTTTCCCTTCTCCAGGGAACTTCCCAACCCAGAGATCGAACTCAGGTCTCCTGCATTGCAGGTGGATTCTTTACCAACTGAGCTAGGGTCAGGTTAATCATGCAGCAGGTGCTAAGAAAGAAATCAGCTTAACAGAATCAGCTTTAAAAATCAACTCAACAGATTTTTAAAAGAAAGCTACTTTTAACTATTAATAAATCGATGCTGGGTGGTAGGGGTTCTGAAAAAGTATAAAACAGAGTCCTTCTTCAGAAACACGGAGGAAAAAACCAGCATCTGTGGGCTACTTTGGAAATTTTAGGTGGGGGGGGGCGGATCATAGCAATTGGAGTTGGGGTACAACTGGCTTTTACTGGGCAGGGGCCAGGGACAGTAGACTGTAATACATAGGGCAGGTGCACACTAAAAATGAATTGTCCCATATCCTGCACAACTTTCCAACATCCTAACAGACCTTTTGCCTTCTGTTATGTAGGCAAAACATGTAGGTTTTTACTTAAAACCTGGGCCGACTGCAGGTTACATTTAAACCTGGACCAGGAACACAACTCCTGTTTATACTTAAACACAAAGTATTTGGACTGTAATTTCAAAATACGTTGCATTTTCTCAGGAAGCCAACTGCTTTGTTAATCAAGGGAGGATTAAAGTCTCATCAAAAACCTTACTGAGATTTGTTCCTATTTTTAGATAATCATGTCAATGACGATAGTACTGCCAGTGGCGTCTGAGTCATTGGCATAGCTCTAAGAGCCTGCATTTGCAGCTGCTGCGTTCCTAGTGCTAGGGTGGATAAGACAAGCATCTCCCTCTTTCTGTCAGCGAGTGTCAGCTGAGAGCATTTACTACTGAATATATATAACTACAGTTTGCTGCTGCTGCTGCTAAGTCGCTTCAGTCGTGTCTGACTCTGTGCGACCCCATAGACGGTAGCCCACCAGGCTCCCCCGTCCCTGGGATTCTCCAGGCAAGAACACTGGAGTGGGTTGCCATTTCCTTTTCTAGTGCATGAAAGTGAAGAGTGAAAGTGAAGTCGCTCAGTCATGTCTGACTCCTAGCGACCCCATGGACTGCAGCCTACCAGGCTCCTCCATCCATGGGATTTTCCAGGCAAGAGTACTGGAGTGGGATGCCACTGCCTTCTCTGCATTACAGTTTAATGCCCCTTTATTTCACCCTCATATTGCAGTTGCTGCTGTTGCTGCTAAGTCGCTTCAGTTGTGTCCGACCCTGCGCGACCCCATAGACGGCAGCCCACCAGACTTCCTGTCCCTGGGATTCTCTAGGCAAGAATACTGGAGTGGGTTGCCATTTCCTTCTCCAATGTGTGAAAATGAAGTCGCTCAGTCGTGTCTGACTCAGTGACCCCATGGACTGCAGCCTACCAAGCTCCTGCATCCATGGGATTCTCCAGGCAAGAGTACTAGAGTGGGTTGTCATTGCCTTCTCCTCTTAGACCATTATATAACCCCTTTAAATTAAATAAGTATATGTGCATACTATATGTGTATGTGTATGTATATGTACATAGGCATATAGGGCTTCCCTGGTAGCTCAGTCAGTAAAGAGACCACCTGTAGTGCAGGAGACCTGAGTTTGATCCCTGGGTTGGGAAGATCCCCTGGTGGAGGGCATGGCAACCCATGCCAGTATTCTTGCCTGGACAATCCCACGGACAGAAGAGCGTGGCGGGCTACAGTCCATGGGGTCCCAAAGAGCTGGACACAACTGAGAAACTAAACAAAGCACAGCACATATACATACAGACACACATGTATACGATTAATGTCATTTTAGGAGACTAAAACGGGTGCTTCAGTCATTATGAGCTACCTTCTGTGGCAGAAATGAGCAACTCCGGGTTAATCCCTGTGACTTGAAACAGCCCAGGTTTATTTCCAATGCAAATTGTAGGTCTATATTGTTTGCTCCAGCAGAGGGAACACAAAGATGACAAATCTTACAGGACTCTTTAATACCTCAGTGGCAAAGTGGCCAAGTTCCCTTCTGCTACAGTTCATTGGGCAGTGTGCGTCACAGGCCTGTGCCTGACTTCAAGGACTTTGGAGTTGCCATGCATCTCTGTTCTCAGAAACAGAAGGATCAAGATTCTTAGGAAAGCCTAACACCCACAGCGTTATGTAAAAGGAATATTGAATTTCATAGGAGTGTTTGCCACAGCATTGGGAAGAGCCTGTCCCATGCAAATTAGAGAAAAATAACCGGTTCTAAGGTCAGTCTATGTCATAGCAATCATGGGAGCCTTTGTGAAGGGGGTGAGATTTGAAAGGTAGATACTGTTTGTTTATAAAAATAGAGGACATTTCAAAAGCAGACTGGGTAGAAGATGGGAGAGCTGGAAAAAAAACATGCATTGAGTGCCTACTATGTACAGGCAGGAGGGGACACTGTGGGTAAGGTGTCTGTAGGAGTCATCTGCTCTAAGTCACACACTGGGATTCCAGTGCAGACCTGGCTGCTCTAAAAGCCCAGAGGTTTCTTTGAGTGATCCAGTTTAGCCACTGAGCAGGAGAGAAGGCTGCACAAAGGCACGGTGGCTATAAAGGGCTTGAGATCTGTTGAATGGAGAAAGGATGATGGCCTGGCTATAGGAGACCATGGATAGTAAGGCACGGATTTAAAGGGGGCCTGGAATTCACATATTTCCACAAATGTCACTGGTTAAGCTGTGCACCAGGCTTTGTTTGTGCCCTTGGGACACAAGAAAATGAATCAAACAGTCTCTGCCTGGGGAGACCCCACAGGCCAGAAAGAGGCGATGTCAGCGCCTAAGGCTATAGGCCTTGGGAAGGCACGCTGGATCAAAGGTGGTCCTGGAACAATGGTGCAGAAAACAGACATAAGTCATGCAAGACAAGTCAAGCCTAAGCTCCCAGGAAAGCCAACTTCTCATCCCTAGAACCACCTGTCAGGCAGTTACATGTATTCATCTCCAGCAACACCAGGGGCTTGCCTCTTATAGTTTACAGCATTCCCAGTCCACTAGAGGGACTTTCTGCTCTGAAACCAGACTAAATGAAACTCTTCGAGGCTTCAATTGTGGAAAGCCTAAAGAATGCTCCCAGACCCCAAATTCAGGCTTTGGAAGTGTTTGAAAAAATGTTTGGGGTCAATGCTAAGGTTTAAAATAACCATCCACAATAGGAACTCAGTGGGAATTGGCATTGACTGAAATCTGAACCACTGGATGTAAAGAATTAGAACTTCTAAGAGAAAGGTTGAATTACCTGTTCCCATGAGTAAGTGTTTGCAGAATGCTAGGAAAGAGAGCTGGAGACGTTATCATGTTTTGTTTTTACTACAGGACTTACCTGAATTCATCTAATCTCCACTATTTGTGTTCTTATTTCTCTCCTTCCCCATCCGAATGTAAGTGCCAGTGATAACAAGACTGTCATATTTGCTGTTGTGTCCCCAAGGCCTGGAAGAGAGCCCAGATCATGGAAGGCACTTGTCAATATGTGTTTGTGGAATGAATGAATAGCTCAAATGTGCTCAAATCTCAACTAATCTTCAAGGCACGTTTTCCCTGATCCTGACACTAGACAGCATCTTTCCTGGGCCTCTTTGATAGCACATGTTTTTGTCTGGATTCCCAAGAAGTCGAGCCTGAAACAGAGATTCTTCAGCAAGTGACTCATGGAGGGCTGGCCTGGGGAGAAACTAGAGAAGAGTGAGGAAAGCAGGGAAGGGAAGAGGAAGGAGGCAGGCAAGGATGTCGTTTTAGGAGCATCAGCCTCCTCCTGACCCTGCAACGTACGCTGCACCACAGAGGCTGTTCCACCCAGGGGCCTGGGCCATGGAACCCCCACACTAACCAGTTTCCCGCCACAGGCAACCATGGGTAAGAAGTATGGCGTGGCGCTAGTGTTATCCCTCAGGCATCCCCCAGTGAGCATGTGGAGAGGGGACAGATGTGTGCCATTAGCAGCCCACACCTGCAGCAGCTGGACCAGCCAGGAGCCCGGCCAGGCACCAATAGCATCTGGACAGATGTCTCTGCTTGCTTTCTTTGAGATATTTCTTAACTTCTCTGCAAACAACATGCTCCTCGACACCAGCATGTTTATCTTTTTCACCTTTGTTCTCCCCAGAGCATTGGGGGAGGACATGTCAAACATCTCATTGAAAATCTGAGGAAGGAATGAATGGATATATGTGACCACTCATGCTTACAATGAAATGTGAAAATTCCTAGACACATATTCACTTCCTAAATGACACCAAACATATATGTCTTATATTTATGTGACCTTCAGAAATAAATAATAAATTTTCTGTATGATCAGGAAAAAAAATGTAAGAGTATGCTTCATCTACTTCCCTGGAGGCTCAGTGGTAAAGAATCTGACTGCAATACAAGAGACCCAGGTTTGATCCCAGGTCGGGAAGATCCCATGGAAGGGAGCATGGCAACTCACTCCAGTATTCTCGGAGAATTACATGGACAGAGGAGCCTCGCGGCCTACAGTCCATAGGGTTGCAAAGAGTCAGACGCGTCTGAAGCAACTAAGCAGCAGCAGCAGCATGCTTCATCCACAGGGAATGCAGAGGGTTAGACCCATTTCAGAAATCTCTCTAGGCCACATTCTTTCCACAGGAGACTTAAGATATAAGTTTTTCCTCCCAATGTTAATTATAGTAAATATTTTAACTTTCTCTTGCCCACATGATCTCATTTATGAGTCACTGTATGGAAATAACCCTGGTGAGCAGAACACTGGGTGCTGGGAAGAGTTCCTGCCTTTTCCAGGTTAGGGCAAGGCTGTCCATGCCAATAACCGAGTGACCGACAGAGGGCAGCACAGACCTATGCACTGATTTTTTTTTAACCAGGACAAATCAAGATGGGGGATCTCGCCCACAGACATTTTGGTTGTCGTGGGGAAGGATTGGCTCTTGGCTCCCGTGCCTTTTATATTTGCTGCTGCCTCGCCTAATTTAGGTTAAATGACTGGTTGTGTCAGGACCTGTTTTCAGTTGATGCCTGTCTTCTCCCCTCTGTGTGCTTCCATGTGGCCCACCTGTGGACCAGGGCCCAGCCTCAGGTCTTGGGTTGCTGGGAGGCCTGGTGCAGCCTGGGCATCACATAGGCCCTCAGAGCAGAAACCTTGCATCCAGGGATGGCGCTCTGGCTGGTCCTGGGATACTGCTCGAAGCTAAAGAGGCAGACATTCTGGGGCCAGGGCTGGATCCAGTGTTCTGACTGCTTGAGTGGGCCACATAAGGCAGTATTTCCTTGCACTTGCCTAAAGACAAAACCCATTGAATCTTCAACTCATCTGTTACCCTGCATCCCTTTCACTCCAGCAAAAGGATTGCTT
>SJYA01000583.1:50858-93616 GCA_006410615.1 Neotragus moschatus | reverse complement strand
CTTCATCTTATAGACTATTAATATCCTATATTCCACTTAGAATTACATACAGAGACAGAGGTCAGAGATCATATCATAACATGGGATATTCTACAGTATATGGTACTCTGAGTAATGGTAGAGACATAAATATTGACATATATAGAGCCAGGCTTTGGAAAAATTTTCCAGTCACCAGATATGTAAAATTTTAAGTGAGGGATTCTGTTCTTGATGCTGAGTCAAAGCTATGAGCAATAAAACACATACTTTTATTAATCATATGACTGAATTATATTTCAGTTATCTGTCTAGAAAACAATATAAAAACTTTTGTCCAATAAGGATGGAGTCAAAGAATATACTGCCAAAAAGTAGGTCAAAACTATCATAATTAATACAAATATTGTGTTAGTTTTCTGGATTTTGTAATGTTTACGATAGCTGTCAACTTTTTCTTTAAAAAATTCATTTTTACACATAATCCTGAATTTTAAATTCTACATGTTTTATTAAAGAGGACCTCCCCAAATTACATGTTTCAGGACCCATAAAACTTAGATGTGTCTTTGTTCACATAAGGTAAATTGGCCACAATCTGCTCTCAAGTAGGTACAGTGTCCTGGAACTGTCTGTGGTGCTGGAGCCAAGTGCACTCAGCTCTCTCCATGGTACTAACTGCACTGGCCCCTGCCTGTGCCAGTTGCTTGTGCTGGAAAATAAAGAGTCAGGATTACCAACTGAGATCAAGGTTAATGCATAGAAATGGATGTTTCTGCCTGTGGAGAGAGCGTCTAAAGAGAATAAGGTTGAGGATAAAACCACAGAAAATTCCCAAGTGTTAGGGAAACTCAAAAGACAGGAACTCCAAAAAATGTCAGCGCAAGGAAAACATTGACCACCCGGCCATGCCTGAGTCTAGATCAAGTGCAGAGAGGAGGGACCCAGGATGAGGGAGGAAGGGATGTCTGTAAGGGGAAGAGAGAAGAGAGTGACTGAGTGGGGTGGCCTGGGAGAAAGCCCTGAGATCCAGAACAAAGATGCTTCCCACTGAGTTTGTGGGGGATAAGCCAGCTAAAGCTGAGGCATCACTCCCAATCCCTAAGAGAGTCTATGTGAGTCAGAATAAAAGATGTGGATGGAGATTTTATACGCGTCTTCTGGCATCCACGAGTGTATGTGGCTATCTGAACATTGTTTTGGTTTTGTTTCCGCTTGGAAATGGGCTCTCGGTTTCTTTGACAGTTGGGGTTGTTTGAACAGTGAGAGAAGGTCAGTGTTCAGCCTGCTTGAATGAACTTCTTCCAGCTTCACCAGCTGAGACTGAGCCCTCTAAGGATCTATCTGGATGCTGCTGTGTGGCTTGCGATCCAGCAGGCAATGGAATATTAGGAGCCAGTCAATTTCCACGAGAAATTCTCAAAAAGGGGCCAAATCAGGGCCAGGAGGAGTTAGGGCTGATACATGTTTTTCCTTTTTATTATTATTACTGAAACCCATTGGTGGTGCCAGGAGGTGACTGGGTGAGAGGAGGCTGTCACTCTACCTTGTCCCACATATCCATCATCAACTCCCATCTTTTCCATATCGTCTCAGTCAAAGCATCGTGAAGTTTGTGAAGCTTCAGACTCTCTTTCCCTTCACTGGGCACTGAACTGTGTCCCCACCCCCAACCCCAAAGACACACTGAAGTCCTAACTCTAGGTACCTATCAATGTGATGTTACTTGGAGATAGGGATTTTGAAAATGCAATGAGTTAACGTGAGGTCATACTGGATTAGGGTGGGTCCTCGCTGCTTTATTTTCTTCATAACATTTTCCTCTATCTGAAACTGTCTCTTTTCTTTTCTCCTCTACTTAGAATGTAAGTTCCTGAAACAGGGCCCTCATCTCACTGGTGATGCTCACCAGTGACAGAACAGCTCCCGGCACATGGTAGACTGTCAAGGAATAATTGGTGAATGAAAATTAGATGCTCAACAGGTTTTTGTTGAATAAATGAAAGGTACAAGCCTTATTGCCACCATCCTCCTAAAAATATTAACACCCCAAACCTATGCTTTATAGACGTTTAGGAAACAATTTCAAGAGGCCAAGAAAAACTGTCTTCATATGAGCATGTACAAGACCACATCCTAAAAGTTAGAAGAACTCTTAGTGACTGAGTTTCGCACACCAAATTCTTAATCTTTTATCTAAGATTGGGGAGGGGGGAGGGGACGTTGATCAGAAGAATGGCTATGACAGACATCCACCAGAGGGCAGTCTAAGATAGTTGAGAAGTTCAGAAGCTCCTAAGTTGGGTTCACTTGAGGACAGCTGACAAAAATTACAAGACCGGGAAAAAAAAAAAAAAAAAAAACTGAACTACATCACCATTCTGATCATCCTCCAAATTAAAAAGAGGTGAAATAACGTAGAAGCCACAAGGAAGCTGAATCCACCCAGGAAATGCAGCCGTGGGAGAGAAAGAAGCATGGGGGCAACCAGAAGTGACCCAAACACACCCGCAATCCTCACACTTCACACCAGAGTAGATTCCAGTGAGCAGGTGCAAGCGGCTCCCTCAATTCCGACTGGGGGGCCCTCTCGAGGTACTCTTCGGTCCAGGCTGGAGACTGCATCCTCCAGTTTGCTCTCAGTGGGACATCAATGTCATCAGTTAGCCTCCAGTTTCTCACAAGTGTAGATGAGCTCAGTGACCACCACCTAAATTCTGAAAGACCTGGGGTTTTGAGACTATGGCACAAACTACTGTTTGCCAGCCAGGATCCATTCTCTCTCCCAGTTTTCCTAGGGGGGGCATACCATCACCTGTGTTGAAATGTGGCCGTGTGGTTAACTGTGAGCCAACGAAATGTAAGCAGATGTGAGGCTTCTTCCAAAAAGAAAATTTAAAAACCTAGAAGGAAGGACCTTTTGCCTTCTTCCACTCTCCCTGAGTCTGGAGACATCCAGATCTCCAGGAGACATTCCTGAACCATGAGTTGACCTTGAGCCTGGAAGCAATAATGCTAAGGATGGAGCAGCAGAGAGGGAGAAACTTGAGTCCTTGGAGAGACCACACAGCCACCAGACAACCCTGGAATGCCTCTTCTGGACTTCTCTGATGTGAGAAAAATTAAATTCTATCTTCTCAAAGTCACTTTTCATTGGAGTTTTTCATCTATAGCACACTGAACTCGATCCTAGTTGAGTCGGAGATGGTTGTATACTTACTTTAATTGAAAATAAATGGGAAAAAAAGAAAATAAATGGATATCCATGGATTGATTTTCTCTTGGAGCTTTCTGCTTTTGGTCCCTAAAACAGTGGCCTGGAAAGAAAAAGTCAATTAAAGTTCATATTGTGGATGTTCCGCTTGTCCTCCCCAAAGTTACTCACTGTCAAGCTCCAAGGTTTCGGAAAAGGGGCTAAGATGCCCAGCTCTTGTCCTCAGGTATAACAGGTAGAACGTCTAGGAACTTCTTACAATTGCAAATTATCATGCCTTACCTCAGACTTGGATCAGAAACTCTGGAGGTGGGCCCAGCAATCTGTGTTTTATTAGTCTCCTGGGTGATTCTGATGCATGCTAAAACTTGAGAACCACTGAGTTCCCAAAAGGAATTGCTCATACTACCAGGAGCAGAGAGCATCACCAGGAATAACTGGGGTTGAAGGTACATTTTACTGGGTCTGGGAGAAAAGAGAGCTGGAATAGTTGATCAATTGGGGGGAATGGATAGAGAAAATTGGACAGAGGAATTAGGATTTAATAAGTGCTCATCTGTACTAAGTCTTTGGGTGATCTTCACAATTGCCAAGAAATTCAAGTCTAAGATGAAATTCAAGACTTTCGCTTTACTTCTTGAGTGTGATTTCTCTCTCACAACGAAACATGTAGAGTCTCAATGTATCATGGTCACATCAGCGAGAATATTTTTCTAAGCTCTAGGAGAATCATCTGTGTGGACCTGGAGAAGAAAGAGCAGGGGCAACCCCAAACAGCAGAACCAGCCCACACCCCAGCTGGGGCGCACCCCAGTTGGGAGACCTGGGAGCTTTTGGCAACTAGTCTGTCTGGTTGTAGGGACCACATGCAGGTGGATTGGGATTCATCCTTCCATTGACTTGACTTCCTCAGAGTGGCCCACCTGAACACTGGAGGGAGCCGGCTCTGCAACTGCCATAGATCTGAGGCCTGTGGTGGTAGGCACTTATTATTTCCGGACTTTTAAACACTACTGTTAAATCTAGAAATTCTCCAGCTACATGAGGCTGACCTCCCCAAGGTAGAACCCAGAAAAGTCAAATGTCCAGCCTCACTGTGGAGAGAATGCAGCCAGTCTGATGGACTCCTGTAAGAAAAGACTTTGATTCAGACGTGAGCAACTGGAGGCAAAGGGGCTACATGGGGAACTGAACTTGCTGGTTACCGTGACAGCAAAGCTATTTGCTATCAAAAGTGGTCACTGTGAGGTTGGTTCCCCAGCACGGAAGAGCCATCCAGGGGTTGGGAGCAGCAGCAGCAGTCAACACCTCTCTCATCAGTTCCAGAAGACGGTAAGGCTTAACACACCTTTTCTGGTTTCTCCAGCCTCAAAAGAATTCTACGAGCTGCCCAGTATTTTTTACCCTAAACTTTTTTCTGATTTATCAGCCAAAATGATCTCCTATTGTTAGAAACTAAAACGTCTAATATAACTATGGGCGTTGGAGGTTGTGAAAATCGATAGAAGCTCACAAAAATGGGGGTTCCATGGATTGTTTATCTGTTCTGGTGGGGCTGATGATTTGAAGCCTCCAGAAACATTAGGGGTTGGGACTCTGGCAACCTGTGGGTACCTATAGCGCTAATGAAGCGCTCAGTGCAGGCAATCTTTGGGGATATTCAGGGACCACTCTCATTTCAAAATATGCATATAAAGCCCATGAGGCAAGAAGGACTGTGAGGTGAGCTGCTTCCATTTCCAGGAGCCCCCAGAACATCCAAGTGGCCTCGATTCTGCTCAGGTTGCATAATCCTTGCTGGTCCTTTTGAGGCCAAGACTTTACTTTTCCAAGTCCACTCTAAGCTCACTGGAAAAAGCCACAGGACCTTGAAGACTGGATTCCTCTGGGGGATCAGACTTCCTCCCCTTCCACCTCCCCTCCTCTCGGCCCTCCACATCTGCCAATTACAGCCACCAGGAAAAAATGATAAGACGTTTATTGAGTCATCTACAGCAGTTTGACATCCTTAAAATCCCGGACAAGGTTGTGAGCACAGCAGTAGCAGTGAGGTCTGTGGGGCTTGTCTTTATTGTGGGAGATGAGACCCAGGCGGGTGCAACTCCCACAGCAAGCCTAAAGTCTGGGGTGCCAGTGGCATCCCCACTCCAGCCCTCACAGGGGCAAAGCTACAGAAGACAGACATAAGACAAGACGCACAAGGCCGAGCATAGACACATCCCAGGACGTCGAGTTCAGGGGAAGGAGAAAGGCAGGCACATAGCCTACTTGAAGGATGTCCCAGATCCTTGAAGGATTCTCATGGGGGCGGCATGGAAACACTGACATCACCCCTATGGGAGTCTCCTCATTCTATCTCCAGAACCACCAACCAGCTGATGGGAATAAACCTGGAATTCTGTGTCCATCAGAGCCCATTGGCCTTCCCCTACCCCCCCAAGTGCTGGTGGTTTTACAAATGAGGCAAAGGTTAATCCAGGAGGGCTCAAAGCAGTTGACAAACAGCATGGGGTCCCCCTTTCAGAGGTCTTCACCCCAGAAACAGCTCACATCTGTGCAGTTTCCCTTTTATACACCAAGGCATCTCACTTGAATCTCACTCCTGACCTGTGGGTCAGACTGAAAATCAGGTCCTCCCATTTCTCAGATCAAGAAGCAGAGGCCCAGAGAGGATCAGCGCTGGAGCACAGAGCAGGTGGTGAAGCCAGGCTGGAACACAGGTTTCCCGTCATGATACCAACTCCCTGCTCCTCCTGCAGTCTGGAGCCTTGACAACCTCCATAGCCAGAGCCCCTCTCCTGCGCAAGGCTGAATGTTTTCTGGTCAGAAGCTTTATTGGGTGTCTTGTTCTGGCTCACGTGCAGGGCAGGCACACACATCAGCAGGCCCATTTCCCCACTCAGGTTTGTAAAGCATCCTGGGTCCCACCATGGCACAGGCACCATGTTAAGCCCACCTGTCAGTGTTTTCTCAGCAGCCCGAGGGGGAGGCTTGACCTGCAGATCACCAAGTTTCCTCCCAGCTCTAGTGCTCTGTACATCTCCCCAGAGAGACATGAGGAAGGAGTCCAGGCCAAAGAGCAGATCAATGGCAGAGCCAGGAGATGCCCAGGTCCCCTGTTCCTGGCTCAGAGCTCTTCCAGCAGGCATCCATGGTCACTGGGCCCCAAGCAGGAATTTATGATGATGAAGCACTCCCTGCTTTGACTCTAGGGTGGCCTTGGGTGGGTCAAGAGTACTCAAAGAATTACAAAGAAAACCTCTTCAAGCTTTCCTCCTGGGAAGGGAGAGTGTCAGGTGAGGGCGGTGAGTCAGCACTCTTGGTGGGTGGTGATGGACTTGGGAGTATTTGAAGCTTTGAGCCTGGCTCCAGCTCTCTGGTCCTGTCCCCCAGGGAAGTCGGTTCATAGAGGGCTGGGGGATAGAGATGGAATGACTGAGGGCCACTGGGTGTGTCGAGTAGGGTCGCAGAGCTGCCCCCGGAGACAGAGAAGGTGGCTTGGGCTCAGGCATGGTGGGGAGTCATGAAGTCTGTCATGCCGGGAAACACCAGAGAGGCCCTGAACCCGTATACCCACACTCCAGCCCCTCACAGGCTCCCAGACAGGCTCAGCATCCTCTACTTGGCGACCCATCTCCCCCAGGGCTGGAGTCTCTCCTAACACTGCCTGTTCCTTGATGGGACAGTCATGACTGAGGATGAGAGATTTCTTTATCCCAAGGAAAACTCAGCCTCCCCTGGACGAGTTCTGCTCTTCAGAATTGCATAGAACAAAAACAGCCCCCTTCTAGAGACATGGAGTCGGATAACTCTGCTCCTCTCCAGCCTGGCCCTTCCCAAGGCCCTTTAGCCCCTCATCCTTCAGCATGATTACTACCTGTGCCAGGCCCAGGCAAACACTGCAGTCTTTGCCTGGAGCCATTCCCATTAGATAGCTGGTGTTTTGACAAGAATTTCAGAGATCCAGTGGGCTACACAAACTGTCTAGTCTTTTGGCCCATTATACAAATGTGAAAAAAAAAAAAAATGGTCAGAGAGAGAAGTAAGCCTTCTTTACACTATCCCCCCCACAGCCATGACCCTGAAAGATAGCTGCCTACCCTCCTGGAGCATTCAAAATACATCAGCTGCGTCTGCTCACAAGGCTGGCAATCATCTGTTCAGAGACAAAAACCAGCCAGCAGAAACCTGGAGCCTCCACGAAGATGTGGGCTCAGGGCTCAGGTGGCAGCATGGCGTGGGGATTTGGGATGGATTTTGTTTTTGTTGTTTTGTGATGATGTATAAAATCAAAGCCTCCTCTTCCATGGTGAAACAGACCTGCTGGTGGGCGTGAGGATGAAGAAACAGGGTCCATACTCAGGGGACTGCTCCTAGGATCTGGGGGTAGCTGTTGCCCGCCCAGTCATGGCACCCTGACCCGGCTGGGACATGGAATGGTCTGCACACAGCGCTGCAGGCACCTGGCCGACAGTCCCGGCCTGAGCCTTCCCTCCGGCCCGCCAGCTTCCACTGTGGGGTCCAAATGGAAGGGACAGGTGTCCCTTTTCTAAGAAAGGGAAAATATACAGAACTCCCCGCTCCCTGCACATGTAACAAACACAGACACTCCAGAACCACAGGCGATACAACAATGATGAGTGCCCTTCTACCGCCTTGGCTTTGAACCGGAGAATTACTGGAGCACAGAGCCTGGAGAAGCCCTGGGAGCCGCCTCATCTCACAAACACAGACGCTGAGGCCCAGAACGGGGAGCACTATGTCCACCATGTCAACAGTCTGAGCCCCACTGGGACAGATGCTGTGTCTCTTTATTGAAGCCTGTGAATCCTTCCAATCTGCCAGGAACAGGTCTCCCAACAGGGCCCCAAATGCAAGGTGGCCAGAGGACAGCCCCTCAGGTGACACACGAGGCACCCAGACAGAAGGAAGGGCATCAGGAGGCAGGCGCAGGATGGAAGGGCCACCACATACCCCATGGCCAGCCTGAGTTGCCAAGTATGTCCAGGCAGGGCAAGCAGGCTGGCTCTCCCTCTTTAAATGGGGCTCATCTCTAAAGCAAGCACTAAGCCCTTCCCCAGTCACTTCACAGGCCTTGAGGAACAGGTCCCTAAGCCCCCTGGGCCCCTTCTTCTTCAAAAAGCCAAGCAAAGCAACATTCCCCATCCCTCCCCGAACTCTCCAAGCATCCATTCCAGAATGCAACCACAAAACAAGCCCACAAAACACTTGGACAGCAACACCACAAGCTGATACAAATGAAGCGGGTCCCACATAGAGGCTATGGCACTCTAGCACTTTCCTCCACCTTCCCTCAACCTGGCTCTGCCCCGTTTTAAATTCTCAGGCCGTGGTCCAGTAACTTGAGGCTAGATGGTCAGGACAGGAGTCGGGGTGCAGTCACTCCTCCCATCAGCAGCTTCTGCTAACAGGCATGGTGGATGGGATCTCCCACCCACCCCCTCCCCCAAGCCCTAGGACACATTGGCGTCCATGCTGACTCAACATCCAGAGAGAAGTCTCTGCAGAGGTCTCAGATTTCGGTAGCTAAACCCAAGCCAGAGGCTAACTAGGGCTCCTCACGGTCCATGAGGGTGAGGGGGCATGAAGGGGAGCCCCGGTCCCTGGACTTGGGCACATGGAGGTGTAAGGTGCTTCAGGATTCACAGGAAGGCGGCTGGTTCATCCTAGTAATGGCTTTGACTTCAAGGGAAATGGGAAAGAGGAGGGCTTAGGGGCTCTGTGTGGTAGGTATGGTTGGGGAGCAGTTTCTCTGAGGCATTCATCTCTCAAACTTCTGCAAGTGATGCCTGGGGATGAGAGGGGGAAGAGGGAAACTTCCAGAAGAGCCTTGCCTACCTTGAGTCAGGGATAAAATAACGAAGGTGGGGAATGTCTTCTTTCGTGGATCCCTCTAAGCTCTTTGCATTTAAATTCCACTCAGATCCACTTTTCTGGATCCTGGCAATTTTTTCTTGGGCCAAATAAAAAGCACCAGAACTTTTCTCTGGCCTTAGCCCTACATCCAAACTGAAGTCTCTGAATGATAGATTCCTGGAGCTTTCCCATTGTCTGATGCCCAGGAGCTGGGCATCTGGGCACCTGGACACCAAGATGTTGGGTGAGCATGGGTCCACCTGCACCAAAAAGCTGTCTGGCCATCCAAGCTGGACTTCCGGTAACCTCGGTGACTGGACCAGGCCTGCAAAGGGCCACGGGGTGGCAAGTAGACTCAAAGAGTCCACACTGAGAGTCAGACTTTGCAGGGGGTATTTATCAGGCAGGCCCCAGCTCATGGACCCCAAAGCCAGGTCAGCAGCCTCAGCCCATGGGAGGCCTCCCACATAGGGTCAGGTGATTACTGAGGCTGGTGGGGATGGGGTGGGGTGGATCTGGGGACCTGCTTGAGGTAAGCAGGGACCCTGGGGAGAGGGGAAGGAATGGGATGACTTTCCCAAAATTAAGGAGTATTTACATGTCTGGGGTCAGGGCCCAGAGGCCCACGGTGGGTGGGCCCAGCGCCGAAACAGGGAGGCTAGACAGCCGCCTGTGCCCCGCATCCTTCTCCCACTTCGGGGGGCCAGGCGCCCAGCCCAGGGCCTGCCCGAAGGGAGAGAAGAGGCAGGACATGCGTGGGCCAGCGCCCGACCGAAGCCCCAGCCTGTGTACAGAGGAGAGGAGGGGCAGGGAGGGCTCAGGTGGCCAGGTGGTCGGCCGGGAGGCCAGACATGCGGATCTGGGAGCTGCTCTTGCTCAGGATGGAGAGCTGGGTGCCCCCGTTCACGCCGCTGCTGGCCAGGGACGGGTGCCGGTGCTTGAAGTCCATGGTGAAGTAGCGGTTCACCTTCCAGCTCCGCCACTTCCGCTTGATCTCCGCCTGCACCTGCGGGCGGCAACTCAGGCGGTCACTCCCGGGTGGACACCCTCTCACACCTCACCCGTCCATCTGGGCACCCTGGGGCCCCTCCCAGGAGGGCATGCCCATTAACAGCGGCTGCGGACGAGGATCTCCTGGAGAGCTTTAAAACCCAGATGCCCAGACCATTCCCCTGAACCATGACCACCCAGATCTCTGGGGTAGGGCTCCCAAATGTTTTAAGGCTTTCTAGGGGATTCCAATATGCTGTTAGGGTTGAGGATCACTAAATAAAGCACCTTTCTGGGTGAACTCCCAGCACATTGCTCTTAGTATGAGGCATGCAGGGCATGCCCAGTTTCAGAGTCCACATGCCAGCCTCCTCTGCCCAGCACCTTTGTGGCACCAGTACCCACAGCCTCCAGTTCCAGCTCCCACTTCCACCATTGGCCCTGATAAGCTGCTTGGACTTCTACTTCTTGTTTCTTTCAGTCACTACCTGCAGGGCCCTGGCTGCCTCTCTTTATCCTTATCTAACCCTTCTGTCGGAGAAGGCGATGGCACCCCACTCCAGTACTCTTGCCTGGAAAATCCCATAGACGGAGGAGCCTGGTAGGCTGTAGTCCCTGGGGTTGCAAAGAGTTGGACACGACTGAGCGACTTCACTTTCACTTTTCAACTTTCATGCATTGGAGAAGGAAATGGCAACCCACTCCAGTGTTCTTGCCTGGAGAATCCCAGGGACGGGGGAGCCTGGTGGGCTGCCGTCTATGAGGTCACACAGAGTTGGACACAACTGAAGTGACTTAGCAGTAGCAACCCTTCTGTAGATTGCCTGAGAAAGTCTTCTTATTTCTCAGATACAAAATCAGGGGAAGCCTGCCACAGTCATGCAGTCAAGACCCAAGCGCTTGGTGCAATGACTTCTGCCCACTCTCCAAAGCCACCCACCCACTCAGCGCCCTCTCCCATCTCAGCATCTCTGTCCTGGGTTCTGCTCAAAACATCATCTTAACAGGCTAAAGCAGGAGGCCTGGCAAGGGAGCATTACTAGAAGATTCCAGGCCTCTCCCCAGAATCAATCAAGTCCACTCTACAGGGGACAGGTCTGAGCAGGCAGGCTGGCATGCTGGGGCAGTGTAGAGCATTGGACCCTGTTCAGCACCCCTGCCCAAGAGCAGCCTCATGAACTGTAGGTACCATTTCCTGTGGCTGGTACTGTAGGTACCATTTCCTAAGGTTTGTCTTATGGTGAGCCCTCCCAGGTGGGAGAGAATTGATGGCTTTATGGGAGGATCTCTGCTCCTGAGGCTGGGCCTCAGCAAAGCGGGAGGGAATCTGGCACCAGGAAAGGTGGCGGGCTTGGGAGGAGGCTGTCATCCTCCTCCTGCAGGCACTGGGAGTCTGCAGAGCCCTGGTCTGGAGGATCAACCCTGTGTGGCCAGCTGGTCACACCCCTGTCTGCTCCCCAGCAAGCTGCACCTCCACTGCTACAAAACCCAGGATCTTACTTACCTCTCCATTCAGAAAACAGTAGAGAACAGCCACCACAAAGCCCTAAGGAGAGAGAACAAACAGAACCTGAGGATGCTAACAAGGAACCTCCCACATGCGGTATGTGGGAGGCAGCAGGAGCGGGGAGTGACACCAGGAAGCAGAAAAATAAGCTGACCGAGATGCAAGCACCTGCCCAGCAGCCTGCAGTAAAGCAGTCAAAGTTCTGCTCCACCGAGATGGCCACACCCCTGAAGCCAAGTGGCTGGCGGCGGCATTCCCGCCCACCCACAGCCCCAGCTTTGGATCCCACATTCCCTTGGTCAAATCCTTCCCATTCCCAAGGGCCAACTCTGTCCCACTTTCTAGAAGAGGCCTTCCCCACATACCCCAAAGTGTTCTCCAGGCTCCCAAGCCAGCCTGCAGGCCCTCTCAGGGCAGCACTCCTTCAGGACAGAATAGCCTGTCTTTATCCACCACCACCCCCCCACTCCGTTGGCCAGACAGCCTCATACATGGACCGCACAGAACACCACATGGTTCCCGCTACCTAGTAGGTGTTTGGCTCTTCTACATATATTCTTGACTTATATTCTGTGCATTTAGAATTCCTGTGCTAAGAGATAGGAACCCAGGCTCTGACTCCCAGTCTGGGGCTTTGCCAATAAACCCCTCAGCCTTGCCAGGGTAAGAACATGATCAGGTGTTAAAATGGGAAGAGGGAGAGAATCAAGGCAGATACACAGAGTAACCTTCACATACTCCTCTGACGAGTTGGCCTTGGGAGAGGCGCTACATCCTAGGGACATTCAGGGGAGCCGACCTCGCCTTCACTGACCCACTCATGCACCCATCTGATGCATCGCTGTGCACCCTCGCACTGACTCACTCCGCTTCGCTCACTCATTTACAGCCCTGTCTGCTGATTCCTCCAAGAACGGACTTACTAGTCCTCCAGTTTTCTCATTCCCTGGATCACTTATTTATGTAACTGTTCATCCCCCTGTTCAGCTCATTCAGCTCCCTGGGATCAGATCCTGTGCTGGGGATCTCCACCTGGGTAACTCAGAGCTCCAGCACTCGGAGGGGGAAGTCAGATGTGGCCAGAGAGGTCTCTTGAGGACACTCCACCCATCCCCAGGGCTAACGCTGAGGGAGAGGGAGCCGTCTGCTGTCTCTGAAGGCCCAAGGGAGGCCTGGCTCAGGACTCCCAGATGCACCAGCAACATGAAAGCACCGCATGTCTTCTCATGGAAGCCTAGAGGGCAGATATATGAAGGGCCCTCCCAGGAGTCTTCTAATCTAGTACTGTTATTCCAGAAAGGGAAACTCAGAGCTGAGTTTAGGTTAACGGCTTAGGACCACCAACAAGGTAGAGGTCAGGGACCTGGCTCCCCACAAGCTCTTCCCTCCACACACACACACACACACCACGCCTACCTGGAAAGAGCCCAGACCCAGCTCAAACACGAGTCTCTCCCTCTTGCTGACGTTCTCCGGGGAGAAAGCAAAGACCGTGTAGTGGATTCCAAAGAGTGGGATGAGCAGCAGGGTGGACCTGGCGAGCCGTCTGTCGGGAGAGAGCAAGCCGTCTGCTCCGGGGGCCGCCAGGGCCTGAGGCCGGAGCCGTGCAGGGCAGAGAACCACAGTCTNCTCTCCCTCTTGCTGACGTTCTCCGGGGAGAAAGCAAAGACCGTGTAGTGGATTCCAAAGAGTGGGATGAGCAGCAGGGTGGACCTGGCGAGCCGTCTGTCGGGAGAGAGCAAGCCGTCTGCTCCGGGGGCCGCCAGGGCCTGAGGCCGGAGCCGTGCAGGGCAGAGAACCACAGTCTCAGCCCCTCCTCTCCAAGGAGGAGCCCGTGCCCATGGACACCCTCAGGATTCTCTCCCAGGGTGTGGGTCCTAGGAGAGATGGTCAACAGAGCCCCAGCTTCCAGAACTCCCTGGGAAGTTCTGGGGAGACTTCCCTCAGTCTGCGGGGTGCCCATCCCCCTAGGCCACACTGGTGTCCCGTGGAACCACTGAACGTGCACAGGTGAGTATGTGCTTGACAGGAACCTCTCTGGGGAGGTACGAAGCCCTCTGGAACAGTGAAGTCAGGGCAAAATCCTGCAGTGGGATTTGGACGGACAACGTGATACATCCTCAAGCAAAACAAACGTTTTTCAGCTCTGAAAGAAAGCTCTCTGCGCCTGGAAAGAGCAGCCCTAGGGGACCACAGAGACAGCCAGCTTCTCTGAGTCTGGGGCTGGCCAGGGACACTCATGGAGAGCGGTGGGGAGGTGCTGACCACTGGGGGGGGGATGGGCCCAGAGGGTGGAGCACAGAAGGAGACTCACGGGAGGGATGCTAGGGAGGATTTACTGACCCTGAACGCAAACCACCACCATCCAGCAGGAGGAACCTGCCAACTGGCAAACTGAGTCAGAGGTTGTGAAGAAGGCTGTCTGCAGGGGTGGGAGTGGAACCGGGAAGAGAGGAATGGCCCTAGGGACCTCACCACCCCCCTGTGCCCAGCTCTCCTGGGATTCCTCTGACTGAGCTGGCTCCTAGGCCCAGTGGGGTGGGACCATGGTCTGAGAGGGTGGGGCGCAGAAGCCGGGAAAACATCAAGAGGAGGCATGGCGACGTGTGCTCTTGTGGGTCCTGCTGAGAGCAGGGGGGCACCCAGAGGGTCTCCAAGAGTGGGACCCCACCTCTGCCCACCCCAGCAGACTGGTTCTCTTTGGACCTCCTGGAAGAACCGGCCCCACCCTGCAGGGGCAGTCTGCCCCCTGGAGCCCTCTGAGCTTCAGCCTCACCCTCTCCTGGCAGACCTCAGTCCATGACGTGGGCAGCAGAAGATGGGGGCAGCCCTTCAATCTGGGGCAGTTACACTAGGTGCCCCTCCCTCTTCCCGATCCCAGCCTTTCTAGGAGAAACTATTCCACCGAATGTGAGGGCTCCAGATTTTCAGGAGAAGCAGAGTCCATGGAGTCTGAGTAACGCCTACTCAGAGGGAAAGGATGGGGAAGTGGAAGAAAGAGAAGCAGAGGGGAGGTATGCTAAGGGGGAGGAATAGCCGGGGGAGACCTCCAGGTGGGTCACAGCTCAGTCCTGGAAAAAAAAACCCTCGACTGCCCAGCAGCCACCAGTCTTCCACATGCTCACAGGTGGCCCCTTCTGCAGGACCTAGGGGTGCCTGGACCAGAGTGGGGGCCAACAGGATCCCACTCAGAGCCTGGCTGTGGTCTTGGAGTGCCCTAGCCTCTCACCTCTCCTCTCCTCTGTCCTCTCTCAGAAGTGGCTACTTGATGGCAGGTGTGGTGCCTCACTTATCTGTCATCTACCCTGGCCAGCATCTCCCAGGCATGGGGCCCATGCTCAGAAAGTGTGCGTACGTGAAGGTACAGCCACACGGGCCTGGGATGATACACCTCAGAGCCCTTGACACTGGGCATGACCTGACAGCCCTGGTCCCGCTCACCTCCAGGCACCCAGAGCCTCACCCCAGAGGACGGCAGGGAGTGTTGGCTGAAGAATGAAAAGAAAAGGTGTCTGGAAACACAGGAGCGTGGACATCTTGAGGGCCCCTCTGTGACCCTGACTAAAGAGGTTACTTTAAAGAGCAGCTTAATTGAAGAAGTTGGGGAGGGAAGGCAGCCCAGCCTCCTGCAGTCCCTTTCTCCTCTCCCCAAATGGGTCTGTTTCCAGGGATCTGTCTGTGCAGTTTGACAAGTGAAAGTGTTAGTCGCTTAGTCCTGTCTGACTCTTGTGACCCCAGGGACTGTAGCCCACCAGGCTCGTCTGTCCATGGGATTCTCCAGGCAAGAATACTGGAGTGGGTTGCCATTCTGTTCTCCAGGGGAACTTGCCGATGCAAGAACTGAACCCGGGTCTCCTGCACTGCAGGCAAATCCCTTACCATCTGAGCCACCAGGAAAGCCCTAGAAATCGAAAGGCCAACCCTCTCCAGCATCTGTGGTGGTAGAGGATGGGACGGGTTCAGAATGTGAGAAACACAAGCCTTCGAGCACTTCCCAGCCCTTAGCATACCAGAGTGCAACCCAAGGACACTGCTCCCCCTCCCCTGCAGCCCTGCGATGGCCCAGAAAGAATGAGGGATTTCTGCCAGGGACCCAGGCATCCCAGTGACTCCTGCTGATAGATGCAGCAGAGGAAGTGGATGAGGAAGGCGCTGGGTCTCAGAGTTCGAGGACCGCCATCCCTCAGAGCGGGGACCGGAGGCCTTGGAAGGGGTACATAAGGTTTGAACCTTAGAACCCCTCCTTGGGGAGTCACAGAATCACCCTACGATCTGATTAAGCCAGAGAGACAGTGACACAAGCCTTTAGACTCTGTCCTCCTACCCCTAGGAGGCATCGACGGGCAGAAGGGGCCTAAAGAAACACAGGGGAGTGCTTCCTACAGCCAGAGACGCCCAAAAGACAGTGGGATCCCTCACTTAAAGGGCTTTCCAAACAGGGGCTGAAGCTCCAGCTAGAGATGCCTCAGGGTCTAGTGCTTAGGACTCCCTGGGTTCAATTCCTCACCCTGCCAACCTCTGGCCTTGAGTGAGTCATTTCACCTCTCTGTGCTTCAGTTTCCTCACCTGTAAATAGAGGATAATACAAGTACCCATCTCAAAGGCTTGTGTGGGAGTTAAGTCACTCTGCAGGTGAAGTGTGAGTGAGGCACCTGGGTGAGGGTCCCGCCCCCTGCAGGGGGACAGTCTAAGTGAATTCAAGCTCAAGGCTCTTAGAAATCATCTGATAGCTGCAAAGGCTGAAACCTGGAAAAGTGGGGCTGGGGAAAGACCACACGTCAAAGCAGCATTGGCAGAGGCTTCCAAGCTGCTTCCTCCTCAGAACCAGCCGTACCCCGGCTGCTCCAACGACATCCATAGCCCCATCCCCACCACCTCCCCTCATAACCCAGACCACGGGGTTGCAGAGAACTCACAAGACGCACAGATGTCAACATGCAACAGCCGGGCAAGGGCTCAGGGCTGGAGGCACAGGCTCACACCCCGCTCTCCTCCAGCCTGGGCAGGCGGGAGCTCCAGGTGGAGGCAGCAGCAGCATGCGTCCCCCTCCCGTCCAGCACACCCGGCCACAGCCACGCCACGCACACTTACAGAGTAATGGTGGACAGTTCTGACATCTTGCAAGAGTGCTGCTGAGCCCGCTGTGGCTTGCAGTAGCATTTCTGCACGCAGCTGCTGGGTGTGACAAGATCAGCATTTCTGTCAGCTGGGGGCATTGGGCCACGAGAAACTGAGCAGGGAACTTAGAGTGACACGGCTCACAGGGAGGGTAGAGCGGCTCGGGGTGTAGAGACAAGCGGGGGCGTCACATGGAGGAAGCTGAGGACCGAGATGCGGTCAGCTCTGGACGTAGAAACACATGAACCCCTACATATACACGTGTGCACACAGACACACAGGCATACGTGAGCACTCACACTGGGAAACCAAAAGGTGGCGGTGGGGTTCACGGGAGAACGTGTGTGTTTAGAAGTGGGGCCTGGCTGGGTCTCAACACGGGACCAGGAAGTGTCTCCGGAGTTAGCTCCAGGCTTGGGGCATGGCCTTGCCAGAGATCTCAAGGCAAGAGGGGCAGCTGGAAACCCCTGGAATCAGGCCAGCTGTGGGCTGGCTTGTGAAAGCCAACTGGAACATCCACTGGTCATCCCCCCACCCTCTCCCTCCTCTGCCCGCGCCTTCCTCTGCCCGAACCCTGAGCACCTCGGCGTGGGCCTAAGCGGAGAAGAGATAGGATGGGCGGAGCGGATGCAGATGACAGACACTACACACCCACCAGTTAAGCTGAAACGAGATGAAAAATCCGCTTTCTGAGCGGACTGAGTCACACCGCAGCAGCTCAACAGCCGCGGTGGTGGTGGTTCCCAGACTGGAGGCACGGCAACACTGCTGAGGTTCCACTGCACAGTGCTGCCTGGACTTCTCCATAAAAGTTCAGCGGGCAGGGACTGAGGGCTGAGGGGACGCCCTTCGGGCTCTGCTACCCTGACTGCAGAAATGAGCCACCTTAAGGAGCCATCCACATGTCGGTCCAGGATGCCTGTCCAGCTCTACCTGCCCCTGGGGGAGACACAGAGCTCTTCCTCCCCAGAGACATTTCCTCAGAGAGGCTCAACTTCCATCTCTTCTAGCCCCTCTCAGACCTGCTTACCCTTGAGCTGGCACTACCCATTTCTGTCCCCATCCCTGACAAGCACGGAAGAGATGGAGTAAGAGCTGTGTCGTCTTGTCAGACTGCAAAGGAGAGGCCCATTCCACACACCCTCGCCAGGCACCGTGAGGCAGAGCCCCTGGTAGCTGCTGGTGAACTGACAGACCTGCAGGGGTCTGATGCAAATGAGAACGGATAAGCCCGAAGAGCCCAGACCTTCGGCATTCATGGATTCGGAATGCGTGATCCCAGCTCTGTAAGAGTAANACACACCCTCGCCAGGCACCGTGAGGCAGAGCCCCTGGTAGCTGCTGGTGAACTGACAGACCTGCAGGGGTCTGATGCAAATGAGAACGGATAAGCCCGAAGAGCCCAGACCTTCGGCATTCATGGATTCGGAATGCGTGATCCCAGCTCTGTAAGAGTAAGTCTGAAGGTCCCTGACATGTAGTGGCGTATCATTTAGCTGAGGCAGACATCTGAATCACACACGTCAGATGGGGCAAGCTGGGGTCCACCCAGCATCCCTGCTTCAGTCAGGTGTGTGAGGGTTCTCCTTTAATTAGCAACAGCTTTCTCTTCATGCCACTGGGTGCTACTAGATCCTTCTACAGATGAGGGATGGTATGAGGCTGTGCTACCCAATGAAGCATCAGTACCATCTGAGAACTTCTTAGAAATGCAGAAATTCAGAGTTTCAGACCTACTGCCTCAGAATCTGCATCTCAACAACATCCCTAGGTGATCCGCCTGCAAATCAAAGTTTCAGAACACTGTTGGGAGGAAGTCATGTATCTGAGAAGTTTCTTCATGTGCCTCAATGAATACCAAAAGTCTGTTTCGTGTACAAAGAGACAGATGGACACATAAGTATGTTTTTCTCAATAATGAAGAGTTTAATTGGATATTCAGAAATGGAAGTCATTCTAGTCTCAAATTTATTCTCTACCTTGCCCAGATTGAAAGATTGACTACTCTCTCCTACGGGAAGTGGCCTCACCCCTCAACCATGGTCTGGGTGAGCCACAAAAATCAGAGTCAGGGAGCCTGAGAGCCCAAACCTCACAGGTCACTTCATACACACCAGGCTTAAACTCTCTCCCCAAACTCTAAAGCTTCAGCTGTTCTCCTCCAAGACCTCTTCTCCTCGAGTTTCCAAGTTGTCCCTATTCTTTCTGAGCCCTGGATACAGTAAACATAGGCCCTTCTGATTTCTTTAAATACTACTAAAGGCCATTTAGCAACAAGTAAGCTGGGAAATCACACCCCAGTAAAGATGTGTGTCTCTATGGGAGAAACAGGGAGGGTGGATCAAAAGTGACACCTGATGCCTGGGAGGGCTCCCGGGAGAAGGGATAAAGTTAAAGGACCTTCTTCCCAAACACCCTCCTTCTCCCAAACCTCCAGTGACTGTTCAAAAGGATCCAATGAAAAGAAACCGAAAGGAAAGAGGGTGGCAGAAAAGCCAGAGACAGGTACAAGAAAAATGTCCAAATCACTGAAAAGTTACTACAATTAATGAAAAAAAAAAAAAAAAACAGAAAAGAAATTCAGAAAAGAGGAAGAGATTAACCTGGGTGAACTGATCAGCTCAGCTCTGATTTGGATCCAAGGGAGGATAAGCAACTCAGACAAGGATACCAGGTGGAGGCTGCGTGGAGAGCAGCATCGTCGGCCTAAATCAGAGGTGGCAGACCCCTACAGCAGGTGCAGGAGTGACAGCCACACCTGGAAGTCAGGGAGCCCTGGCTCCCAGGCCGGCTTCTCCACAGCTTTGCTGGGTGTCTGCAGGAAGGCCCAACACTGCCACCTATAACTCGGGGATGCAGCACATGGGTTCTCCAGACCTTGCTTTGGTCTCAAGCTAAATAAGCCCCACGCACGTTGTAGTGCCTTTTATATGTAAGGCTGCCTGGACTGTAGCCTCCAGATATTAGACAGAGACCCCTGCAGGGGAACCATTTGTAGGCAGAGGATTCTTGTCTGTCTCACCCTGACCCTACTGATCAGCATAACGCTAGACACAGCAGACCCACAGAATGTCGTGACCTGAATTGAACATTCTCCACAGGGTCCCTCCTGCTGCTAAGATGCTGTGCCCCCTCAAAGCCTGGCCCAGTCCCTAGAGAAGCACTCCCCACCACATTGGCACTCCAATCAGAAGCCCAGCTCAGCAGATCTTGGAGTTTCCCTGCCCTCCCTCGCTCCCCACCACCACTGAGGACCTGCCAGCCCCCTGTGCCTCGTGCCTAACCTGTGGCTTGGGGACCTGAGTTCAAGGCTTTGTTTGGCCACTGACTTGCTGATCTTAGGTGTTGCCACTTTCCTTCTCTGGACCTCAGTTTCTCCACCTGCGAAATGGGGGCAACCATTCCCTATTGACAATCCCTAACAGGAGTTGTTAGGATAGGGTACTCCTAGACAGAAGATAGGGAGAGGGTGTTTTGGAAGGAGAAGACAGAGCCCCATGTGAACTGGAAGCCTCAGGCTGTGGGCTGAGCTCCTGGACTAAGAGTTTCCTGGCTGGACTTCTGCCTAGACAGGGAAGAGTCTGTCTTCAGAGGCGAATGTTGTCTCTCCGACACTGGGTAGGTCACAGCCCTGCTGAGCTATGTACCACATCACAGTGTCTGTTCTCTTTCCTTTACCCCACGGGGCCACGGAGATCTGCTCTGTGGGGTCCCTGAGGGGAATAAAGATGAAGTTTCCCTCCCTGACCCAGACTCAAGAGGTTGCTCCAATGCCCATCTTGCAACAGGAAGACCGCTGGGAATAAAGCCAGCTTCCTGCAGAGACAGGCCTGAGATGCTCTCAGCACAGAAACCTCACCCTCCTTTTTCTAAGCCAGTCAGCTTCTCACAGAGGTAAATTCTGGTCCCAAGAAAAGGAAGGTTAACCCTGACCCCAGAATGGGGCTGAGCTCTAACCCCTGGCTTCAAGCAGCGTTGAGCCTAAGCACAGGCTTACCCCGGACTCAGGCCCACACTCCATGCCTGGCCACTGCCCAAGTTCTGAGCCCAGCCACTCCTCCCAGCAGCCAGTGGGAGTGGAGGTGGCTCAGGGCTGCTGCCTGCTGCAGGAACCCCAGCCTTCAACAGGTCCTCTGATTGGGTCTGGAGCACCATCTTGGTCTACAGAGGAGGGCAAACCTCATCGTGTGAGCTGCTGGAACAAACCTATAGGAAAAGGAGTGAGTGCTGGTCTGTGAGCACAGGCAGGAGGTCCTCTCGGTCTCTCCTGGGGACTCCCAGGCTTAAATTTGTTCTGGGAACAGAGGGAAAAACCAAAAAATTGTTGTGGGCAGATCTGAAAGGATCTCAGCCCAACACATAACTCTGCTGACCAAGGGGATTCAGACACAGCTCTGAAATCTCCCTCTCCCATCACATCCTGCCCCTTTTTGAATTCCCCCATTGTCCCCTCCTCTCCCCACCCAGCAGTAGACACCTCCCAGCTCAGAGCACTCCAGGTAGGGCAGTTTTGTACAAGGCTGGAACCCACTGGGGCCTTTTCTTCCAGGAAGCCTTGTTTAATATTATCATCTTGCCTGTAAATTCCTTGAGGGGAGGAATGATGGTGCTCAGCGTCAAGGGCCCACCTGCCAGCACCGTAGCTGCGGCTCCATTCTTCCCACTGGCTTCATCCCACTTCACTGATAACTAGTTCCCTCAGCTGTAAAATGCGGATTATATTCTATCCAGATTTGTTGGGTGTCTGTGGGCATCACATGAATGGCAAGTGTTTTTAAATGCTTGGCAGCATGGCTGCTTTGATTACCCCTTACATTCACCAATAGAGTCTCCTTGACCCTGGCAACACTCAATCATGTAGCTGCACTTAAAACTGATCCCCGTTGTCCTGTGTCAGCCCTCCTACCTGGCTTACAGACCACATCCTCCTGGGGGTTAATCTTTGGAGCTTGAGATGAGCTCAAGCTTAGATGTCTCTAAAAAAATTTAAAAGAATTTGCTGAGATTTCAAGGGGATTTTTGACGCAATAAGAGCAAACCAACTATAGGCATACCCCTGAGATATTGCAGGTTCAGTTCAGACCACTGCAATAAAGCGAATATTGCAATAAAGTCACATCAATTTTGTGGCTTCCCAGTGCATATAAAGGTTATGTTTACATTATCCTATAGCCTGTTAAGTGTCCAATAGCAAAATGTCTAAGAAAATGTACATCCCTTAATTTAAAAACACCTTATTGCTAAAAAAACACTAATGATCTGAACCTCCCGTGAATCACAGCAGTAACAAAGATCACTGATCATCACAACAAAAAAAAAGCTTAAAATATTGTGAGCATTACCAAAATATAACACAGAGACACCAAGTAAGAAAATGCTATTGGAAAGATGGAGCCCACAGACTTGCTCAACACAGACCCAGGTTGCCAAAGGCCTTTAATCTGTATTAAAGGCAGTATCTGTGAAGCACAGTAAAGTGAGGCACAATAAAATGAGGTGTGCTTGCAGCTGGTTCTTTAAGCATTTTTACTTAAATGTATAAACCCTGTGTTAATTATAGACAGTTCTGATCTATGCATTCGGAAGGTCTTATAGGACTCCACGGCTCCTAGTCTATAATACACCTTCAAAACCCTGGCCCCACACTTCCCTCCCTCTGTACTCTGGGTTTCTTGCAGCCTGGGGCAAGATGTCCAAGCTGGTAAAGGATGTTCTGGGGTCAGCAGAGTGTCCTTACTCAGGCTGCGGCTGAGTCCCTGTGTGTCCCTGCACAGACAGAGAGGAAGCCAGAGAGTCCCAGAAGGACAAGTCCCAGGGACCTCCGAAGAAGAAATAGATCCTACTAGGAAGCAAGGTGGCAGGAAGGCAGGGAGGGGAGCCAAGGTTGCTTAGAGCTCAAAGGAGAGATGACGCTGACTTAGTTAGCTACCTGCCAGCTTCAGAGGACATTTGAGATAACTAACTGCTAATGCAGAAGTAAAACCACCCTCAAGTGGGAGAAACAAGCCAGACACAAGGAAGTGGTCTCTGACGCTGGACAAGAAGGTAGGGGGAGCAGCAGGGCCCTGTTTTGTGGCTCCAGGAGACAAAGGCAGGAATGATCTTTCCAGGTCAGTTATCTGTAGAGAGCTGGCCCCCGCAGTCCCTCAGTGCAGGGGACTTTATATGTATGAACAATTTTATGTGCTATGTAACACGCACATATAAGCAAAGG
Organism: Neotragus moschatus; assembly: GCA_006410615.1. Lineage (NCBI taxonomy): Eukaryota > Metazoa > Chordata > Mammalia > Artiodactyla > Bovidae > Neotragus > Neotragus moschatus. The sequence goes on along the minus strand of SJYA01000583.1, from coordinate 70,717 downwards.
TTGGTAAATGTTCACAAAAACATGAAAAAATAAAAGACAATAAATGGATAGCCAGAAAAAAGGAGAGAAAGCAGTGGTCAGTGTAATCATCCTACATGCAGGGAAAACAAGCCTGACCGAGCAAGGCCCTGCACTGATCCCCACTCCCAGGGAAGGGCTGCCACGGAAGAGGTGCCAGACTGACTGCAGGGACCAAGGACAAGCTCCACCGACCCAGGGAAGTCTCAAGGAGGCTGAGAGAAGGATCCAGGGCTGGTTCCCAAGCATTCCTGCCTCTCCTTCTCTCCAGGAGAATGGCTGGGTGGGGGGACCCTCTGTTGGAGTCTCTCTTCTGTCCCATTTGTCTTCTGGGCAGCCATCAAGGTTTTGAACTCCAGGTTGGGGTCTCTGATGAAGTTCCTTCTAGCCTGTTCTCTTCTCAAACTGAGGAAGCAACACAGAGGCTTCCACCTCACAGGCTGTTCTCAGTCTGTCCTTCTCTGGCCCCTCCAGCCAACCACAGGGGACCAAACTGTCTCCCTGGCATCAGAAGTGCCCCTACAGCCCATACACCAAGCTGGTCATGATTACAAGGCAAGAAGGGTGAGATGGAAAGTGCTTGGTCTGATTCAGCATAGGTGGAGGGCTGGGAGAGGGCTGGGACAGAGCTAGCGGGGATAAGCTGTGAGGGACCTGGCTGCAGAGACACTGGGAAGAAACAAACCGAATGGCCGTGGAAGTGGAGAAACCCGACACTNCCGGCATCAGAAGTGCCCCTACAGCCCATACACCAAGGCTGGTCATGATTACAAGGCAAGAAGGGTGAGATGGAAGGTGCTTGGTCTGATTCAGCATAGGTGGAGGGCTGGGAGAGGGCTGGGACAGAGCTAGCAGGGATAAGCTAGGGACCTGGCTGCAGAGACACTGGGAAGAAACAAACCGAATGGCCGTGGAAGTGGAGAAACCCGACACTCAGTAGTAGGAGCTTGCCCCCGAACACTATCAATCCCAAACATGTTAGATGTCCCTCTGCCCAGGGAGGAGGGAGTTGCAGGAAGACGACCAAACCTAGAAGTAGAGTTGCCCGAGAGAAGGTGCAAAGAGAATTTCTCTTCCAGTACTCAGACCAGGGAGACTGTCTGCCGGACTCACTCACTAGTGGGGACTGAGCAACTAGTACCCCACTGGGGTACTAGTACCCCAGCCATTCCCACTGGCCTAGGAATGGGGACTTCAGCAACACTGTATCCAGCAGCAGTCATGAGCTCCCCTGAGAACCAAGACCCCCAAAAGAACTACAATTTCTAATCCACCAAGACCCACCCTAACTACTTTAAGGAATCTGCCTTTTCCATCTTGATTTTCCTAGCAAGACACAGGATCTGTCCATCTTTTTCTCTCTCGTTTCCATGTTGTCACTATGTGGATTAGGGGCTCCTGGGTTGGCTGAAGGATAAATGGGCAACTATATCTTCAAGTCATTTTAATCCAAAAGAAGTCCTGCCAATGCCCATGGCCTTCTCCTCCTGTGTCCTGAGTGCAGGCCCCCCTGAGCTGTTGGGATTTAACCATGGCATTCGCCCAGTGGTACTTACAAGTAGATGCTGGACTCGTTGCCTCCCATGTCTGGAGACTGAAGTTTCTGCACAAGGATGACAATGATGCCGATGAAGAGCACAAAGTTAACCTGAGAAGCAAAGAAAAAGCAGTGAGAATGGTTCTGAGCAAAGACTTCCCACACCGCTGCCACCACACCGGCTGTTATTCCCTCAACAAGGCCCTCTTCCCGTCAGTCAGGATCCCACCTAGACTTACAATGGCAGCATTATACACACATAAGACGGCACCGCGAGAACACACCTTCCCTCCCCAGCCTCCCTCCATGTCACTGAAGCCACAGGAGAGAGGGATAAAAAGATTCCCAGGAGAGCGCTGAGAAATAGCAAGAACGGTCACGCGTGAGCCGGAAAAGCGAGCAATTTCTGGAAAAGACGGGACAAACAGCGTCAGGGTGATGGGAAAACAACCACGCAAAACACAGAAGAGGCTACTGCGGAGGCGAGAGCTGTCCTCTGGAGAAGCCCCAAGTCCAGAGTCACTGAATACGGAGAACCAGAATGGAGAACGATGGGGGTTACTAGTTAAAGGGCTGCCTTTGAACAGCAACAGCATTTACCTTCAGAGGCCAGGGACAAAAGCTCTCTAAACAAAGTGGGAAGCTGCGCGGATGTGAGAAGGCAGGAGGGAGGGGAGTAAGTAAATAAAGACAAGGCAGGAGGGGAGTAAATAAATAGAGGCAACGGGCTTCCCCGGAGGCTCAGATGGTAAAGAATGTGGGAGACCTGGGCTCGATCTCTGGGTCGGGAAGATCCCCTGGAGAAAGGAATGGCAACCCACTCCAGTATTCTTGCCTGGAAAATCCCCATGGACAGAAGAGGCTGGCCAGCTATTGTTCAAGGGACTGCAGAGAGTCGGACATGACTGAGAGACTAATACAAACATAACAATGGGGGCTACACAGCAACGCCTGGCTGAAGTGAAGCAGGGCTCAAGGAAACACTAACTAATGAAAAGATAAGAAATATTGAAAATGAAATAATTAAGCATTCAAATCAAAATTTAGGGAAAGAGTACCATAAATTAAATTTCTACTTCCTTTAAAGAAGGAAGTTAAAGATAAAAATTCATTAAAGAAATATGAAAAAAGTAGATAATCATAAATATAAATTTTTTTGGTTTTGTTTTGCTTTCACAGATCAAGCAGAATGATAAAGGGCCTTCCTGGCGGGCAGTTTCTGTCAGTTTTGCCTTCTACTTCATGCCCAGTGTCTAATCAGCACTTGGAATTTAGCACAGTCAATACTGTTAACTGCATACGTTAGTCCCTCCAAAAGGAGAAAATGCAATTAAACAAATTTAAGGATAAGAAAGAGGACAAGACAACAGATGTGTAGAGTATTTTGACTCATCACAAGGACAAAGATCAGACATGGTAAAATATAAATTAATCAAGTCAAATCAAGATGTAGAAATCAGAACAGCACAATGACCTCAGGAAAAGTTTAAAAATAATCAAAGATGCGTGTATTAAAAGGCACCAGCCCAGATCATTTGACCAGCCAGTTTCATAAGACCTTTAGGGAAGATGGAATTTACATGCTACATCATCATTTAAAAGCAAATAAAAAGAAAACCTTCCAAATTACCTCTGAGGTGAACAAAACCCTGCTACGCCCAGACAAGGGCAGAAACCATGCTCACACACATGATCAGGCACATGTCTAAAACCAGAGAACTTACAAAGAACAATGCAAAAGCTATCAACTGAATTTAACAAACAAAAAATTTAGCAGTGCATTAAAAGGACAAACAGATCAGGGCAATAAAGGCTTTATGCCAAGAGGAAAAAAAAAAAATCCAGTAACATTTGTTGTTGCTGTTTAGTCACTAAATCATGTCTGACTCTTTGCCATCCAATGGAGCCTACCAGGCTCCTCTGTCCATGGAATTTCCCAGACAAGAATACTGGAGTGGGTTGCCATTTCTTTCTCCAGGGGATCTTCCCAACTCAGGGACTGAACCCACATCTCCTGCACTGGCCAGCAGATTCTTTACCACTTAGCCACCAGGGTGAGCTATCTTTATCCCCATAAGATTGGTAATAGTTCAGTAATCAAAACACCAATGAAAACATGAGAAATGAGCACTTTTATAGTCCACATGTGGAGGGCAATTTGATGTCCATGAAAATATTAAATGTATATATCCTTTGTCCTAGAAATTCTACTCCCGGACGTATATTCTAAAGACACATTCATACATACTCAAGGGTATGCACAAATATATCCACAGCAGCATTGTTCATCATGAAGATAAACTGGAATATTATCAATGTTCATCACTAAAGGAATGAGCAATTAATGTCCCCAAAACACATTTGATAAAAGTTGACATCTATTCCTTATTTTAAAAAATACACACTGAAACAAGTCAGAAATAGAAACTTTCCTAATTCAGTGAAGGGCAGCTGCCCAAAATTGTAGCAAACATCATCCCTGTCTCTTATACACATCTAGATGTGTATAAGAGACAGGAGTAATCCTCAGCCTCATTTTAGGGCAAAATAATACAAAATGACAAAGTTTCTGATAATCCATTTCCAAGTCCTTTGGTAAAAAAAAACTGAAGAACAGCTGATATGCAATATTAAATCAGTTTCTGGTGTGCAATAAAGTGATCCAACATTTTATACATCATAGTCCACTTCAAGTTGTTATAAAAATATTGCCGATAATCCTTGAATTATATGTTACCTCCATGTATCTTATTTCCCAAGTCTTTCAATCAATATATTTTGTGAGATATCTACATTTTGAGGATCTGATTATCATGCTGAAGACCCCAAAGTTTCCTCAATCCATTAAATATTTTGTGGAATTAAAAAATTCAAACTTGGAAAAACTCAATCATGCAGGTTCTTAAACAGTGCCAGACTTTCAGATTGGGGTATTCCAAATGTTCTAGCAATGTGTTCAAGGTGCTGAATTTTTGATGCAAGCACTCACAGAGAATGCAGAGCTGGTATGAGGAAACCAGCCAGGGATACTGTCCATGCGTCTTGGTGTCCTGCTATGTGTTCCAGTCACGCTTGTGGTACAGGTGGAGTGAAGGATCCTTGTGAGATGAGAGGATATATCTTGCTGGGGGCAGGGGGTAGGGGCCATCTACTGAGTCAAACAAGAGCTGTACAGTGAGGAACTAACTGTAAATTCAAAGAAAAGATTTTTTTTTTTTTTAAAGGCTGGACAGAGCTGAAAATACTTCACATCCCCTGTAGTGGTGTTGGATTCTGTGGGACACGTGAGTGCATGGCAAAAGCAACGGTTGTGTGGCGTNAAAAAAAAAAATCCAGTAACATTTGTTGTTGCTGTTTAGTCACTAAATCATGTCTGACTCTTTGCCATCCAATGGAGCCTACCAGGCTCCTCTGTCCATGGAATTTCCCAGACAAGAATACTGGAGTGGGTTGCCATTTCTTTCTCCAGGGGATCTTCCCAACTCAGGGACTGAACCCACATCTCCTGCACTGGCCAGCAGATTCTTTACCACTTAGCCACCAGGGTGAGCTATCTTTATCCCCATAAGATTGGTAATAGTTCAGTAATCAAAACACCAATGAAAACATGAGAAATGAGCACTTTTATAGTCCACATGTGGAGGGCAATTTGATGTCCATGAAAATATTAAATGTATATATCCTTTGTCCTAGAAATTCTACTCCCGGACATATATTCTAAAGACACATTCATACATACTCAAGGGTATGCACAAATATATCCACAGCAGCATTGTTCATCATGAAGATAAACTGGAATATTATCAATGTTCATCACTAAAGGAATGAGCAATTAATGTCCCCAAAACACATTTGATAAAAGTTGACATCTATTCCTTATTTTAAAAAATACACACTGAAACAAGTCAGAAATAGAAACTTTCCTAATTCAGTGAAGGGCAGCTGCCCAAAATTGTAGCAAACATCATCCTCAACAAAACCAAGGAATAAACAGTATACATATTGGAAATGAAGGAGACAAATAATTTCATTTATAGGTTATATAATTTTCCATGAGAACCAACTCAAAAGGGATAGGACCCAATAAAAGGGCTTCAAAGGTGACCAAGAAAGGAAAAATACACAGAAACTAATAGGTTTCCTAAACACCAGCACAAATACACCCACTAGAGAACACAGCAAAAGAATGATTCCTACATACGAGCGCAAACTGCAAGACACCATAAAGGTAAACTTACCAAGACGATGTAAAAAACACTATACAAAATGACTCTGTGCGAAAGACTAAATAAACAGAGAATCATGCTATATTCTTGGAAAAGAAGACTTGGTGTTTTAAGAAAACCACTTCTCCTCCAAATTTGCTTATAAATTCAGTGGCATTCCTATAAAAAAATCTCAACCAGTCTTTTTCCTTCAACTTGACAAATGTGCAAGTCCATGTGAAAAAGTAAATGTGCAAGAAAATTCTGAAGGGAAACAATAATGAAAGGAATATTAGCCACGGCAGATATCAACACATGCTGCCAGATGATGGTAACCAGCACTATGGGGTACTCGCCACAAGAATAGCTGCGTAGATTAGTAACATGGAGCAGGAAGTCTGCAGCTAAACAGAANACAGCACAATGACCTCAGGAAAAGTTTAAAAATAATCAAAGATGCGTGTATTAAAAGGCACCAGCCCAGATCATTTGACCAGCCAGTTTCATAAGACCTTTAGGGAAGATGGAATTTACATGCTACATCATCATTTAAAAGCAAATAAAAAGAAAACCTTCCAAATTACCTCTGAGGTGAACAAAACCCTGCTACGCCCAGACAAGGGCAGAAACCATGCTCACACACATGATCAGGCACATGTCTAAAACCAGAGAACTTACAAAGAACAATGCAAAAGCTATCAACTGAATTTAACAAACAAAAAATTTAGCAGTGCATTAAAAGGACAAACAGATCAGGGCAATAAAGGCTTTATGCCAAGAGGAAAAAAAAAAATCCAGTAACATTTGTTGTTGCTGTTTAGTCACTAAATCATGTCTGACTCTTTGCCATCCAATGGAGCCTACCAGGCTCCTCTGTCCATGGAATTTCCCAGACAAGAATACTGGAGTGGGTTGCCATTTCTTTCTCCAGGGGATCTTCCCAACTCAGGGACTGAACCCACATCTCCTGCACTGGCCAGCAGATTCTTTACCACTTAGCCACCAGGGTGAGCTATCTTTATCCCCATAAGATTGGTAATAGTTCAGTAATCAAAACACCAATGAAAACATGAGAAATGAGCACTTTTATAGTCCACATGTGGAGGGCAATTTGATGTCCATGAAAATATTAAATGTATATATCCTTTGTCCTAGAAATTCTACTCCCGGACATATATTCTAAAGACACATTCATACATACTCAAGGGTATGCACAAATATATCCACAGCAGCATTGTTCATCATGAAGATAAACTGGAATATTATCAATGTTCATCACTAAAGGAATGAGCAATTAATGTCCCCAAAACACATTTGATAAAAGTTGACATCTATTCCTTATTTTAAAAAATACACACTGAAACAAGTCAGAAATAGAAACTTTCCTAATTCAGTGAAGGGCAGCTGCCCAAAATTGTAGCAAACATCATCCTCAACAAAACCAAGGAATAAACAGTATACATATTGGAAATGAAGGAGACAAATAATTTCATTTATAGGTTATATAATTTTCCATGAGAACCAACTCAAAAGGGATAGGACCCAATAAAAGGGCTTCAAAGGTGACCAAGAAAGGAAAAATACACAGAAACTAATAGGTTTCCTAAACACCAGCACAAATACACCCACTAGAGAACACAGCAAAAGAATGATTCCTACATACGAGCGCAAACTGCAAGACACCATAAAGGTAAACTTACCAAGACGATGTAAAAAACACTATACAAAATGACTCTGTGCGAAAGACTAAATAAACAGAGAATCATGCTATATTCTTGGAAAAGAAGACTTGGTGTTTTAAGAAAACCACTTCTCCTCCAAATTTGCTTATAAATTCAGTGGCATTCCTATAAAAAAATCTCAACCAGTCTTTTTCCTTCAACTTGACAAATGTGCAAGTCCATGTGAAAAAGTAAAGGTGCAAGAAAATTCTGAAGGGAAACAATAATGAAAGGAATATTAGCCACGGCAGATATCAACACATGCTGCCAGATGATGGTAACCAGCACTATGGGGTACTCGCCACAAGAATAGCTGCGTAGATTAGTAACATGGAGCAGGAAGTCTGCAGCTAAACAGAAGCAGACTGCATTGAGTGTTTATACATACATTTCTACATAATGGAGAAAGGATGATCTATTCAATAAAAATATTTAGAGGGTGGGATGTCTATCCACTGGGGGAAAAAAAACAACTTGATAAGGTTAGATATCATTTCAGATCAGAGAAGTAAAGCTTCAGATGGATTAAAGACATATATGGAATGAAAGTGGAGGTGTTAGTGACTCAGTCGTGTCCGACTCTTTGTGACTCCACGGACTGTAGTCCGCCAGGCTCCTCTGTCCATGGAATTCTCCAGGCAAGAATACTGGAGTGGGTTGCTGTGCCCTCCTCCAGGGGAGCTTCCCAACCTAGGAATCGAACCCAGGTCTCCAACATTGTCAGAATCTTTACCATCTGAGCCACCAGGGAAGGCCATCATACATGTAATAATCCAATTTATAAAATCGTTATAAAGCAATTAAGATTACTTTTATATGCTCAGGTTGGGAAAGACTTCCAGAAACAAGAAATAAACCTCACAATTCATGATGAAAAGGCCTGGTGGTCTGACTGTATAAAACCACGCAATGTCGGAACTATATTTACAATATGTGTAACAAATGAAGCATTACTATCTATCAAACAGTAAGAAAGATAACAACTGGGCTAGAAAAAAATAAGCAAAGAAATAAACAGATAGTAACCAGAAAAAAAATTGTCAATAAATGTGTCAAAAAATTGCTTTGCTGCACAAGCAATGTGGAGAAATTAAAACAACGAGCTACCTTATCTCCCACAAAGCTGTGCAAAAATTTAAATGACTGAAATTACGAGTGCAGACAATGATATGGGATACCCTTTTTGACCTGGCAATTCCACTTCTAGGGACTAATTCTAAAGAAATATTCACATTCTCAAAACTATGCACAGGACTCTTCATAGCATCTTCCATAATGAGGTAAAATGGAATAAAGACAAATGTCCAACACTAGTGAGGCAGCTAAATAACTTGTACATCCGTGTTGCAGAATATAACACAGCCATGAAAAAGGAGGTTGGGTTGTGTGGTGAGCACTTTATTTCTCCTCTCCCGGACCTTTCAGCCCAGACCTCTCTCTCTCTCCTGCTTCTTGTCCCAAGCACACTCACCATTATGGAGCCAACTACAGGGCCTTTGATCACCCACCNCATAGCATCTTCCATAATGAGGTAAAATGGAATAAAGACAAATGTCCAACACTAGTGAGGCAGCTAAATAACTTGTACATCCGTGTTGCAGAATATAACACAGCCATGAAAAAGGAGGTTGGGTTGTGTGGTGAGCACTTTATTTCTCCTCTCCCGGACCTTTCAGCCCAGACCTCTCTCTCTCTCCTGCTTCTTGTCCCAAGCACACTCACCATTATGGAGCCAACTACAGGGCCTTTGATCACCCACCACAGAGCCGTGTTGTCATTCATATCCCAGCAGCTGTAAGACAGACAGAAAAGAGAGATGATGCTTGGGAGCCAGGAGCCCTGCAAGACTATGGGCTGGCACTTCTTCCCCTGTGGCTCTGAAGCGGGGCTGGCTGAAAGGAGAGCTGATGGACTGTACCCCCAAGCCCAATCCTGGTCCCAGTGCTTGGTGCTCTCTTCTGCTCCACTGTCAAGGCAGCAATTGGAGCCCAGGAGTCAGGGCACTGCTGGGCTCCTGGACAAGGGCCATGTTCCCCCTCGAGACCTCAGGTTCTTGGGGATGCTATCTCAGCCTTGATGTTCCACCCTGCCTCCTCCCTGAAAGGAGAGCAGTCACTCAGAGCTGAGCCCAGAGGCAGAGTAGGGCTCTGAAACCTTGCGCGCTCCCTCACTGGGTCCCAGTTGAGACATGGCAGGGTGGGTCCAGCCACAGCAAGTTCACGGCATAGTCAGTGCTCAGAGCTGGTGGTGTAGCCAGGCCCAGCGTCAGATGGTTTGTCTGAGACAGTCAACATGAAGTTCAGGGCATTAACTGATAGCCTACCTGGGGCTCTGGCCCTGGCTCTCGAGCATGTACTCACCCCGTGTCATCAAAGTAGAGCCTCAGCATAGCCCACACGGACACACACACAGTTGGTGTNGCGTCAGATGGTTTGTCTGAGACAGTCAACATGAAGTTCAGGGCATTAACTGATAGCCTACCTGGGGCTCTGGCCCTGGCTCTCGAGCATGTACTCACCCCGTGTCATCGAAGTAGAGCCTCAGCATAGCCCACACGGACACACACACAGTTGGTGTCCCTGGATACAAAGAGAAGGAGCCCCATGATAATAGGAAAACTAATAGGCCCAGTATTCCCCTCAGACCTGGGACTTCTGGGGGCCAGTGGACCCCTCAGACATGGGGTTCTGATCCATGGGGCGTATCTCCCTCTCAGACCTGGTGTCCTGGGGACCCTAACTGTCCCTCATACCCAAGCCTTCTGGGGGTCCATGTCTCCCTCAGACCCTGGGCTATCTTGCCTCCCTGAGCGTATCCCCTCCCTCAGCCGGTAGGCTTTCTACAAGGAGAAGAGCAAGAAAGTACCCAAGGTCAGCAGTATGCCACAGCTGTGAGGCAGGGCAGCAACTCCCTCCGCCTCCCTCCTCTGACTAATACTCCCGGATGGCGGGCTGAAGGACATCCTCCTCACGGGGCCTGAACCTGTCCAGGCCACAGTCAGAGACCTACCCCAGCCAATGAGGATGTACCAGTAGAAATATCTCCTCTCGGGGAAGAAGGTCTCCACCAGCAGGGTGAAGAGATACAGGCCCTCGATGAACAGCCAGAAGTAGTTGGATACGACGCAGTAGTGGAAGAAAACCATCACGGCCTTGCATTCCACCTGCAGGGCAAGTGGGGAAGAGGAGGGAGGCACAAGCCCCCAGCAAACCTTGAAAATCCAGCCCAACAGGACCATGGGGAATCCTGAGGGCCCTTAGCTTAGGCATCTCCAGCTTAAACACCCCTTGGGCCTGAAAGACTCAACATTCCTGGGTTCAGAGTCTAAAATTGCAGCATCCTATGAGTCTGAATCAAAGTTGCCCATGGAGGCAGCTCTGCATATGTAAGAAAAGGATGGGGATGGGGTGGGGTCAGGGGGTGCACACAGAACCCTCTCTTCTCCCCAGGCTCACTCTCCTCCACTTTCTGCCCCTTCCCCAGCCCCCATAGAAGAGGAGAATAAAGAGAATAAAGAGGAAGGAGCCTCCTTGGTACAATAAAGGGTTCAGATACCACATAGGTAAATGGGATACCCTTGCCCCACTAGAAGTCTCATAGACACCCGCCTCCAAGTGTGCCCTCTCAGGTCAAGGCATTGTGCTCTGAACTGTTCTCTTTTCTGCTTACTTCCAAAGCTATCAGAACTGGGTAGGTGATATGGAGGGAACCCCAGTCAATCAGCCCCTTGGCTCCGTCTTGGGCTAAAGCACCAATGACCAGGCCAGTCCTCTCTCTGAGCCAAGTACCCTCCTTAGTCAAGTGGGACTTGACATCTCCACCTGACCTGCCTCAACTGCTCTGCCAAGTATACCCACAGGCCAAGGAACAGGAAGTGATGTCAAGCCAGGGTCTCACCAGCTGCTAGTAACCTCNCAGGCCAGTCCTCTCTCTGAGCCAAGTACCCTCCTTAGTCAAGTGGGACTTGACATCTCCACCTGACCTGCCTCAACTGCTCTGCCAAGTATACCCACAGGCCAAGGAACAGGAAGTGATGTCAAGCCAGGGTCTCACCAGCTGCTAGTAACCTCATGGTCATTCCTGGGTTTCTGTGCTCACTGGGGCCAACATCTCAACCTACAGGAAAACACCTGGACAGCAGGGCGTTGCAGGGGGGGACCAACTGTGGCGGAGCTCAGTGCACTCACAGTGGAGACGAAGCAGTGATTGCTGTCCTGCTCAGCGTAGAGGATCCAGTCTTTGATGAAGACGGAGATGGCCCTCAGCATAAACGACACGAAGAGGTTCATGTGGATGAAGTTGCGGGTGCAGTGCAGCTTCCTACACCCACGGGTGAGGAAGACAGATGCCTTGAAGGAAGGACCCCCACAGCCCTCCACCCTCCACCCTGGGATCCTCTTTGGGCTGACTCCACAGCTTTGTCTCAAAGGGGTCANCAGTGATTGCTGTCCTGCTCAGCGTAGAGGATCCAGTCTTTGATGAAGACGGAGATGGCCCTCAGCATAAATGACACGAAGAGGTTCATGTGGATGAAGTTGCGGGTGCAGTGCAGCTTCCTACACCCACGAGTGGGGAAGACAGATGCCTTGAAGGAAGGACCCCCACAGCCCTCCACCCTCTACCCTGGGATCCTCTTTGGGCTGACTCCACAGCTTTGTCTCAAAGGGGTCATCCACCTAGACCACCCCTTCTTCCCAGCTCTCTAAACCCTCACTCACTCCCAGGCTCCCACCTCCTGGCCCCACTACTGGGCCCATACTGCTTCCTCCTGTGACTTCTCTCCATCCAGACCAGGAAGATAATGCGAGGGGCGTAGGTCTACTGCCCATGGTCTGCCTTGCTGTATGTGGCCCTGGACAAGTCAGCTGTCCTCTCTGGAGTCCTATCTCTTATCGTAGGTCTCTTTCAAAAGATGTCCAGGGCTGACATCCAGGGCAGGAGTCAGGGGTGGGAGGCACAGGGCCAGGGCTCCGTGCTGGGGTGGGCTGCAATCACTTGAAGGCTGTCGGGAACCTCACCGGAAACGACACAGGATGACCATGGCAGTGGTGAGGGTGACGAGGGACGTGCTGTAGCCGACTGTGTACAGGGCCTTCACCGACAGGTAGTAGTAGTCCTAGAGCAGAGCACAAGGCATGCAGGGCTCCACGTGGGGCCTGCCCCAGCCCCCTTGGGAGGGCACCGAGCCTCCCAGGCCACGCCTGCCCCCCTCTGGGCATGCTACCCAGCTCCTCCTTCCCCTCTTCTCTAGTTAATCACTTCTCCCCCCTGCCATCAGTTCCTCCACCACCCCCAGCTCCCCAGACCCATTCCCACTGAGCCACCTCCTCCTTCTGTCCATCTGCCCTGCACAGAAGCTAAATGCTGACGGAGTGCAGGAGCACTGACCAGCCAGAAGAGAGCCAGCCTTTAGCCTGGAGAAGGATCCAGGGGTTCCCCTGCTGGGCCCTGCACTAACCCTACAGTGGCTGGACCACAGAAAGGCAGGTATCCTGGAAAAGCCACCAGGGAGGTGGTGGACACGTGGTGGGGGCCGGAGGAGCTCAGGCCTAGAACGAGTGAGTGAAAGTCCTGCCCTGCGTGCATCTGGCTACACAGCAGGCACTCATGGATGCTGCCTGGGGACTGGACTTTCTGCAGTTCCATCAGGAGTCGGGGCCCCTGGGGGACACAGGCTTCCACCTGCCTCCTCGGCCCCATCCCTCCACCTTCAGGAGAGCAGCAGATACTCACCTGGTCCCCAGTCTCATATTCATACTCTTCAAACCCACAGGCATCGAAATAGTGCGGGAATGGCTCCGACCACCCATCCTCCGTGCAGTTCCGGCTCACCACCCTCATGTCTGCAGCAGAACAAACTGCGGTGAGGCACAGAAGTGATGGAAGAGGGCCTAAAATTCTTAATGGCCTATTACTCCTTAAGTGGAAGTTCCTGGAAATCCACATGTCCATCTGAGAAGCATGGCAGCTACAGGTTCATGAGATCTTCCAGTGTCCGAGTGAAAATAATAATTGCTTAGCCTTTATACTAAGAACATGGGGTACAGGGGGGCCCAATGAAAGCTGACCTCTAAACAAGGAGTGAGAGGATTGAGCCAGGATGAATCCAGCCTCCTTCCCTCTAGGAAAAGGCCTGAGCCCCTCCTGAAGGCCCTGGAAGAGCACAAGAATGACCTGGGATCACAAATGCAGATTCCAGGCCGAGAGTTCCTGGCCCAGGAGTCACCTTGGGCAGTGGCATGGCAGGAGCTCTCGTTATATCTGGAGAAGCTCCAGGTGAGGCTTTCACTGGGAGTTCTGGGCCTTCCAGCAGCTTCCATGGTATCCAGGGAGCATGAGGCTTGCTTAATTAACAATGACCAGACCTCCATTAACCTAGCATCAGATCTTATTAAGATATATATTCAGGTTTAAAAAAAAAAAAAAGACCTCTGCCTTTTCAAGTTTAGAAGTCTGTTTTCTATCACTAATGTACTTTAATTTTCTTCAGCTTGATTTTAAAGGCCATTTTGTAGGACACCAGAGGAGGCAGGAGTCATTTGCTGTCTGCAGAGTGGAGTCCAGTCTGGTTTTCACCCTGCCTGGGGCCTTTTAGCCTTTAGTGATTTTTGTTCATTTTATCCTCTCTGGTCCTGACTATCTAAGGGTGAACCATGATGTGTAGGGGAAGGGAAAAGGCAGCAGCGCCCTTTGCCTCCAGCCCTGCCCCTGAGTGTGGCCCCAGGCTGACCCCTCTTCCCCGACTGGCTTCCTGGGAGTTTACCTGATGTATTAGGACACCTGGGGGTGGCTCTTCCTTTCACAGGACTCAGGGGCCAGGAAATCATAAACAAAAGACATCTGTATAAAAGAGGCTCCAGCACCCATGCTGCTGGAAGAACCCCTGATCAGAGGCCAAGGCTATCTCTGGGGAGCTCAGACAGGGACAAGGGCAGCAGCCAACATAGGAGACACCAACACTTTTCCAACCTCATGTCCTGCTGATTGAGTTGGAAGATCCAGGGCCAGTTCTTTTCAACCAAGAGTCGAAAATGCAGTTCCTGGGGCTTTGGGAAGCAGCAGAGGATGGGGGATCCTGCCATAAAGAGAGCTCTGCCCAGAGTCGGGAGACTGGTCTCTTATTGCAGCTCAGATTCTGAGTCGTATGTGACCCAGGACAAGGAGGACGTCTAGCAGGCCCAAGAGAGACGAGGTCACTTCTGTCCCACAGTTTGATGCCAAATGGTTTTTTCTTCCAGCAAATCTGTTTCAGGCTGCTATTGGCACCCTCCTTCCAAGTCCCTCTGAACGTTTCTTTCAGAGAGTCTGCACGTCCTAGGGGACCATGGCAGTGGCCAAGCCCTTCCCTTCCCTGGGCCTCCTCTCTGCTCTGCCCACATCAGGGTGCTGGGAAGAGGAAAGGGAAGCTGCACTGAAAAACATTTTTTTAAAAAAAGTATCCTGGAGATACAAGCCATTTCCTTTGTTTTATTTTCCTTCTTACCCTTTTCAAAATATAGTGTGGGCTCAGAAAAGCATAAACCTTTTTGTTTAGAACTATTCCATGAATCTGCTGGACTATTGTTCTGATAGAAATCTCCGGAAGATGGAGTACTCTCCAGACTGCCAACACCCTGCAGTGGCTGCGCCTACTTCACTAGGCTGTTTTCCTCCAGCAACTTCACAGAAGCACAGAATCTTAGGGCAAAGGTTCTCAAAGTGGGTGCTCTTCCTAGACGGGCCCATTAGCATCACCAGGAAGACTGGCCGAAATGCACATTATCAGGCCCCACCCAGACTGCTCTATCAGAGACTCTTGGGGTGAGGTTCAGGAATCTGTTTTAACAAGCCCACTAGGTGACTCTGCTGGAGAAGGGAATGGCAACCCACTCCAATATTTCTGCCTGGAGAATCCCATGGACAGAAGAGCCTGGTGGGCTACAGTCCATGGGGTCACAAAGAGGCAGACACGACTGAAGTGACTTAGCATGCAGGTGACCGTGATCACAAAGTATGAGAACCACTGTTATACTTGTGGGAGCTTCAAGCTATCATAGGCCATTTAATCCAGGAGTTCTTTTCCTGAGATCTGTCCTTCCCTGAAATTACATACACAGTGTTCTGTCTGAGCACTTGCATGCAAATTTCCGTGGAGAAAATCCACAACTTCAACAGAGAAGGAAAGTGAGCTACCAAAGATCACAGAGCCACAGAAAGGCATAGCCCAGCCTGGAAACGGGTCTCCAAGCTCACAGGTTAGCTCCCTGCGACCTCATATGTTAGACGTCCTCCCTCTAGCCGGCCCATGGTCGATTTTAGCTCATCCCTTACCTGAGAGATCCAAGGATTTACTGTCTGCAAAACCGAACTCTCCTGCAAAACAGACGTGGACATGAGTCAGGACACCTGACCATCAGCTTGCCAGGGCTATCCACTGCTTACTCTGCTCCCTGGAAGGTCAAGGCTGCCCCTAGTCTAGAGAAGCGGGGCTGGGAGGAGGTGGGGTCTCCGCCAAGAGGAAGCATCGCACACAGCAGCCACATACACACACTGTACCTTCCAGGGCCATCCCATTTGCTTTGCATTTCTATGATGCTAATGGTGGCTCATGACTCAGTTCTCCCCACTGGACGTGAGGGTATGGAAATGAGACATTGTCGGGAGGAGGGGAGGGCCTCTGGAGTGAGAGAGGACTGGAAGAGGGGACTGGCCTTTTCTCTTTTTCGTCTTTCCTTGTTGCTTGTCTAACTTGTAACAAATAGTGCATATACGTTCGTGGAAAACTCCTAATTTACCTTTACCTCCACCTCCACTGTCCTCTTTGATAATCATAAGTTTGTTTTCTATCTCTGAGTCTACTTCTGTTTTGCAAACAAGCTCATTGACTGGCTCTTTTCAGGAAAAAGGACATAGAATAGCAATATGGATCCTGCTCTTGGGCTTTTTGTTTGGTATTTAACCCCCCATCTCAGCCCACAAACTGCTTCCATCAAAGGAACCCCGGAACTCTAAACATTTCCTCCTCAGACATATTTTTCTCTTTCTCTCCCAACTCTTCATTTCCACCTCCACCTTTTTTTTAGGCTGAATCCTCTGCTAGCAATGAACCCCCATTTCCCTCTACTTTTCCAAACTGTGTTTTCAAGGTCCAGCTGACATGTCACCTCCTTCAGGAAGCCTTCCCTGACACCATCATTAGTTTGCCTTGTTAGGTCTCTTCTGCTCCACAGCCTGCCGTACATTCCAACTCCATGGCCCTGGGGATGTCAGTATTGGCGTGGGCTCACACACACAGTGAGGCCTGTATGTGTACAGAAGCTCATGCCAAAGCACACAGGTGTCCTTGCTTGCTGCCTGTCTATAGGCGAGTCCCATCTTCCCAAACAAGCCCATGAGCACCCTGAGACCAAGGGCTGCAACTTTCCATCTCCCTGTGTCTCCCCAGCTTCCAGATGGCCAAGGGTGGAGGCGAGGGAAAGGAGAGATGAGCCCAGCCCCTGATGAACCTCTCATTCCACCCCCACCCACTCCTAACAGTCAGCTGGGCTCCTGCTGGATGGACAGATGGACAGATGATCAGCAGTCTGTCCTCTGCAAGGTTCCTCTTACCGATGGTTTCCGTCTCCCAGACTGAAACAGAGCGAGAGAGAAAACACAGAGGTGAGCAAGGTTGCCTAAAGTCGATCTGCTCTCTGAGCCCTGCTGATGGTGCCCTCCTCCTTCCCACTCCCAGACTCTGAAGAGAAGTTGTGCTGGGGCCCCAGAGGCCTGAGAACTACAAGCTGGGATTCTACTGTTCTACTAGAGACTTCTACCATTCCTGCAAGAACAGGCATGGTTACTGAGAAAGAAAGGCATTCCAAAGCAGGAGCAAGATCGCGTTCCTGCATCTCCAACAGCTGCAGAGCAGCAACTATTACAATGAGCATGAGATTCAGCCCTGGGAACCAGGAAATAAAAGGAAAACTTCGGTTCTCAGCTTTCTAAGTATTTAAGTCAAGTCTAACTTTGTGAATGGAGATGCTAAAAGGCCCTGCCTTAATGAACCATTAAGAGGCAGGTGTAAATAACACATTCACTGTGCAATTGCCAGAGGGAGGCATAGAATCTGAAAGAAAGCGTATCTTAAGAAAATTTTATTTTACTGCTGATTCATTTTACCTTTTGTGTGTGCGTGGTGGAAAAGTAGTCCTGCCACAGTACCTGACCCAGAGTAGATGTTCTGTCAACTTTAAATAAATGACTGAATGAAAGGAGTTCGTGAATGGAGGAAGTGATTAATTGGTTTCTATAGGAATGAATTAGAAACTGGGGCTGAATCACTGGGCTGCCACCCCGCTTGACGAGCCACCATTCACACTGTGCCTCTCCTTTCAGCACTTCCTGTTCTACTCTGGGTTGCATCCAGTCCTCATGCCACTGTCAGGATGGGAGAATTTAACTGCTGGACTGGCCTGGACCGAGATTCTGGAGGTGGGAGGTATGGCTAATGGGCCCAAACAGAAAGTCGGGGAGGCGAGATGGGGGCAGCATAGCTAGACCCTGCCTTCTCCAGTCCTGAGCAGGGAGCCAGAGGCGGGGCCAGGCATCCCCAACACACTGACTCTATCTTCCTGCACCACCTCCTCCAAGCAGACTCCCCTGCAGGCAGAAACAAGGTTGCTGGACTTTCAGGTGTGAAAAAATTTTGCCTCTGCCTCTGACATGGGCTAGAGGACAGTGGAGTGAAGCACAGCTTGGAGACTCTCTAATTCTAGACGGACGCTGGCCGAGGCCTTAGGTACGTGAAGGATGAAGCTGAGGACTAAGTCTCAAGGGACTCATGCATGGCTACACAAGTGTCTCAGAGCCTCTAGTCCCTATAGGAGTCCCTACCCTCCTTCCTCAAACCAAGGCCCCAGCCCAGGACTAGGTGGTCCATGCATGGTTCTCAGTACATCACCTGCCTGGAGCCCAGTTCCTCCATCCGCCTCTACCCAGCCTAACTCAGCGATCCCCAGCTTGCCACCCTGCTTCCTGGGACATCCACAGAGTTGGGGCAGAGGGCCAGTCTGGCTCCAGGCCCCTCCTAGTGTCAATGTTCACTAAAAGCAGACACCAACCTTCTTTTGGGGTCCATGAGTCTCTGCCAAGGCAGAAATAGGCCGGGTGAGCCCACCAGACTCACATCCAAAGGAGAGATCCCTCGGAACCCTTTCCCCTCAGGCCCCTCCCCATGGAGAGCAGTCATCTGGCCTCCCTGTATGAGTGATCATGGTGATAACATCAGCTCACACTTATGGCTGACCATCAAGCTGCACCCAGTCCTGCTAAGGGACTTCCACCAGCATCTTCCACTTAAATTCTCCCAGTCACCATTCCACATTCCCATCTGATAGACTAGGAAATGAGGGGACAGAGGGGTGACTGCCCTGTTCAAGGTCCCCAGCTGGGTTACGCGATGGAGCCCACGCCCAAGAGCCTAGCCTTGCCCCACCATGATGACGCACCTCTACAGGGCCTTGCCGTTTGTGCGGGGCACTTCTGTGTCCCTTTGTGCATGGGGCTCCTGATTTCATCTCCCCAGCACAGAGCTCTGAAATAGGAACCACCTCCCTGCAGGGTGCCCCCGGTCTTTGGTGCTTGTCTCCCAGGAATGCCTGGGGTCTGACTTAGGGGAACAGGGTGGACCGAGTGTAGCCTGAAGAGGCCCTGGGGGAAACCCACCTTGGTCTGGGTTGAAGATTCGGAAGAGTTCAGGGCAACTGACAAGGACCATCTCACCCACGTGGGCAGGCTTCCAACACGTGATGTTGTCCCACATCCCAGGGCACCCTGTGAGGATGAAAACCATGGTGAGAGGGCATCCATAGTCCCTCCCCCCCAACACACACACAGAGCATACACACAGAGTGCATACACACACAGCACACACACAAAGAGCACACACACAGAGCACACACACACACACAGAGCATACACGCAGAGTGCGTACACACACAGAGCACACACAGCACACACAGAGCACGCACACAGTCTATATACACATAGCACACAGACAGAGAGCACACACATACACAGAGCACACACAGCACACAGAGCACACACAGAGCATGCACACACACACAGAGCACACACACACACAGAGCACACACACACAGAGCACATAGCACACACAGAGCACACACACACACAGAGCACACACGCACACACACAGAGCACACAGCACACACAGAGCATACACACAGCATGCACACACAGAGCATACACACACACAGAGCACACACACACAGTGTATACACACATAGCACACACACAGAACACACACACACACAGAGCACACACGCACACACACAGAGCACACAGCACACACAGAGCATACACACAGAGTGCATACACACACAGAGCACACACAGCACA
>SJYA01000583.1:30758-50589 GCA_006410615.1 Neotragus moschatus | reverse complement strand
CACACAGAGCATACACACAGCATGCACACACAGAGCATACACACACACAGAGCACACACACACAGTGTACACACACAGAACACACACACAGCACACACACACACACAGAGCACACAGCACACACAGAGCATGCACACACACACAGAGCATACACACAGACTGCGTACAGACACAGAGTGCACACAGCACAGAGCACGTCACACACAGAGCACACACAGAGCACACACACAGTATGCACACACAGAATACACACGCAGTGTATACACACATAGCACACACACACAGAGCACACACAGCACACACACACACACAGCACACACGCACATAGAGCACACACACACAGAGCTCACACACACACAGAGCACACACAGCACACACAGAGCATACACACAGAGTGCGTACACACACACCACATACACACAGAACACACATAGCACAGAGCACACGCACGCACGGAGCACACACACAGAGTGCATACACACAACACAAACAGAGCACACACAGCACACACAGAGTACACACACAGAGTGCATACACACACAGCACATACACACAGAGCACATACACACAGAGCACACACAGCACAGAGCACACACACACACGGAGCACACACACAGAGTGCATACACACAACACACACACAGAGCACACACAGCACACACAGAGCACGCACACACAGAGCACACACACAGTGTATACACACACACACAGAGCACACAGAGCACACACAGAGCATACACACAGATTGCGTACACACAGCACACACACAAAGAGCACACACGCACACAGCACACATACATAGAGCACAGACACACACACAGCACACACACAACACACACACAGAGCACAGACACATACAGAGCATACACGCAGCACACACACACACACACATAGCACTCTGCACGAGCTCTTCCACATCCCCAGGCTCCACATCACTGTGAGGTCCAGCTTCAGACCGACCTCCTGGGTGGAGGGAGAGGCAGGAACTGGCTGGCCTGAGGATGCTCCACTGCCACCACTACCCCATGCCCCGGCCACCCACTGCCTTTCGGGACAGGCCTGGAGCAGAGAGATGGAGTGAAAATGAAGGAGGAACCTGAAGGAGGAGCACAGACTGGTCAGATGGGGGTGGGGAGGAGGGCAGAGTCAGCCAGGCAGAGACCTACACAGCCAAGCTCCAGGACTGTGAAAGGACTCAGAGCACAAAGGGACGGGAGGCAGGGACCACCTCAGAGGCCACCATGGTGGGGACGCATGCCCAGATCAGGTGAGCACCAAGGGATGGAGAGGAGTAAGGACAAACTGAGAGCTATTTAGGAATCATTACGACAGTGACTCACGGCACGTGAGCTGCCAGGAGGAGGAAGAGGTCAAGTGTGAAGACTAGATTTTCAGATTTGGGGCGCTCAGTAGATCCTCCAACCCGTATGCCCACTCTCCTCCCAGCCCCTCCCAGCCTCCTGCTGTTGTTCTCTGCACTCCTTGTCACTCCATCCTCACCTCTCCTTTATGCTTCACCCCTCATCTGATTTCATCCCTCCTCTTCACTGAGAGGCCTCTTGACCTTACTGACCTCACCACCCTTACTTGACCTTACTGGCCCTCATCACCGAGCGCCACCTAACTGAACACAGGGGATTGCATCTTCCCTGCCCTTGGCCCTTTGCTCCACTCATCTTAGACGAGATCAACAGACTCAAAACTTTTCTTCCAAGGAGCAAGTAAAATTAAAAGACATTTGCTTCTTGGAAGAAAAGCTATGACAAACCTAGACAGCATACTAAAAAGCAGAAACATTACCGACAAAGGTCTGTATAGTTAAAGCTATGTTTTTTCTAGTAGTCATATATGGATGTGAGAGACCATAAAGAAAGCTGAGTGCAAAAGAATTGATGCTTCTGAACTGTGGTGTTGGAGAAGATGCTTGACAGTCCCTTGGACCGCAAGGAGATCTGACCAGTGCATCCTAAAAGAAATCAGTCCTGAATATTCATTGGAAGAACTGATGCTGAAGCTGAAGCTCCAATACTTTGGCCACCTGATGCGAAGAACTGACTCATTAGAAAAGACCCTGGTGCTGAGAAAGATTGAAGGCAGGAGGAGAAGGGGACAACAAAGGATGGGATGGTTGGATGGCATCACCGGCTCAATGGACGTGAGTTTGAGCAAGCTGCGGGAGTTGGTGATGGACAGGGAAGCCTGGCATGCTGCAGTCCATGGGGTTGCAAAGAGTCAGACACACCTCAATCAGTGAACTGAACTGAACTGAACCAGGGTCAAGGGCTTCCTTAGAGAATTATACACACAGCTCCCAAGCCTATCTCCTGTACAACCTGAGGGCTGCCTCTCACAGCCAGATGCCTGCTGGATAGCCCCACCTTGAAAGGCCCAAGACAATCTACACCCAGCCTGTCTAAGACTCAACTGAGCATCTCCTACAAAACCTGATTTCCTATCTCAGCCCCAGTTGGAATCCTGGAATCATTCTCATTTTGCCACCTTCTTCATGCTCCGTAGACAATTGGTCCCCAAGTCCTGCTGGTCTGACAGTCAAATAGCTGTGGAATCCATGCACCTCCCCCTGGTCAAGGGTAGACCACTTTTCCCTAGGACCCTGGTTACAGCTTCCCCATTGGTCTCTTCACTCATCCCCACACACCTGTGACTGCGAGCTCTTCCAAAGAAAGATGTGACTGGGTCACACGGCCACCATTATCAGTGAGCACCAACCAGTGGCCCTATCACCTCAGCTCCTTAACATGGTCCCTGAAGCCTTGTCCTTGCTTTACACTCCAGCACAAGGGGCATGGGCGAGGCCACAGTGTGAGAGGTCATCCAGGGAAAGGACACAACCTGAGAGGAGCAGGGAACTCCATGTGTTCCAGGTGGGCAGAGAAAGTGCATAGAGTGATATAATCATGACAAAGGGGCAAAGGCAGAGACGGGAGGCAGTAAGTGGCGTGTCTGATGGCAGAGTGCAGACTTCCAGGAAAGGGACCTCACCTGGCTGAGCAGGCTCTAAAGCAGGACTTTGGGGGGCTCTTCTGCCAGGTACAAGACAGCCTGTGCCTGTCCCACCCCCAGGGCTGTGGGAAGGATTAATGAGTTCATACATGAAAAGTTGTCGGAAGAAAGGCAGACTCACTCAGCGCCTGGTCACCATTGTTATCACCACTAATCTCATTATTTCACTCAGGCATCCCTGGGAGTCATTCCCCTGAGACAGACCTAGGCTGAGAGATGAAATAGAGCCCAAGCAGGTGAAAAGGGCCGGTAGAGGGCCCCTGGGCAGACACAGAGGAAGCTTGGCAGGCATTGGGCAGGGATGGGGGCCTAGGGTGAGCCTCCTGAGCTCACAGCCACTCTGTTGGGGCCCACAGTTTGGGGTCATGTTTAGATCAGAAAGCGTCCAAAGTTACCACGTGCAAAAAACCCTATCTCTTAGAATTCAGACCTGGCTACTTTAGAATGGTTAGATAGCATCACTGACTCAATGGACATGAGTTTGAGCAAACCCCGGGAGACAGTGAAAGACAGAGGAGCTTGTCGTGCTGCGGTCCATGGGGTCACAAAGAGTCGGACACGACTTAGCGACTGAACAACAACAAGTTTAGAATTCACATACAGTCACATTAACCCATAGTATCCTGCTTCCAGAATGACTGCATTTGGGAGCTAGAAGCATCACAGAAAGCTCTGAGGATGACAAACCAAGATGATGAGGATTCTGGGGGCCACATGAAGGGAGATGGGTCCCAGGCCTGTTACTGATGACTCTTGTCCGCCCATTACAGCAGGACTCCCCGCTACACATGGCTAGTCATGACAACACATCCTTGAAAGAGACCTAACAGTACATCTTTGGCTGACGTGGCCCGTGCTGACCACAGAATGGCTGTGGAGTGTGGCTGTGTCTGGCCCACACCCTGGGAACCCTGACCAACAGATGTTCCTTAATGTGGAACATTAGGCCCTGGCACAGCCAGCTGCTTCTGCCAGCTGACATTCTCAAGGCCCAGAACTTGTTAGATGAGTGAGGGAACATAGTAACAAGGGCCAAGGGGCTCAGGTGTAGGTGGCACAATGGAGGAGGGTTCCCAGGTTGAAGGTCAGAGACACGGAGGGAGTAAGGGATCCACCCTCCCAACAACTGTTTACTGAGCAGCTAGCATGTACCAGGGCCCATCAGGCCCAGGACTACAGTGGTGGAGAAAACAAATTTGAGAAGTTCTCATTTGACGGCAGCGGGAGGGAAAGGACAGGGTGCCCCCTCCACATCGGCAGGGCGTCAGTGACTCGAGTTTTGCCAAGGGCTCACAGCATGATTCTGGCAAGTCTCCACATCCTCCAGCCTGACTCAGTTTCCCACTGAGCACATCAAGGGCTGGGTGACTCTGAGTGGTCTTCCAGCTCCTTGAGTGATCAGAGCTCAGATCTGGAAGAGAGTCACTCAGGATCTGCTGGGATCTGAAAGGATGGCCAGTAGTCTGGGGCTGCTTTCCCTGGCCCCACTGCCTGGACAGACATCCTCAACAGGGCATCTGCCAAGGTCCCCTCACCTGCCCCATGGCCTACCACACTCTACAAGCCCTCCTGGTTCCTGGCCTGCCTCCCCTCCATAGACTAAAGATCCTAGTGGGATAATTCCTGTAGCACCAGAGCAGGTAGGAAGCCTAAAAGTAGAACCCAAACCTCAGGGCCCAAGTCTAGTGTCTGGGTTTAGGAGACTATGATATTGTGATAAAGTAAATTTGATATCGTGATATGATAAATCATAATGACTCTGATATTGTTAGACTATGATATTGTGATATAACAGGAATTACACATTTGGTCTTCATCCCAGATTCCTGCTTGGTGCTGTTCAGTCACTAAGTTGTGTCCGACTCTTTGCGACACCATGGACCATAGCACACCAGGCTCCTTTGTCCTTCACGATCTCCCGGAGTTTGCTCAAACTCATGTCCATTGAGTCAGTGATACTATCTAATCATCTCATCCTCAGCTGGCCCTTTCTCTTTTCACCTTCAGTTTTTCCCAGCATCAGGGTCTTTTCCAATGAGTCAGTTATTTGCATCAAGTGGCAAAGTATTGGCGCTTCAGCTTCAGCATCAGCATCAGTCCTTCCAATGACTATTCAGGGTTGATTTCCTTTAGGATGGACTGGTTTGATCTCCTTGCCATCCGAAGGACTCTCAAGAGCCTTCTCCAGAACCGCAGTTGGAAAGCATCAATTCTCCGGCACCAGGGCATAGAGCTCCTGAAACCTGGGAACGGCCTGAGTGATGGTGTCAGAGGAGCAGCTTTCGTTATTCGTAAGCCCCTTTCAGCCATACCTGAGTGTGTGCTCATGACATGGATCTTGGAGGACAGGGACTGGTCCACAGGGCAACCAACTGTGGGATTACGGAACTGGAACTTTCAGCCGCACCGCTCACCTTGGGGCCGGAAATCGAGTTAATCGTCAAAGGCCAACGATTTAACCTATCGTGCCTACATAACGGAACATCCATAAACCCCTCAACAATGGGATCTGGAGAGTTTCTGGGCTGGTGAACATATCCACATGCCAGAGAGTGGCACATTCCACAAAGACACACTTGGGACTGGACTTGGAAGCTCCCACACTTGGGATTCTATTGCACCCCATCCTTTGGACCTCTTCATCTGCTGTTCATTTATAGAGTCCTTTATAGTAAACTGGTAAATGCGTTCTGTAAGTCATTACAGCAAATTATTGAGTGTGAGAAGGAGGCCATGGGAACCCCCGATCAGTAGCCAAGTCAGACTGAAGTGTGGGTTACCTGAGGACCCATGGTGTGCAACTGGCATCTGAAATGGGGGAGCAGTCTCCTGGAACTGACCCTTCACCTGTAGGATCTGTGCTAACTCTAGGTAGTTAGGGTCAGATTTGAATTAAATTGTGGGGACATCCAGTGGGTGTCCACAGAAAACTGGAGAATTGGTTGGTATGGAAAACACACACATTTGCTGTCGGAAACGTTGTGAAAAAACAGTTTTGCTTTATGGGACAATGTCCCTGATCCCATAGGGAGCTCTCAGCCCTCCACCCACCCCTCTGGCTGGCATCACTGGGGTCAAAGAAGACGCAAGTCTCCTCGGGGCTTCCCAGGATGCTTGGTGCCAATTTTTCCTACAGTTATCTCCTCTCAACTGGACCCGGATGAGAAGGGAGATGGGGTCTGTCTTCTCTCCCACTCTCGATGGGTTGGCTCTGGCCTCAGGAGCCTCGGTGCTGAGTGCTCCCAAGAACGCTTTCCAGGGAAATGAGAACTGGGTCTGGGCTCCTGGAGCACCTTGGGTTGTTGTTGTTGTTGTTAACTAAGGACGACGACTCATCTTCCTTCCACACCCACGCAATACGTCCAGCTTCCTCTCCCCATCTGTTCCAGACTCCAGCCCCAGCAAAGCTTAGTGCTGCCGGGGCTGGGAGATTTCAAGACGCCTTTTATCTCCCTCCCTCTCCTCCTTTTGCCTTTTTTTCACCTTCTCGTTTTCTCCTTCCCTCCCTCTTCTTCACTCACATATTCAAGAAATATTGAGTGTCTGTTAAGAGTCAGATACCGGAGAGCAAACGTGGGATGAATAAGCACCACTGGTCTTGACTCACCCGGGCCTTGCAGTCTGTGATCACGGGAATAAATGTGGATTTAATGCCAAATGCTGAAGAAGACCTTGGATGGTGTATTACTTTCCCATTGCTGCTGTAACACAGAAAACTAAGTGGCTTACAGTGACCTGATTTCTGATCTCACGGCTCTGGAGGTCAGAAGTCAGAAAGGGGCCAAAGTCAAGGTGTGAACACTTCTTCTGGAGGCTCTAGTGAGGAATCTGTTTTCTTATCTTTTCCAGATTCAGGCGCCCACCCACATCCCTTGCCCTGTGGCCCCTTCCTCCGTCTTCCTAGCCAGTAGCATAGCATCTTCAAATCTCTCTCCTCTGAACCTCCTGCTGCCTCCTGTCACTTATAAAGATGCTTGTGAATATACTGAATAATCCAGGCTACTCACCCATCTTAACTATACCTGCCAAGTCCCTTCTGTCTTTTAAGGCAACACAGTCCACTGGCTTTGGGGGATGAGGATGTAGGCATCTTTGGTGGGGACATGACTGTGCCTCCCCTAGAGGGGTTTTAAGACAAGGAGGCATGTGGCCTGATTCGGCTGTGTGGGAAGGTACACATTTCAAGAGCAGGAAAGCAAACACGAAGACACGTCTATCAGGATGTGGCAGCATTTGGGAGGAGGGTGGTGGGGCTCGATGAAGAGCCACGGCAGCTGAGGTAGAATGGAGTGCTGTGTAGGAGGGTCTGGAGGCAGGACTTGGTGACAGACTGGCTGGACACAACCGGTGAGTGTGCCAGGGACCATTCATGCTCATCCATCCCACGTGACTGAGTGCTCACTCATGGTGAGTGGGGCGGGGGATGACAAATGGGTCTCAAACACCCCTTGCATACTCTGCAGCCTTTCTGTCTCTCCCCTCTCTGCAGCCTCCCTGGAGGCCATATATCCAGGGTGCCAGTGTTCCGAGATGGATCTCTGAAGGACTAAGTAGAGTCAAACTCACCTCCCCGCTCTTCCCACCTCACTGACCTGTGATGTGCAAGCAATAAACGTTACAGTACTAAGTCTCTGAGATGTTAAGGCTCATTTGCTACTGCACCATGGTCTAGGCTACCCTGGCTTATGCAGTGAAGGGGAGAGAGGCACCGAGGTTGGCACCTGGGTTTGAGTGTCTGGATGGCTAGCTGACTGAGCCATCGGCCATGGTGGGGAGGGCTGGACGAGAAGCAGGTGGTGGAGGGAATCAGCAAGCTGGAACTCAAGAGTGTCATCTGGGGTGTGTTTAGCTTGAGATGATGCAAAGAGCCAAGCAGAACTAGATTTCAAATAGGCAGTTAGATAAAATCCTAGTGTTCAGAAGGGAAGTTGCCACTGGAGGAATAGAACAAGAAGCGGTCAGCACAAGGAAGTTATGTAGGGCCATGGACCCAGATAATATGTCCAGTGAGAGGGTGTAGATTTGAGAGGAAAAAAAAGAGAGAGAAGAGACTAGGGCCTGGCCCCAACAAAAGGAAGGTCACCACTCAGAAGAGAAGTTGGCAAAGAAGTCTTGGACGGCTGGCCAGAAACACAAGGACAACCGGAAGATACTGATGACACGGCTGCGGCGAACTCGGCTTCAAGGAGAGGCTGGCAAAGTGCATCAGACGTGGTTTCAGGGCCAAGAGCGTTCCCATCCTCTTTCCTCATGCAGAGGAAGTCAGAACAGTGTTCTTCCCTGGGAGAACTCTCCATTCTGACACCCCAAGCCTCCCAATTCTCCATGAAGCCTGCCTACGCCTTCCTGGCTCAGTCTATCCCACTAAAAGCCTCGATGGGGACTCGGTGAGAGGAATTCAGGCCCAGGGGGATTTCTGCTGGAGTGGGAGGTGATGGCGGGCACACTCTCTGGGGCTGCTCCCACTGAGACGCTGAGACGCACAGCAGCCAAGGAGACGCAGTGCCTTGTGACAGCAGGAGGGGAAAGACCACTTGGGCAGGTTGAATGGAGAGAGAATGCAAGAGCCATTAGCCCCGAATGGAACAGAATTAGGAGCTAATCTCGGGTTGCCATGGCGATGATTCCGTCCAGTTCGCACAGCGTTCAACATCGTGAGACCAGGGGGACTCGCAAGAAGACGCAGTCCCCTCTTTTGAGAAGCTGCCCGAGGGTGCCTGGGAATCGTTAGAACAAGTCCCTCATCTCGGCACACAATTCAAGGGTAAAAAATGATTCAACATACTGAAATTTACTTTACAGCCAATGTTGCTGATCCATAAAATGCGGACCAGCTGTGAATTCGGTGCTAGGGGAGTGGAGAGAGGACTAAAGACTCAGCCCTTCTCTGTGGAAGTCAGTGGTCCTCATAGTGTGGACCCCCAAGCAGGAGTGCCACTGGGAGCTTGCCAGAGGTACGGACTCTCGGGCCCCATCAGATCCACTGGGTCAGAAACTGGGGCTGGGCCCAGCAATCTGGGTTTTAACAAGCCTTCCAGCAAGCTCTGATACAGGCTTACGTCTGAGAACTACGGGACCAAAGGAAAACAGGTTTGGACAGAGACTGAACCCTTTGTCAGATCTGGGAAGTGAGTTCCTCAGAGGGAGGGTCCCTGCAGACCCCCACGCTGGGGGTCTGTTCATTCTCAGAGCTGCTGGGAGGTGCAGACAAGAAGCTGATCTTTTGCTACAAGGATGGCAAGCCTGGGCCCAGCCTCGCAGAAGTTGCCCTTCAGGCTGCTCTCCTGGTGAGAGCGGAGGTGGGGGGCTGGGATATGCACTCTGCACCCTGGACAGGCCTCAGTGGCTGGGTCAGAATAGCAATGAGCAGGCTGCTTGTGTCCTCCAAGCCGCTTTCCTCCTCCTCGTGCCAAAGCCACTGCTGGCCTCCCTCTTCCATCTCCTCCAGCGTATGGGGCAGGGGACCCCCGAGGAGGACCACACCTGACCAGCCCACTTAAATGCAGGGAAGGCCTCCAGACTGATGCAAGCCTGCAGCCCCACAAAGAAGAGGTGCTGGCAGGACTCACCGGGGCTGGCGGGGCTGCCTGGGCTGAACCGAGAGAACAAAGCAGCCAGCCCAGCGGGCGGTGCCTGTGGCCTGCGTGGGCCTGGGGACGCTTCAGAGAGGCGACTCTGGTTCCCACGCACAGGAGTCCTTTCTCCTTGTCTCTTGTCTCCTCGTTTCCTAGCACTCCCTAGCTGGGACGGCAGACCTGGGGCCTGTCCCAGAGCTGGCTCCAGCCCTCAGTGTGACTTGGCCGGTGTCGGCCACCTCTGGCCTCGGCCTCTCCGTGCGTCACAACGATGCAGCCGGACTTGGTGTTGTCTCAAGATCTAGTTCGCATGCAGGGGTTTGGAATGAGGGACAAAACCACTAAATATATCGGTCCCAGTAAACATCCTTAAAACCTGCCAAGGATGGTAGGTTGGACAAAACCACCCAGTCAGAAACTTGCTTTCACTCTCCGTGATCTTCCCGGCATTTTCTACTCGCTTAAGCCCCTTGCCGAGCTCCAGTGCCCCTCCCCAGCCTATCACCGTCCCTCGGCTTCCGCTCCGAAGGCCACTATATATGTTACCATCCCATATTCTCTTTGGGGGTGGGGGGTGGGTATCCCAGGATTCGTGAGGAGTAAGGATTTAAGCGGATGCAGGTGCCCTCCTGGGAGCCCCCCACCTACAGCTACACAGCTGCCACGTGCCACAGATGCATCTCGTCTCCAACAGACCAGTGTCCTCATTCCAATGCACTCACTTTACTGGATACAAAAGAGCAGGAGGACATACAAGTGACATGCTATGCTGTGCTTAGTCGCTCAGTCATATCCAACTCTTTGTGACCCCCAAGGACTNTGAGTGTGCCAGGGACCATTCATGCTCATCCATCCCACGTGACTGAGTGCTCACTCATGGTGAGTGGGGCGGGGGATGACAAATGGGTCTCAAACACCCCTTGCATACTCTGCAGCCTTTCTGTCTCTCCCCTCTCTGCAGCCTCCCTGGAGGCCATATATCCAGGGTGCCAGTGTTCCGAGATGGATCTCTGAAGGACTAAGTAGAGTCAAACTCACCTCCCCGCTCTTCCCACCTCACTGACCTGTGATGTGCAAGCAATAAACGTTACAGTACTAAGTCTCTGAGATGTTAAGGCTCATTTGCTACTGCACCATGGTCTAGGCTACCCTGGCTTATGCAGTGAAGGGGAGAGAGGCACCGAGGTTGGCACCTGGGTTTGAGTGTCTGGATGGCTAGCTGACTGAGCCATCGGCCATGGTGGGGAGGGCTGGACGAGAAGCAGGTGGTGGAGGGAATCAGCAAGCTGGAACTCAAGAGTGTCATCTGGGGTGTGTTTAGCTTGAGATGATGCAAAGAGCCAAGCAGAACTAGATTTCAAATAGGCAGTTAGATAAAATCCTAGTGTTCAGAAGGGAAGTTGCCACTGGAGGAATAGAACAAGAAGCGGTCAGCACAAGGAAGTTATGTAGGGCCATGGACCCAGATAATATGTCCAGTGAGAGGGTGTAGATTTGAGAGGAAAAAAAAGAGAGAGAAGAGACTAGGGCCTGGCCCCAACAAAAGGAAGGTCACCACTCAGAAGAGAAGTTGGCAAAGAAGTCTTGGACGGCTGGCCAGAAACACAAGGACAACCGGAAGATACTGATGACACGGCTGCGGCGAACTCGGCTTCAAGGAGAGGCTGGCAAAGTGCATCAGACGTGGTTTCAGGGCCAAGAGCGTTCCCATCCTCTTTCCTCATGCAGAGGAAGTCAGAACAGTGTTCTTCCCTGGGAGAACTCTCCATTCTGACACCCCAAGCCTCCCAATTCTCCATGAAGCCTGCCTACGCCTTCCTGGCTCAGTCTATCCCACTAAAAGCCTCGATGGGGACTCGGTGAGAGGAATTCAGGCCCAGGGGGATTTCTGCTGGAGTGGGAGGTGATGGCGGGCACACTCTCTGGGGCTGCTCCCACTGAGACGCTGAGACGCACAGCAGCCAAGGAGACGCAGTGCCTTGTGACAGCAGGAGGGGAAAGACCACTTGGGCAGGTTGAATGGAGAGAGAATGCAAGAGCCATTAGCCCCGAATGGAACAGAATTAGGAGCTAATCTCGGGTTGCCATGGCGATGATTCCGTCCAGTTCGCACAGCGTTCAACATCGTGAGACCAGGGGGACTCGCAAGAAGACGCAGTCCCCTCTTTTGAGAAGCTGCCCGAGGGTGCCTGGGAATCGTTAGAACAAGTCCCTCATCTCGGCACACAATTCAAGGGTAAAAAATGATTCAACATACTGAAATTTACTTTACAGCCAATGTTGCTGATCCATAAAATGCGGACCAGCTGTGAATTCGGTGCTAGGGGAGTGGAGAGAGGACTAAAGACTCAGCCCTTCTCTGTGGAAGTCAGTGGTCCTCATAGTGTGGACCCCCAAGCAGGAGTGCCACTGGGAGCTTGCCAGAGGTACGGACTCTCGGGCCCCATCAGATCCACTGGGTCAGAAACTGGGGCTGGGCCCAGCAATCTGGGTTTTAACAAGCCTTCCAGCAAGCTCTGATACAGGCTTACGTCTGAGAACTACGGGACCAAAGGAAAACAGGTTTGGACAGAGACTGAACCCTTTGTCAGATCTGGGAAGTGAGTTCCTCAGAGGGAGGGTCCCTGCAGACCCCCACGCTGGGGGTCTGTTCATTCTCAGAGCTGCTGGGAGGTGCAGACAAGAAGCTGATCTTTTGCTACAAGGATGGCAAGCCTGGGCCCAGCCTCGCAGAAGTTGCCCTTCAGGCTGCTCTCCTGGTGAGAGCGGAGGTGGGGGGCTGGGATATGCACTCTGCACCCTGGACAGGCCTCAGTGGCTGGGTCAGAATAGCAATGAGCAGGCTGCTTGTGTCCTCCAAGCCGCTTTCCTCCTCCTCGTGCCAAAGCCACTGCTGGCCTCCCTCTTCCATCTCCTCCAGCGTATGGGGCAGGGGACCCCCGAGGAGGACCACACCTGACCAGCCCACTTAAATGCAGGGAAGGCCTCCAGACTGATGCAAGCCTGCAGCCCCACAAAGAAGAGGTGCTGGCAGGACTCACCGGGGCTGGCGGGGCTGCCTGGGCTGAACCGAGAGAACAAAGCAGCCAGCCCAGCGGGCGGTGCCTGTGGCCTGCGTGGGCCTGGGGACGCTTCAGAGAGGCGACTCTGGTTCCCACGCACAGGAGTCCTTTCTCCTTGTCTCTTGTCTCCTCGTTTCCTAGCACTCCCTAGCTGGGACGGCAGACCTGGGGCCTGTCCCAGAGCTGGCTCCAGCCCTCAGTGTGACTTGGCCGGTGTCGGCCACCTCTGGCCTCGGCCTCTCCGTGCGTCACAACGATGCAGCCGGACTTGGTGTTGTCTCAAGATCTAGTTCGCATGCAGGGGTTTGGAATGAGGGACAAAACCACTAAATATATCGGTCCCAGTAAACATCCTTAAAACCTGCCAAGGATGGTAGGTTGGACAAAACCACCCAGTCAGAAACTTGCTTTCACTCTCCGTGATCTTCCCGGCATTTTCTACTCGCTTAAGCCCCTTGCCGAGCTCCAGTGCCCCTCCCCAGCCTATCACCGTCCCTCGGCTTCCGCTCCGAAGGCCACTATATATGTTACCATCCCATATTCTCTTTGGGGGTGGGGGGTGGGTATCCCAGGATTCGTGAGGAGTAAGGATTTAAGCGGATGCAGGTGCCCTCCTGGGAGCCCCCCACCTACAGCTACACAGCTGCCACGTGCCACAGATGCATCTCGTCTCCAACAGACCAGTGTCCTCATTCCAATGCACTCACTTTACTGGATACAAAAGAGCAGGAGGACATACAAGTGACATGCTATGCTGTGCTTAGTCGCTCAGTCATATCCAACTCTTTGTGACCCCCAAGGACTGTAGCCTGCCAGGCTCCTCTGTCCATGGGATTCTCCAGGCAAGAATGCTGGAGTGGGTTGCCTTGCCCTCCTCCAGGGCATCTTCCCAACCTGCAGGCAGATTCTGTACCATCTGAGCCACCACAGAAGCCCAAGAATGCTGGAGAGGTATCCAGTCCCTTCTCCAGGGGATCTTTCTGAGCCAGGAATTGAACCAGGGTCTCCTGCATTGCAGGTGGATTCTTTACCAGCTGAGCTACCAAGGAAGCCCACAAGTAGTAAATACATAAATATTAGTACATGCTCCTGCTCAATCGCTTAGTCCCGTCCAACTTTGTGACCCTTTGGACTGTAGCCCACCAGGCTGCTCTGCCCATGGAATTCTCCAGGCAAGAATACTGGAGTAGGTTGCCATTTCCTCCTTCAGGGGATCTTTCTGATCCAGGATTGAACCCACATCTCCTGCATTGCGGGCAGATTCTTTACTGCTGAGCCATCAGCATAAAAATATATATAAAAGTGTTGCCGTGAATTCACACTCACAGTCACTGTAACAAGCTGACAAATTTCCTTGTTCAGGTGTGTTTCAGTGACACTGCCTGACCCTTGACCAATGTTCCATGCATAGCATGTGCGCTTGGGACAGAAGAGGCAGGGGAGGTGCTGAGAAGGGCTGTAGCAGGAGGGCTGGTCTCTCTCCATTCACCCCAGGCACAGATATCAATACCAGAATGCACAACTGCTGACTCTTGTTTACTGTCAGATCAGACTCTTGGCTCCCAGATGGGTTTGCCTGGACCCTGAGCACTGCTCTCTGGCCTGAGTTGACATGAGCACCCTGGAGGATGGTCTTCGCTGACCAAACCAGTGTGTTCTAAAACTTGGATACACTCCAGAATCATTGACAGGCTTTTAACACACACTCTCAACAAGCCACCGCGCCAAAATGCTCCCCCATTGCTTTGGGGAAGGCCTGACCATCAGCATCTTTAAATGCTCCCAGAAGCTCTACAAGGCATGATGGGATGAATGGCTACCCATGGTTCATAAGTGTGTTAAACCTGAAGCCAAGGATGCCCCGAGGACCCAGCCTGAGTCTTGAGTCAAGTCCAAGCCCAGGCAACTGACAGGATGGCATATATCTCCCAGGACATCTGCACTGGAGCGCCCAGAGGCCCCCTGCTCTGAAGGACCCTCAAGGTGGGGCTCCTCTAACCTCAGCCAGCAGGAAGGACCCCTGAAGTGAGCTGAGCTGGACACTCACACCTCCCCTCTACCTGCCCCTCTCTTTCCACAAGGCTGAAGCTGGGGCCTGGGAGACCTAGCCAAGCAGGTCACTAGAGGCTGAGGCCTCCAGCCAGCCCAGCCCTTGGAAACACAAACACCCTCTGGCCTTTATTAGCCAAGAAAATTGCAGGCCTTCGGGGTGGGGCAAGGGGATGCAGGGATGGGGCTATCTCTTCCCTCCTTTCTGAACCGAAATGCAGTCTAGTGATCAGAGAGCACAAACTCTGGAAGGATCAAAAGCATGTCCTGGCTCCACCCTTCCAGGCTGTGTAACTTACTAGGTAACAGGTAGTGACCTACCCTCTTGTGAGCCTGTACCGCCTCGTCCAGAAAATGGGAGGAAAATGCTACCCGGCTCGTAGGTTGGTGAGGCTTAAATGAGCTATGCTATGCATTTGTGAATGTGTAATAATTTAGAACCTGGCCCCTGGTATCTGAGTGCCAGCTGTCGCAATTCCCTCCAACCATACTCACTGCTCCCTTCCTACTTTACTGGGGTCAGTCCCCACCTGGAACTTCCCTGGCTTCCCCATCTGCCCTCCAAAGCCCAAATCTGGTCCCTAACCCCTCTGCTCTTCCAGAAAGCCTTCCCAGATGGTCTGAACTTCACTGACCTATTCCCTAGAGATGTCTCCACACTCCCCAGGAGAACTCTATAGGTAGGGCTATCAGTGTGTGAACCTCTCTCTCGGCAGGCCCCCATCCTTCCCCAAACTTGCCTGCACTCCACCAGGCAGGACCCAAGATGCCAGCCTGTCATGGGAGTTGAATGAGTGAGAGGGCGAGGGGATGAGTGACTGAGTGAATGAATGAGCCGGTGGGTGGGTCAGTGGAATTCTTCCATAGGCTTGAGATCCCTTGCTCAAGATCAGGTTTAAGGGTGACCTGACTCACAGGGTCCTTGAGGCAGGGTTAGAGGAAGGAGGTCCAGGTGGTATCCTGGGGAAAGCTGGAGAGATAGTAGCTTGGGGGAAGAAGCCCCCAGTGCCATCCCCTCCTACCTCCAGCGCCAGTGGCAGTGGACACACAACCTGCTCCCTGACTCTCCCTCTAGCTCACCCCCACCGACTTCAATTCAGGGTTCCAGATATAGGGACCTACTCACTCCCCTTCCCATCCATTTCTTGCTGCTGTGGTTCCCTCAGCCTAGAATGTTCTCCCCAATCATCCATCCCTCAGCTCTCACCTACCGTCAAGAGCTACCCCTCCCCAGGGCCGAACTCAAGGATTCTCAGCCTAGCTTCTCAGCAGAAATGCCTAGAGAGCCTTTAAAAATCATGGTGACTATGACAGACTGAGGTTCTGGTTGAACTGGTTTGGATTGGGTCTTGGCTACATTTTCCTAAAAGCTGCCATGTCTGAGGCACACACAGCCAGGTGTGAGGACCAAGGATCTGGTTTAAATGCCACTTTCTCCATGAATCCTTCCCCATAGAGAATTCCTTTCATCCGTCCTCTCTTGAGAACACCTGGAGGGGAGAGCCCCTCCCAGCAGTTCTGGCCTGCCCTTCTTGGGTGGTACCCATCATTACACCTGCCTTGCTCACATTCACACTTCTGCCAGGATACCCTTGCAGGCGGGGCCTCCTGTCCTCCTCCTGCCCAGGGCTCCATGGGTGCAATTCACTTGCATACCTGTAGGCCCAGTCCCCATCCCACCTCCCATCTCTACCTGTCCCTACCTGATGCTTCCTACCACTCAGTCCCAAGTATATCTGAGACCTGTGATTCAGGAACAATGGCCTCGTGCTGGAAGGCAGGGTGTTTGGGTTCCAGGCCCACCTGAGTCTGACACTCCCTCTTCCCATGGTTCCAAAGAATCACTGCCCTCTGGGCTCCACATCCCCATCCTCTAGACAAGAGGCCTGGATCAGCTATTCGTTGAGTCTCTTGCAACTGTGTGCCCATCTGGGCCCCCGCCTTGGTTTCCCTGGCTGGTCGGGCCTCAGATCCACTTTTGGCCTCAGGTAGGAGCCTGGAAGGCTGCACTCCATGGGGTCTCGAAGAGTCGGACACGACTGAGTGACTTGACTTTCACTTTTCATTTTCATGCACTGGAGAAGGAAATGGCAACCCACTCCAGTATTCTTGCCTGGAGAATCCCAGGGACGGGGGAGCCTGGTGGGCTGCCATCTATGGGGTCACACAGAGTCGGACACGACTGAAGTTGACGCAGCAGCAGCAGCAGGGCTGAACAAGAGCATGGCTGGAGGGAAAGGCCAGCATGGCTGGGAGGGACTCCATTACTAGTTAACATTCGCTGAGCTGACTGGCTAGGGAGTTCAGCCCAGAGGGACCATTACAATTAACTGATCTGCAAGGCTAACCAAGTATTTAAATAAATGGTACTCAGAAGAGCTCCCTGCGAATGGGGAGGACCAAAGAAAAAAGCTGATCCCTCTGGAGGGGTCAGAGAGTCCCACCTTCCAGTGACTGAGGAATGGGAAAGTCTAAGGAGTTCTAACCAGTGATGCCCCCTGCCCTCAGGTCCCCAGCTTCCCATGCAGACCCTCTTCCTGGCTCTGCTGGGGTCAGGGTGCCCTTGCTCTGTGGGCCTCAGTGTCCCATAGGAGGAAAGGGTACACAGGACACTGGTTGGCAGCCAGGGGCCAGGCCACTCCCTTGGGACATCCGGTAATGTGAGCTTTTGGGGGCTGTCACTGAGATTAGGGGGTGGCACAGGCATCTAGTGGGAGAGCTAGGGCCACTAAATGTCCTGCGATGTGTGGCACCATCCAGCCTAAGGGAGCAGCCTCCTGCCCCCCAGGCTCATAGCAGCCCAGGAGAACAGCAGCACAGACACACACAGGGCTGGGTTCCCCACTGCCACCCTGTTCTCTGCCCCCTGATGGGGTGAGCAGAGGAGGCGGGCATGATCCCACACCTCATGCTCTGAGCTGACCAGGTGCTCTCTAGCTTGGCCACCAGCAACAGCTGTGTCCCTTCTGCCACGAGACCCAGGCTGCCTGCTAATGAGCTCTCTGACAGCCACTGGCTGCCCAATCCAGATACCAGCTCATTCTCGGCCTCCATGGGAGTGAAGGCGGCCATGTGCAGTCACCTGGAATAGCCCCTTTCAGAGGGAGGCATCTAGGCAGGCCATCCCCAAGGAGGGCAACCCCAGGATCACTGCCCAGAGCAGATACAGGGCTCCATTGCCCCAAAGGGCTTTCTGAAGGACCCAGGGACCTGTACTGCCCACCACTTTCTGTAGGTGCCCGGAGGTGGGCACATCAGTTCTCAGGCTGACCTTAGATGTGCCGGAGGTGGTGGCCCTCCCCACCACCATCCTCACCTGGGGAGGAGTCATTCAAGCCCATCAGGTCATTCACCCTCTGGATCTTCTCCAGGCACATGGCTTGCTCCTTCTTGAAGATGCAGTCAGAGTGCATGGTGGTGGCCTGCAGGGGACACAGGGGATAAATGGCAGGGAGGAGCAGGGAGGTTCACTGACAAGCCCGGCTACTTAAGCCTCAGTGGCAGTGGGAGTGGGGAGCCAAAGAAGCAGGAAGAGGACAGTGGCCGAGAGATTTCAGAAGCAGCGGTGCCTCCGCTTTGTCACAAATGCCATGAGGACTGTTCCACTTTACCGGCTCAATGTGGAACCCGGGCAGATCCCACTCCCCTCCCTGGCTCTCAGTTTCCACGTTTTATCACAACGTTAGCAAATACATAGCTAGCACCATACTAAAGTGCGTGCATTACTCTGTCCTATCCATGCATACGTATATATCAAGAGTACTACAAACTGGGCACTATTTTTGCCATTTCCCATTCAACAGATGTGAGACCTAAGCACAGAGATGTTAAGAAACTTGCTCAGTCACACGTAGCTTAGTAGACTGAACAGCCAGAATTCAAATTCATGCAGTCCGGCTCCGGAGACCCCGAGGCTATGACTGCATTTTAGGGGAGCAAGCAGCAGGTGAGAGAGAGAGGAGAGCTGGTTGAGAGGGTGCATCCTTTCTCTCCTCTAGGGGACCAGGAGCTGCAGGCGAAGGACAGTGATAGCACTGCATGGCGCTTACTAACCACGTTCATTTACTCCTGCCCCATTTTACAAAAGAGGAAAACTGAGGCTCAAAGAAGTTAAAAACAACTCCTGCTCAAGGTCATACTGCCTGCTGGTTAGTGGCAGATACTGGATTTTAGTGTAGGATCAAATAACTTCAAAGCCCATGAATGCTGTCACGACAGCTGCATACTTAGGCTGTCACTTCTGCTTAAAACTCCAGGGCAGGGATGGTTTCACAAGGGGATGTTGGTAAGTGTGGAGGCAGGTGCCAGGCATCACAGGCTGCCAAGAGCAGAGCTCAGGGATCCAGTCTAGCGCTGACTGTTCATAGTTGCGAAGGGAAAGAGCTGAGCGTGTCTGTAGTCACACAGTAAGGCAAGCCAGAGGCAGGACTGGCATCCAGGGCTCTGAAGGGAGTTGCATCTACGCTGGTCAGAATTCCCAGATAGAGTAGCAGGGGGGCAATGCCTGGGAACCACCCACCCTATCCCTCTTGGTCAGGGAGAGGCTTCTGAGCTCTAGCCTGCCAGAGACTAGTAGGCTGGGAACCAGGATCAAAACTGCCTTACGCAGCCCTAATGAGGGCCCCTGAATACAGCTGAGCAGGTTGTATACTGCACAACTCTAAAGGCTGCCACATATGTGTATGTGTTAGTCCCTCAGTCATGTCTGACTCTTGGTGAGCCCATGGACTATTAGCCTGCTAGGCTTCTCTGTCCATGGAATTCTCCAGGCAGGAATACTGGAGTGGGTAGCCATTCTCTTTTCCAGAGAATCTTCCTGAACCTGGGTCTTCTGCATTGCAGGCAGATTCTTTACCATCTGAGTCACCAGGGAAGCCCACATATATTACTATCATAATCAATTTGTAAATTATGTAACATTTTCTTGTCAAATCGGTACAAGGTCTTCAGGAAGAAGCACCCTTTTCAGTGCACACAATGGTACAGGATGGTCCAGTGGGGGTACAGGCAGAGATACCAGCCAGGTGAATTGAGCTTGGCTGAGAGCACACAAAAGACACAGGTTATCTGGGGTGGGGCTCGAGTGAGCCTGGGGCTCTGGCTGGTCATGGAGGGGAGGGGA
>SJYA01000583.1:16394-29106 GCA_006410615.1 Neotragus moschatus | reverse complement strand
GGTCATGGAGGGGAGGGGAGGGGGGCTGGGCGCGGGGGGTGGCGCGGGTCCTGGGTCCTTACCATAGGCAGCAGGAGGAGAGCAGCCAGGGAGGCCTGCGTGATGCTGGCCATGACGCTTCTCAGCCTGGGAGGCGGCTCAGGCCAGCGCCGCCCGCCTCTCATTCACAGCTGCCACTGCTCAGCCCCAGGTGTCTACAGGCTAGAAAGAAAGGAAAAGCATGAGTCCCACAGGTTTGGTGGCACAGGAGGGGCAGGGACAGTCCCTCTCCCCTACACACAGCAAAGCCTCCAAGGGTACCCCCGTCCTTGCCTTTGTACATGCGGTTCTTTATTCTTCTAACACATAAGCATCTGCCGAGCACCTACTCAGTACCAGGCGCTGAGGCCACAGCTGGGAACCCGCTGGCCCTAGTGCCCATCGGACTACGAGAATGGTCTGGGTGGCTTTCTCCTCCGCAGCAGATGACTGTGCCTCTGGATCTCCCTCCACAGCGGCAAAGTTTTAGCTGGAATATGTATGCCCACCCGGAGAGGACATTTCCGGGTCCCTCCTGCTCTCGGGTGCAGGCACGCGATGAATTTCTCACCTATGGAATGTGAGTGACATGCCATGTGCCACCCCAACACTACTATCCCTAAGGCAGCTCGTGCTTGCCCCTGCTGCTCTTCCCCTCCCCAGACCCAGTCTGGATGGAGCAGTCAGGATAACCTGAGGGATGGGGAACAACTCGCCAGGGGCAGCCAGGATGATGGAGTGGGCCCCGGGGTGCTGAGCCTCCCTGCCAGCCTGCAGGCCCACCTAGCTGCCGGCTGCTACGTGACAAGGAGCTGCTCTTCTCTCCAACTCACTAGCTCTTACAGGGCCGCTTTGTTCCAGCAGCCGAGCCTGGTCCCCAACAAACATCCTTTCACCCTGCCTCAGCCCACTCGGCCTCCAGGATAAAACCATCACCAATGCAACAGACAAAACGTGATGCTATGGAAGATGTGCTCAGACCTCGAGGATCTCCCCCTCAGAACTCCCAGGGACCAGACAGGGCAAGTGAGGAGGCTGAGGGAGCCCCAGCACCTGCCCAGAAGAAGAGTTCAGTTTGCTTCTAAAATCAATCAGTAATTGATATGCCTCACACGCCAGCAATTCCGCATCTGGGTATCTATCCCAGGGAGATATCTGCACTTGTACAGAAAGAAGCATATGCAAGAATGTTCACTGCAGCGTCATTTAAAATAGCACCAACAGCAAAAAAGGGGGGGCAGCCAACCACCCATCAGGCAGGCGCTGTTAATAGACCCCTGCATAGCCATACAATGAAGCACTAAATAGTAATTAAAAGTTACTATTACTATTAAATTATTACTAAAAATATTGACTAGGCCCATATCAGGGCCACCACTAACCCATAGGTACCGGGGTTGCAGCCATGGGGAGACCCAAGGGGCTGCATCCCAACCATGAGTCCTTGCACACCCCCATTAGTAGGCAGAGCAGCCATCACTCCAGGGCCCTCTGTGCCCCCGGCATTTCTGCCTTCTCATACCTCCCAC
Organism: Neotragus moschatus; assembly: GCA_006410615.1. NCBI lineage: Eukaryota > Metazoa > Chordata > Mammalia > Artiodactyla > Bovidae > Neotragus > Neotragus moschatus. Next base: position 27,559 of record SJYA01000583.1, on the reverse strand, counting down.
CTCTCCTCACCTCTTCAAGCTCAATCTGGTGACAAATAAGCACCCGAAAAGAAGAAAGAAAACCAATTTTAGGAAGGTTCAAGGAAAGAGGGACCTTCTCTACCTACCTGTTCTCTACCTACCTGTTCTGCCTTTTAGGGGTCACTTGGAAATACTGAGAGGGGCCTGGGTATCCCCAAGAGATGCTCTGAGAAGGCCAGGGGGGCCTCAGGGATGCTGGCCTAGTCTCTCCCCTGCAGGTCAAGAAGGACTGGGCAGGTTGGGGAAACACTGGCGCCAGTACCCCTGAGCATCCCAGGCATAGGCTTCAGCCTCTGTACCCCCTCCCAGAACCCTCCATACCCCTGGGGCCACAGGCTGCCTCTGGCACAACTTGGCACTGGTGGTTCCCAGGGGAATCCGTCATCTCCACTAACCCTAGGGAGGCCAAGGCCCTGTCTTCAGAGAGCTGGTGCTCCCCACACACCTGGCTGGAAGAGAGGAATGCTGGGCAGAGCCTCAGCAGATGCTGGAGACCAAGGGCTCAGGAAAGCTCCTAAGGCAGGAAGCCTCCGATATCTGGGCTGTTTCTGCACGTGCTACAATGCAGAGCAAAGGCTGATGGGGTCTGGGGTCAGAGGGGCTGGTGCTCCCCATACCTCTGTCGACCACCCTGGCAGTCCTCAACTTGGACTGTCCGGCAGAATTTCTGAGGAGCATTTAAAACTACCCCCGCACAACTGAGTCAGAATCCCTCAGGCTGGGCCCAGGTACCAGCGTTGTTTAAATTCTATAGGAAAGTCTCATGTAGAGACAGGATTATAAAGCCTTTGCTTTAACCTTAACTTAATAGAACCAAGAGCGTTAGCCTGGAAGAACAAGTGGCTGTCCCCGTTGCGGTTGTTCTAGGGGGCAAGTAGGTGGCAGCAGGCAAGCAGAAGGAGTTTGTTTTTGAGGACTGGTGCTCTCTCCCTCTCTCAGACACGCACACGCACACAAGCAGGTCTACAGAGAAGAGCATAACGACACATCAATTCCACAGAGATAGACTTTACCCCCAGGGCACCCACCTGAAGGCATCAATACAAACACCCAAGTGTGGAATAATGAAGGTGGAAACTCCTTGGGGGATTGACAGACAACTGCACACATGTTCACATAAATGCCAAGGCACCCTCACAGAGCACAAAACAAAGGTATGCGCAGATGCACCACGCAGAGATTTACATCTTCAGGTACATTTATCGGATTATTAACGCATGTAACCATACACGCTCTCATTCTGCAAAAGCATTCAGATATTTAGAGGCAGCAGATTTATCTGAATTCAGATGGGGCTGTAGGTACACACACATATGAGCATATGAATATGCACACCCAGAACCATAGAGAAACACACACACACACACACACACACACACACACACACACACACACACACACACGACGCCCTAACTTGCAGGATGCTTCTCCCTGCAGTGGATTAAAAACAAGCTAGAGCAGAGGCCCCAGCCTAACTGCCTCACCATCCCCCAGCTCTCAGCTTTGTCATCAGGCTGCTCAGATAATGATGAGAACCAAGAGGGCGGTGTAACCCCCACCCCACCCCCACTCTGTGCCGCATGGTAGAGGGGATACTCTCAATACGGGGCCTTCTCTGAAACTAGAGCCGGGTTCCTGATTCCCACTTTTGCCCTCTCTAGTTCACCTTCCCCAACTACTGTCTACTCTCTGCCCAACAAGACACAGACATCACTCACCAAAGCATGGAGAGAGAGAACCTGCAGGCTCCCAGACCTTGATCATCCCCCTCCCCAACCTCAGCTGGGAACCTGGTCTCAGGATGTAATCCCAGGCCCACCTCTTTTCCCAGACCCCCACCCCAAGACCACTGTACAATGCTTAGAGCTTAGTCTGAGGCCACCTGCCCCAAACCTCATATACATCTGGACCACATAGAGGGTCCTCTGGATCACAGAGAGGGTCCTCTGTCCCAGGAAAGCCCTTCCAAATGTAACCCCTGGGTCTGCCACTCCCAGGCCTGTCCCCTGCTCCCTGTCAAGGCTGCTTCCCTCTTCTGGACTCCCCCAAGCTGTCAATGACCCTCATAAGGGCCACGGTCAAGCCTGGCCACTGAAGCCTGGGGTTGGACTCTCCCCTCCCTCAGGATGGATGCTGGGCTCTTTCAGCCTCACCAAACATGTGGCTCAGGATGACCAGTTCACCGATATTCCCAGGCTCTGTCTCTTGGGTCCACGCTCTGCTGAGATAAACCAGTTTTTGCAACTAGTCTGAAGGCAATTAAACTACATACTGGCATTTAGTACAGTGGACTTGAGAACCATTTTGCTAGAGTTTTAAGCCTAAAGACCTCAGCAGTCAAGCCACTTAACTTTTCTATGCCTTAATTCAATTATATGTGAAATGAGAATAATAATACCTACTTCATAGATGTTACTAGGAGGCATCAACCAATTCATGTAAGTTAACTATAAACAGGGCTTCCCTGGTGGCTCAGTGACAAAGAATACACCTGCACTGGGGACCCACGTTCAATCCCTGGGTTGGGAAGATGCCCTGGAGAAGGAAACAGCAACCCACTCCAGTATTCTTGCCTGGGAAATTCCATGGACAGAGGAGCCTGGAGGGCTATAGTCCATGGGGTCCCAAAAGAGTTGAACACGACTTAGCGATTAACAAACCATACAACAATAATACAAACAACAAACAATACAAACCAAACCAAACAATACAAACCAAACCAAACAACAATAAGCCATAGACAGTAGAGTATATCCTGGCTCCCAATAAGGACTATCCACATGCTAACTATTATTATCTTACCGCCTTGTGTTCAGGCTTTTTTTTTTTTATCATCTTACTGTCATCTCTACCCCATAAGTGTTATTCCCTCAGTCATGTCCGACTCTTTGCAATCCTATGAACTGTAGCCCACTAGGCTCCTATGTCCATGGAATTCTCCAGGCAAGAATACTAGAATGGATTGCCATTCCCTTCTCCAGGGGATCTTTCCGACCCAGGGACTGAACCTGGGTCTCCTGCACTGCAGGCAGATTCTTTAGCATCTGAGCGACCAGGGAAACCCTCTGTCATACTCAAAATGGGAACGTCAGGTCTGCTGCTCTTTTATTCACTAATGGCTCACATTTATTAAACACCCAGTACGTGCCAGGCACTCTTCCAAACAATAAATATACATTAACTCATTTCACCTGCCCCAAACCTGTGCCATCATTACTAGCAGTATCCTCATTCCACAGCTGAGGAGACTGGGGCACAGAGAGAGTAGGCGACTTCCCCAAGGTCGCACAGCAAGCGTGTGGTAGAGCTGGGGAGTGGATCGAAAGAGCCTGGCTTCAAAGCTTGCACACTCCATCCCTATGCTCCCACCACTCTCTGTTATTGCTAAAAGGAAGACCAGCTCAGAATCCACTGGTTTCCTAATCGCAATCCCTCTCTCATCCCCTGGGACTAGTGAGGCCGTCTGCTATCCCTCTACCCACATTTCTTAGGAAGAGTTCATGACAGACATAGCATTTCGGACCTGAAATGGACTTTGAAGGCCACCTCCCCATGGTACTGAGCTTCCTGTGGGGAAAGTGAGTCCAGAGTGGGGGAAACACTTCCCAAGGTCACCCAAAAGAGAGTCCCAGAGCCTTGCCTGGCAGGAATGGATGTGTGACAAATATGCAGACCACAGGGGAGTCGGCTCCCCCCTCCAGACTTGGAAGGGCCTGCCCTCCTCAGGACCCACAAGCCCAGCGACTGGCCTGGGGCAGGTACGGAGAGAGCAGCCGTGTCCTGCAGCGAGCCAGGGCACCAGGCACACAGGAAGACGGCGTCATCAGGCAGCACACCGGAGCCAGCGGTGACTCACTGGGCTCTGCACGGATGGGAGGGGACCTGGAGACCCTACAGCATCTCCCACGCTGCCCCACACCCTGCAGGGCCCTCTCTGTAGCCCTCTCTGCTGAGATGGTCCGGTTCCTGGGCTCGGGAGCTCAGCCCTCCCTAGGGGGGAAGCTTTGATGTCTTTCCACTACATCCTTCCAGGCCAGCCCTGAGCAGCACAGGTTCCTCTGGCCCACGGGAGGAGGGCAGCATCGCACTCTTCCTCTCCATGAGCCGCATAGCCCTGGGTCCCTGCTCTGTCCTCATGGAGTTGGGGCATCTCCTATTGGCATCTCCTCTGGCCGTTCAGCATCCGTCCCCATCACAGGGCAGCGCCAAGCCTGGACACCAGATCAAAGACAACCCAGAGAAAGTGGACCATTCACCTCCCTTACTCTACACATGCCCCCTTTACTCATGAAACTTGAGCAGCACCCATCCCCCACTTCCTCCTCTCCCTCCTAGTACAGGGGACCAGAGAAGGAAGGCTGAAAGATGAAACACTGCCCCTCCAACTCACCCCTCAAATGAAGGGAACTTAACTTGTTTCTGGGAAAGAAGAACCTCTTTTCTCACCAATAAGGTCAGAGCTGATAAAGGTCAGTGCCCAGTGCTGCAGTGAGGGGTGTTCTGGCAATGGACAGATTAATCATTAATGCGAATGTTCTTCTTTGATGTTCAAATGTTCCCCTTTCAAAGTCTCATTCCCGGCAGCCTATGCACAACAGGAGACAGAAGTCATGTCCCTGAAAGGGTCTCCTACTGTTCTTACACATAGGGAACCTGCTCAGGAAAGGCTGGGCACACAAGGACACTGGTGGCATGTGTGTGTGTGTGTGTGTTCGTCACTCAGCCATATCCAGCTCTTTGCAACCCCATAGACTGTAGCCCGCCAGGCTCTTCTGTCCATAGGATTCANGAGGCATCAACCAATTCATGTAAGTTAACTATAAACAGGGCTTCCCTGGTGGCTCAGTGACAAAGAATACACCTGCACTGGGGACCCACGTTCAATCCCTGGGTTGGGAAGATGCCCTGGAGAAGGAAACAGCAACCCACTCCAGTATTCTTGCCTGGGAAATTCCATGGACAGAGGAGCCTGGAGGGCTATAGTCCATGGGGTCCCAAAAGAGTTGAACACGACTTAGCGATTAACAAACCATACAACAATAATACAAACAACAAACAATACAAACCAAACCAAACAATACAAACCAAACCAAACAACAATAAGCCATAGACAGTAGAGTATATCCTGGCTCCCAATAAGGACTATCCACATGCTAACTATTATTATCTTACCGCCTTGTGTTCAGGCTTTTTTTTTTTTATCATCTTACTGTCATCTCTACCCCATAAGTGTTATTCCCTCAGTCATGTCCGACTCTTTGCAATCCTATGAACTGTAGCCCACTAGGCTCCTATGTCCATGGAATTCTCCAGGCAAGAATACTAGAATGGATTGCCATTCCCTTCTCCAGGGGATCTTTCCGACCCAGGGACTGAACCTGGGTCTCCTGCACTGCAGGCAGATTCTTTAGCATCTGAGCGACCAGGGAAACCCTCTGTCATACTCAAAATGGGAACGTCAGGTCTGCTGCTCTTTTATTCACTAATGGCTCACATTTATTAAACACCCAGTACGTGCCAGGCACTCTTCCAAACAATAAATATACATTAACTCATTTCACCTGCCCCAAACCTGTGCCATCATTACTAGCAGTATCCTCATTCCACAGCTGAGGAGACTGGGGCACAGAGAGAGTAGGCGACTTCCCCAAGGTCGCACAGCAAGCGTGTGGTAGAGCTGGGGAGTGGATCGAAAGAGCCTGGCTTCAAAGCTTGCACACTCCATCCCTATGCTCCCACCACTCTCTGTTATTGCTAAAAGGAAGACCAGCTCAGAATCCACTGGTTTCCTAATCGCAATCCCTCTCTCATCCCCTGGGACTAGTGAGGCCGTCTGCTATCCCTCTACCCACATTTCTTAGGAAGAGTTCATGACAGACATAGCATTTCGGACCTGAAATGGACTTTGAAGGCCACCTCCCCATGGTACTGAGCTTCCTGTGGGGAAAGTGAGTCCAGAGTGGGGGAAACACTTCCCAAGGTCACCCAAAAGAGAGTCCCAGAGCCTTGCCTGGCAGGAATGGATGTGTGACAAATATGCAGACCACAGGGGAGTCGGCTCCCCCCTCCAGACTTGGAAGGGCCTGCCCTCCTCAGGACCCACAAGCCCAGCGACTGGCCTGGGGCAGGTACGGAGAGAGCAGCCGTGTCCTGCAGCGAGCCAGGGCACCAGGCACACAGGAAGACGGCGTCATCAGGCAGCACACCGGAGCCAGCGGTGACTCACTGGGCTCTGCACGGATGGGAGGGGACCTGGAGACCCTACAGCATCTCCCACGCTGCCCCACACCCTGCAGGGCCCTCTCTGTAGCCCTCTCTGCTGAGATGGTCCGGTTCCTGGGCTCGGGAGCTCAGCCCTCCCTAGGGGGGAAGCTTTGATGTCTTTCCACTACATCCTTCCAGGCCAGCCCTGAGCAGCACAGGTTCCTCTGGCCCACGGGAGGAGGGCAGCATCGCACTCTTCCTCTCCATGAGCCGCATAGCCCTGGGTCCCTGCTCTGTCCTCATGGAGTTGGGGCATCTCCTATTGGCATCTCCTCTGGCCGTTCAGCATCCGTCCCCATCACAGGGCAGCGCCAAGCCTGGACACCAGATCAAAGACAACCCAGAGAAAGTGGACCATTCACCTCCCTTACTCTACACATGCCCCCTTTACTCATGAAACTTGAGCAGCACCCATCCCCCACTTCCTCCTCTCCCTCCTAGTACAGGGGACCAGAGAAGGAAGGCTGAAAGATGAAACACTGCCCCTCCAACTCACCCCTCAAATGAAGGGAACTTAACTTGTTTCTGGGAAAGAAGAACCTCTTTTCTCACCAATAAGGTCAGAGCTGATAAAGGTCAGTGCCCAGTGCTGCAGTGAGGGGTGTTCTGGCAATGGACAGATTAATCATTAATGCGAATGTTCTTCTTTGATGTTCAAATGTTCCCCTTTCAAAGTCTCATTCCCGGCAGCCTATGCACAACAGGAGACAGAAGTCATGTCCCTGAAAGGGTCTCCTACTGTTCTTACACATAGGGAACCTGCTCAGGAAAGGCTGGGCACACAAGGACACTGGTGGCATGTGTGTGTGTGTGTGTGTTCGTCACTCAGCCATATCCAGCTCTTTGCAACCCCATAGACTGTAGCCCGCCAGGCTCTTCTGTCCATAGGATTCACCAGGCAAGAATACTGGAGTGGGTTGCCATTCCCTTCTCCAGGGGATCTTCCCAACTCAGAGATTGAACCTGGGTTTCCTGCACTGCAGGCGGATTCTTTACCGTCTGAGCCACCAAGGAAGCCCGCCCATTGTTAATCACATCCCATTTCATAGGTGACTGTTTGAGGCCCAAAGTGACCCAGAGTCTTTGCCAAGGTCAAGCTGCTAAACCCTTTCACACTACCTAGACCAGGCACATCTCCTATCCCTGAAGGGTCCTAGGAATCCTCTGTCAGGGACAGCCTCTCAAGGCCTGGAAGAGGAAGAAGGGAGAAGAATGGAAATAAGGAAAGAGAAAATAAAAGAAAGGGGAGAGCATGAGGCGGGGCAGGAGGTGACGAAAGACAGTGGAGGCGGGGGTGGGAGGAGAGGACATAGTGCAGGAGCGGGGACAGGAAGCAGGCACTGGTTTGCTGGTGGGTGACTGTGCCCCTCCAGGCCAGGGCTGTGGCTCGGGGCCGGTGGGAGGAGAGCGTGGCCATCTGCACCGACCCTCTTGCTAACCAACCATCCCTCTGGAGGGGATGCTGATCCGTGGAAGGGAGGGCCAGCTCTGACTGGCACCTGGAACAAGTAGGGCACTCGATGAGGACCCTAAAACTCGAAGGATGCCTGGTGATGAGCTTAGAAAGGTGACTGAAGAGTGCTGAGGGACCCAGCAAGGTGGGGGGTGGTGAGATGGTGGAAGGTTGGTGCCAGTCTGGGAAGCCAGGGACGCAGCAGCCTAGTTACAAGAGAGAGGGCTGGGGCGCTGAAGAGTTTCAGGCGGGGGACTGAAGTGCTAGGCTTCTCATTTAGGGAATATTCCTCAGAAAGCTGGTGAGCTGAGTGGAAGGAGAAAACACAAGCAGAAAACCTGGGATCCAGGTAGAGGAGATGGGGGTCTGGGCAGGGAAGGGCAGCTGGAATGGGAAGTGGAGGACAGAATCCAGAGACTTGAGAAAGTGGGGAACGATCTCCCAGTTCTCTCCTCTGGGGAAATGGCAGAAGAGAAATGTCAGAAGGGGACAGGAGGGATAAGAAACTGAGCAGGACCCAGGCCACCATACAGCCTTAAGTCAGAAGCTGGAACATTCAGAGGTATCTGCAAAGAAGCTCTATGTTTTATTCCCGCCAGCCCTCTGTGGTGCCCATTTGTCATGGGAGAAAGGTGACCGCTAAGGCAATGCATGGAGCTGGGATGAGAGTCCAGGTATTCCACGAGGCCAATACAACCTCCTATCACCACTTCCAGGAAGCCCAGCCTGGCTGCACCCACCTCCACTGGCCTCACCGTCCTCTGACAACTGCCAGACCTAGATGAGGAAAGCCCTCACCCCTGCCTGGGCTGTTTCAGCTCTCATCCTTGTCTTTGCAAGTTTGAAGTCTTGTCCGAAAACAAGGGGCATGTCCAGGTTTCCTTGTGGGTTTTCCTCCTGGTGGAGGTGGGCATGTCCTTGGCCAACAGGGTGAATGGGAGAGGGGCTCAGGACCTGTTTGGTGAGTCCAGTGACATGATATCCTTTCATTTCAGGCATGAACACTGTCTCCAGGTGTCTTTAGCATGGGAGATGTATAACTTGAACCCAGCAGAAGCTTGTCTAGGATAGGATACTGAGGTCAGGCATTAAATAAGGTACCCTGAGCTCCAGGCAGGATGAAGACAGGCATCCAGGGCCCCCTAGAGCAATGTGGGCTCCCAGGACTAAAGCTCCTCCCTTCTTCCACCTCTTAAACCACTTCTCTTTGCTAACCTATAGCCCAGATCACAAACCCTTCTAGCAGACTGGATCCAGCCTGTCACCTATTTTTATACAGTCAGGGAGTCAAAAATGGTTTTTACATTTTCAAATGGTCAGGAAAAAAAATCAAAAAGCTCATATTTCATGACACAGGAAAACTGTGTGAAAATCAAATTTGTGGCCATAAATAAAGCTCATCAGAACACAGCTCCGCTCATTTGCATAAGTGGCATCTATGGCTGCTTTTACGTTATGACAGCAGAATGAAGCAGTTGCAATGGAGTGCACAGCCAGCAAAAGCCTAAAATAATTTACTATCTGGCCCTTTGCAGAAAAAGCCTGCCAATCCTCGTTCCAGCCTCACGCAACACACACATACTTTCTCCATTCAGTGTCAACGTCGTGCACGTGGACACTCGTTAAGGAAGACTTTGTGATCTTCGTGGAGCAGAGGAGGTGCCCAGGCGTGTCCAGACTTGTGTGAGAGGGTGCATGTCCCCATGTCCCTGCGTATGTTGCTCTCTGCTGTTGTATGTTTGCCCTGGCTTTCTGGCAGGTGCCACAGGAAGTTCTGAAGCCACCCAACGGTGTGTCACTCCCTCTGTGTGTCACTGTGGGGGTGGCTGTCACCATGTGCCTCTGACGGCATCCAGGGCTCAGTACAAGCATGCTGCAGCTGATGAGTTTCCAGACTGCATGTTGCCAGGCAGCCAGACCACTAGTCTCAGCCCATTCAGACCCCAGACTCACAGATTCCTCCATTCAGGGGTAATTGAGGCTTCCAGGGGCTCTAGGCCTACCTGTCTGGGGCATGGGATCTCTGCTGACATACCTCCCCAGACAGGAAACACCCGTCACCCACAAGTGTAGGCTCCACGCTGGGGTGGCTCCTGGGGAAGCAAGGCCTCTCTGGCACCGAGCTGAGCTTGTGCTCTTTGCTTGGCACTCCTTGGTTCTGCCCTCCATCAGACAGCACAAGGTGTCCTCCACTTAGTGCCAGCCCTGGTCAGGGAAATCTGTGAGACCGGATACCCAGGACACATACCCTGAGGCCACATCCCCAGGAAGAAAGCCACTTTGCGGCCTTAAGTCTTTTCTTCCCTAGCCTTCTAGGTGTCTATGTTGATCTGTAAACCCCCATTTTGTTTTATTTGGATTATTCAACACGAATTGAGGGAGTTTCCCAAAGTAGGGGCATGGCAGAGAGGGGTGGCCGCATGAAAATGGAGGATTCCAATGTTTCTTCAGTCAACTCCCTGCCTGCCTGAACCTGACATAAAACAAGACTTAATGGATCTTTCAGCCTGGTTAGTTCCCAGAAGGTAGACAAAAGTCCTTCAGGAATCTCCCCATAGACATTCCCTCTCATTGCAAACAGGGGCAAACAGAGTCATACATCCTGTCCCAGGCACAGAATCATGGATGAATGACCCAGGGCAGGGGCGGGAAGGCACCGGGTTCAGCTCCCTGGGCATCTCACACACACTTGTTGATGAACTGTTTGGAAGATCTGGCCAGGGCCCGCCCCGGTGTGTTCTATTTCTAATTTATAAGCTCAAATTTTGACTAGTGTCCAGACTGGCACCTCTGCTTGTCCTCCCCAAGGTCAGAAGGGAGCAGGAGCCCCAGATTCATCTGGGTAGGGACTAGGGGTTCTGCCAACCCCACCTGCACCCAACACCAACTCAGACTGGCCTTCTGAGGTATTTCAGTGCTGCTCCTCCCCACTCCCCCCAACCCCTCCTAGGCTCATATAGTTTTTTAACCCCTCCAGAGGCCCACAGCCACTCAAAAGCCTCTAGCCTGACCTTCAGAATGGTTTTCTGCCTCTCTCCAGGGAAAGCTGCCCCCCTCTGACTGTGCAGACACCTCTCACTTCCCAGCTGCCCCCCGCCCCACGCAGGCTGCTCCCTGGAAAAGCCAAACGCCATGTCTTTTCTTTTGGTAGTCGGGCGGAGGGTGCTGGAGGAGATAAAGGAGACCGATGCACCTGTACTAAAAGCATATAAATCCTCTGGAGAATTGGCAGGAGTCCACCTTCCCTCCTTCCCCCAGCCGCTTTCAAAGGGGGTCTCAGCACCTTCCAGGGGTGAGCTTCCACTCCCAGCTCCACATGAAATACAATCAGTTTGTGACTGGACTCCCTCCTGAGTGTCTAGCTCCATCCAGTGGCACTCTGGCCGCTTCTAACCCACCACCCCACCCCCCACCCCCACCCCCCGCT
>SJYA01000583.1:0-16308 GCA_006410615.1 Neotragus moschatus | reverse complement strand
CCCCCACCCCCCGCTTCCGGCCGCCGAAACCCCTCCTGCAAACCTGCAAAGGTCCTGCCTGGCCAGGTTGCCAGCCCCTGCCTCCTACAGCTGCAGCGGGAGCCTGTGCCTTTAAGGAAGCGGGCAGGGGTCTCATCTCAGGTGGGCCCACTTCAGCCAGGGGAGACCGACACGTTTCTCCCACAGGCCTCGGTGGGCCGTTTCCTCGCGGAACCGCAGAAACCCAGGCATCCCGACCCCTGCCTCTGCACCGCGGGAAACCCAGAGACAACGCTCTTTTGAACCATTGCGAAAGTGTCACTACTCCGGAACGTTATATACGTTGGCCAGTACTTCACCCTCTACACAGCATGTCCCGAGCCCACCCCTCAAACCCCATGAAGACTGCGGTTCCCAGCCCCCTGGGAACCCTCCAGCGTTGCCTTCCCGATCGGATCCGCGTAGCCGTCTGCTTCAGTAGGTAGACAGGTCCCTCTGGGTCCCTCCGGTCGCAGTGCCTTCCTGCCCCGGGTCCTCCCTCTGGCACGAGTAGGGGCGCCCGGGAGCTAGCCCATCCAACCCTCTGCGGTCTGCAGGGATCGGTCTCTCCGGGGCGCGATCCCAGATACTGGGTGGAGTAGGGCGGGAGGTCGGGACGGAGGGTGGCAGAGTGTCGCGCAGGAAGGAAGCAGTGGCGGGAGAGGGCTTCATTTCGGTTTCGGGAGGTTAGCCCCGCTCTGGCCCTGGCCCGCTCTCCGTCGGCGAAGGACGCGGCTGGCGGAGACAGCTGAGCTGGAGGAGGGGTCCCGTGGCCCCGGAGGGGCGAAGGTTCTGGAGTCGGGGGAGGGCGGACGAGGCGTAGAGGGGCAAGGGCGGCAGGGCGGCGCTTACCTGCTCACCTAGGGGCCTCGCGGCGGGGCCGCGGGCTGCGGGTCTGCCCGGGGCAGACTCCGCGGAGAGGGCACGCAGCTGCGAGTCCGCGCCCCGCTCCGCCCAGGGATGGGGAGCTCGTGCGCTGAGTAGCGCGCGTAGAGCCGGATCTCCGCGTCTGTGTGTCCGCCGGACGCCGATGTCCCTGGGTCCCTGCGCGGCGGCGTGAGCTTGTGCGCACGCGGGGACCACGCTCGCCTGGAGCCGCTGCCGCCGCCGCCGCCGCTGTCAGTCGCCGCCCGGGGCCCGAGCGCGGGGCCCCCGGCCTGCCCTAGCCCGCGCCGCGCCGCGCCGCGCCGCGCGTCCGCCCAGCCTGGTCTGCCTTGCAGGAGAGGCGCCGCCTCCACCGCGAAGCCAGGCCGGGGGCAGGAGGGAGGCTACCGACCACCGCCTCCCTCCGTGCTTCGCAGGCTGCGGGGTGGGGTGCAGGCCAATGGGCGCCTGGGGGAGGGGTTAGGGGAGCCGGACCCCGCCCGCCGCAGACCAGAGCAGGAGCTTTGGCGCGGAGACCTGGGGGCGAGGATGCGGAGGCGACAATCCCCCTCTGTCGCCCAGCTTCCGGGACTCAGTCCCGGGGCTCACCTCCCTCCTTTCAACCCTCCCGAAATACCCAGAGCGTGAAACCATCAGTCTTCTCCCTCCTGCGTCCTTCTGATTCTTTGTCAGAACCAGTTCCTCCTCCTCCAGGAAGCCTTCCTTACAGGGCAAGTGCCAGACTCTCCTTGGAGTTTTTCTTTGCCCCCACAGCCCTGGCCTGGGAAAGTCAGCTAGTTTCCAGGAGCCTGTCCGAATGTCTTCAAATGTGATCCCCTCTATGGCCAGAAAAGGGAGGTGGGGTTGCCTTACAGGGGCGCCCTACAGAAGCTTAAAACAACAGTGCTCTGGGGTCAGATTGCCTGGCTCCAGTCGAGGCTGTGCCAGGGGTAGCTCTGTGAGCTGAGGCAGGTGAGTGGGTGTCTCTCAGCCTCAGCTATTTCCCTGTACAGGGGCATCACAGTACCTCCCCTCCCCCACCCCCCACTTCTTGTCAACAGCATTAAACAAGACTAGGACTAAGTAGGTTTTCACTGATTTTATTTCCTCACTAATGAATTAATTACTATTGCTACACGAACTCAATGGACATGAGTTTGAGCAAAATCCAGGAGTCGGTGGGGGACAGGAAAGCCTGGCTTGCTGCTGTCTGTGGGGTCACGAAGAGTCGGACATGACTTAGAGCCTGAACAACTGTTATTGTACTGCTCAACCTCCTCCTGGTACAGATGCATAAGCTGAGGCTTAGTGAGGGGAACTGACTGACCCTTTGCAACCCTAAGGACTACAGCCTGCCAGGCTCCTCTCCATGGCAGCCTACAGGCAAGAATACTGGAGTAGGTTGCTGTGCCCTCCTCCAGGGAATCTTCCCAACCCAGGGATAGAACCTGTGTATCTTGTGTCGCCTGCATTGGCAGGTGAGTTCTTTACCACTAGTGCAACCTGAGAAGCCCCAAACAGGTCAAGGTCAGGTAGCCAGTTGGTGGCAAAGCCAAGCCCAACCGAGAAAGTTAGTTACATACTCCCAGGCCAAGCACTTACTCTCTGCCCACCTCCACCAGCCAACCCACTGCTCCTACCTGCCCCTGCTCATGGTTTCTTGGTCCCAGCCCAAGTGTCAGCATCTGAAGAGCTCCCTCCATACCCCAGCCCACAGCTCTGCAACCAGGCTCTGGCTTTGCTGGTTGTTATTGTTCGCCTTCCAAGTGGGTTTGTTTTGGGTCTGCCACCTTCTTGAGAAAGCTTCAGGAAGGAGGAGGAGGAAGAGAGAGACTTGAGCTCCTTTCCTTGGGAATTCTTGCCCAGCTGAGGAGGAGAGGACTGGAGCTTGGAGCAGGACTCCATAAAGGAAACAAAGGAAGCATCTGAGTGTCCAGAAAGTCTGCTCAGTGAGTTGATGGTTTCTCTACAACACAGTGAACCCTGGCCCCCTGTGGTACACCACACTGTCGGTCTACATGGATCACATTTCTTTGAGTCCAGGAAAGCTTCCTGGAAGAGAAGGATGTTCATTCTTATCTGTATCAAAAGAGCGAGACCCCTCTGGAGAGAAGAGGGCTCAGTGCCTTCGGTCAAGTCAGACAGACAAGACCGGCAGGTCTTCCCTCCACACCTGAGTAGACCCCTTTCTAGATTGTTGCCTGACCCCTGGCAGCTTCCTTTCATCCGTCTCCAACTCGGGTGTTTGAAGATCAAACGAGATCTTGTGTGTGAAAGTGCTCTGTAAATTGTGAAACCTGAGGAGAAACGAGGGGCTACAGCAGTCTCAGAGTCGAGAGGGAAGCATGGAACTCAGGACATCGGAGGCACAAAATGTGATGAAGATCACCTGCGGCCGGCTGGTTATCCCTGGAAATGTCCATGGTCAGGCGACTAGATGAGGACCCTTGGCTCAGAGTCAGCCTTCATTTCCACGTTTACTATCTTTTCCATACTCCAGGTCCCCCTCTGGGCTCTGGAACACCTGCTCTCTGTTTTGTGTCCCAGATGTGTGTCTTGCTTGGTGTGGGCAGTGAACAGGTTGAGCACCCCTTTCCCCTCTGCCTGAGCAGCCAGTGGACAGAAATTAACCTGCAGTCCTCTGTTCACATCCCTTCCCTTCACTTCTTCCCCCTTTGCTGTCAGGCTCCTAGCCAGAGGGAAGGCTCCTAGCTGACCACAGCTAGGGGTCAGCCAGGGCTTTGGGTCCCGCTGTGCCATCCATGCCCAGCATGGAGCAGGTAGGGGTAGAAATCCAGCTCCTGCTCTGCCTGCTGCCCACTAAGCCAGGCACGTAGAGTCCACCATCAGGGACACTTCTTATAGTTGGTTCTGGACAGGGCAGCTCTCTGCTCTCTCCAAGGTGTTACAGTCCTTATAGATGGCTTCTAATCCCTGCCGCACCTAATAACATCAGTTTAGATGAGCCACAGGAATGAGCATCATCAGAGCTGGGATCCAGGAAGGCTGACTAGTCCCCTTCTCTATGAATGAAGCACCCAAGCCTGGAGGGGCCACAGGACTAGCCCGAGGACACATTTAGACTGGGGACTAAAGTTTGTGTCCCTGTACCCAGTTTGGTGTTGTTTGACCTAGCTAACAGCCCCGATCATCCTGGAGCAAGCTAGCCTCTCATGGCCCAGACGTTTCTCCACCCATGCAGGCCCACAGCTCTGGTCTCTCCAGACAAGCCTGGTCTCCTTCAGCAGGAGCTATGCCAGTTCTGGTCTCCCAGACTGGGCCTCCCCAAGGACAGGACCAGACTTCCTCCTTTCTCCTCCTCACCCTGCCTGCCTGGCTTCATTCAGGGTGACTGGAGGCTGAGGGATCACCCATGGGACCACCCGCTCCTCCCAGAGGACCCCTGGAGTTTCCTTCTCTCCCCTGGGGTGGGAGGCCGGGGTCTCCTCAACAGTTTTTCCCTCCCCTGAGGTGCTCATTGCCTCAGCTCCCTTCCACGAGCCAGCCAGCCAGGCGGGCAGCAGCCGAAAAGGATGGACTTTAATTCAGTTTTCTGAGATGTGGCAGAAGGAGATGGATGCCAGGCTGCCCTACCCAGCATCCGTCTCTCCTGAGCACCAGCCCCCTCCGTGACTCTCAGCCCCTACCCACCCCACCCCACGCCAGCCGCTCTAGCCCAGCTGCGCAGGCGGGGAGAAGAGCACGTTCGCGGATATCGAGGTGTTTTCATTGTACAATAAACAGCTGACATTTGCTGAACGCTCACCTTATCTTGAGCCAGTGGTTTTCAACCCTCCAGTGCTACAGAATCCTTGGGGAGCTTTCAAAATGTCCCCATGCCTAGGTCTCACCACCGAGATCAGTAGACAGTCTGTGGTAAAGTCTGGGAAAAAGGATTTTTTTAAAAGCTCCCCAGTGGATTGTAATGTGCAGCCAAGGCTCAGAACCACTGTCAAAGCCCTCTGTTAAATGCCTTCCTTGTGCGTGTCGCAAGGTGGCATGCTCACATGTCTGGAACCCTGAGAGGTGTGCCGAGGGACCGCCCCTCAGTGCCCTCGCAACCATCAGCAGCCTCTTTTACCTCCTCTGGGGACTATTCATGTACATATGTTTTTGTTTTCTACATGCTCCGGGCCATGAAGCGGATGGGAAAGTAACTGCCTTCCGTGCATTTGCCCACCTAATTCCTATTTGGGGAATGTGCTGGGCCTTGCATGGCAGGCTATGGAGTCTGTGTTTCTTTCTATGAAGGAGCAAAATGCTCACCCTGGGTCACTTCTCACTCAAGCCAGTACACAGTTCTAGGGGAAGTTTGATTCTGAAGGGCCCCTGGTCACCCCCTGCATCTGTGCTGGAGTCAGACAGCCAGGAAGGCTCTGAGTCAACCCACGTGCATCAGGGAGTGGCCCCTGGAAGGCCCAGAAACACAGTGGGGTGAGCAGGGAGGCTCTGGAAGGTCAGTCCCATGATGGTGCATAGGGCAGGTCCAGTGCCTCTAACGCTCCCCTCTCCAGCAGATAGACAGTCTGTAGGGATATCCAGATAGCAGTCCTGGGCTCCCCGGGGAGAGCACAATTCCAGAAGCAGGCTTGCACCCAGAGGGCAGCATCCTTAGCAGATAAACCAGTACCCTCCAGAGCCTTTTCAGCTACCCCAGGGACCCAAGGCAATAAACAGCAGGCTACTTAGACCTATGGTTTTCAGACTGTTCTCCAGGAACTCTAAAATACTTGAAGCTGCCGCACCAGAAACCTGGTGCACAGATGAAAGGAAGGCATGTTCTCAGAGCCTCCAGGGAGCTCTTCAGAGCTCAGGCATTCTGTGTCTTCTCTGTTCCATGTCCACAGGGCACAATGATGGATGAGGGTGAGCAAGGGGAGGACTGTCAGAGGAAGAGAAAGAGACCAGGGTCACCGATTTGGGAATCCTAAATTCTAAGTGCAGACTTGACTGGTTAAGCACCCCATTTCACAGAGAAAGCAAATGAGGCTCAACAGGAATGGTTGGCTCAAAGTCATAAAAGATAATTATTATCAGAGATGGGGCCACATACCAGATCTCTGGATTTCAAGTCCTGAGTTCTGTCCCCTGGACCATAACTCTTAGAAAGGAAGAGGTGCTTCTTGGGAAGTAGAAAGTGTAGGTAAATGTGAGTAGGCATCAAAGGAGGTAAAAGTGAAATGGAATATTACTCGGCCATTAAAAAGAGGAAATAATGCCATCTGCAGCAACATGGATGGACCTAGAGATTGTCATATGAGTGAAGGAAGTCAGAGAGAGGCGGGGAGACATTGTATGACTTCTCTGATATGTAGAATCTAAAAAGAAATGATACAAGTGAACTCAAAACACAAAGAGACTCTTAGACTCAGAGGATGAACTTACGGTTGCTGGGAGGGAAGGATGGGGCATGGGATGATTAGGGCGTTTGGGATGGTCATGATACACTGCCGTATTTAAAATGGATAGACAACCAGGACCTACTGTGTGGCACATGGAACTCTGCTCAATGTTATGTGCCAGCCTGGATGGGAGGGGAATTTGGGGGAGAATGGATCCATGAATATGTATGGCTGAGTCCCTTCACTGTTCACGTGAAACCATCACAACATTGTTTGTTAATCGGCTATATCCCAATACAAAATAAAAAGTTTTTTAAAAAGAGGCAAAAGTGAGAGATACATGCAAAGAGCCAAATGTCCTGTCTCTGTCCCCCATGTACATAAGTACCCAACTGCAGCCTCTGGCCTGCAGAAGGATTCTTTACTAGCAAGCTACAAGGGAAGCCTCCCACACACCCCAATACACATACTCATTGCTGCATGGAGAGGGTGGTTCCCAGGTGGCACCTAGTGGTAAAGAACCCTCTTGCCAATGCAAGAGACATGAGACACAGGTTCAATCTTTGGGTCCTTCTCCCCTGGAGAAGGACATAGCAACCCATTCCAGTATTCTTGCTTGGAGATTCCCATGGGCAGAGGAGCCTAGCAGGTTACAGTCCATAGGGGTTGCAAAGAGATAGACAGGACTGAAGTGACTTAGCACGTATTGCTGAATGGGAGCATTCGCCACACAGGCGCACATGTGCTTCTCTGTCCATTAGGTATCCCCAGAGGTGCATTCGCCTAGGGTCCAAACATGCTCTCACACACATACACACGCGCACCATCCACAGATCTGCCGGGTGAAAGTACACCATCCCTACCAATCCATTTCTCTCTTGTGGAATTGACCAGGCAGTGGGCCACTCTGCAGAGGCAGAGTTTCATCACTGTCAGGCAGTTCTTGTAAAGCAGAGTTTCCTGTTCACCTTCCGTAGTCCCCTCCCCAGGGACTTAGCTGTTTACTCATGAGAGCCAAATACCCTGCGGGAACTCTGGTGGAAAGAGAATGTGTATTTCCATTCCATCTCCAATTCTCTATTCACCTGACTTTTTTCCCTCCCTGCACCTCCATCCTCCTCATCTTCACTGGCACACTCTGGAGTTGATGTGAGGTCTTCCCCTGGGAGAAAGGCCCCCTCCTGGGCACTCTACAAACGGGCCTAACTGCAAGTGTTCAAGAGCCACGTTGCTCATGCCTTGCCCTCTGCTGTGTGCTTGCTCACTGCCCTCAGTCTGGCTCCAGCTCCTGCTGGATTGGACACCCACCCCCTTGCAGATCCCACAGAAAAAGCCTGGTCCTGCTTGCCATTGTTCCAGTTTCCTCAGAGCCTGACTTGGCTGCCTGGAAAATAACAGTGCACCCGGCCCAGCACAAGTCCTGGCTTTCACGCAGGACCCCAGCAAGCAAGCACGGAGGTGTGGAAATTACAGATAATTCATGTGGGAGGAGGCAGCAAGTGTGAGGCATGGATCCAGCCATTCCCAGAAAAGCAACTCGGGATAATAGGGGGCCTGTGACGGGCTGAGCCCTGACTCGGTGTCGTGCAAACGATGCTGATAATTATATTAAAAGTAGGGCAAATAGAACGTTCTTTGACAACCAACTTTGGGAGCAGGTTGGCAGCTGATGAAACACTTCTTTGCCACAGCTGATGGGAGCATTGTCTGCTGGGAATTCACTGGGGGTGCTGGGGGTCTGGGCCTTGAGTGGGGGCTGGGAAGAGAGAGCTGGCAGGATGACCATGACCCAAGACCTTGCAGGCGTTCAGGGGCGGGGTATGTAGATCAGGCTTCTACTGCAGGATAACAAGTTCCCACCAACTTGGCAGTTTAAAATAATGCACATTGATTATGTCATGGTTTTCCTAGGGCAGGAGTACAGGTGAAGTCCCCTGCTCAGGGTGTCATAAGACTGCAGTCAAAGTGTCAGTCAGGTCTTGGGTCTCATCTGAGGCTCAGGTCTTCTTCCAAGCTTGTCAATAGAATCTATTCTATATGGTTGAGGGGCTGAGCAGTCAGCTTCCGGGACCCCATCTGGTCCTCTCTACAACATGACAGTTTGCTTCTTGAAGGCCAACAGGGGAGAGAGACTGATGCCTCCGTCTTTGAAGTCTAGACTCTCTCTTAAAGGGCTCATCTGATTATCTCAAATTGTCTTGGGCTAATCTCCCTTTTGACAAATTTAAAGTCAAAGCATCATGTGTGTGTGCTTAGTCACTCCATCCTGTCTGACTTTCTGCAACCCCATGGACTGTAGCCTGCCAGGCTCCTCTGTCCAGGGAATTCTCTAGGCAAGAATACTGCAGCGGGTAGCCATTCCCTTCTCCAGGGGATCTTCCTGAACCAGGGATCAAACTCAAGTCTCCTGCATCGCAGGCAGATTCTTTCATCTGAGACACCAGGGAAGCCCAACAACCTCTGCAAAATTCTTTCCCCTTTGCCATGTAACTAGCCTAACCAGGAAAGTAGAATCCATTATATTTCTACATCCTGTCCACATCTGAGAGGAGGGACTTGTGTGGGCTTGTATCCCAGGGCACCTTACAATCCTGTCTACTGAGGTCCCTGTCACCTAGAGACTGAATGTGAGAGATGGGGTGGGAATAACCTATTGACCAAAGATCTCTGAGGTCACAACCCGTGTTAGTCTTGTTCCATCCAAGTGTTTGGCATGAAATCAGTGCTCAGGAAATATTTTTCAGTTGAATAAGTGAGTCACCAACTCCTTCTGCTAATGTACAGGTGGGAAAGCCAAGACTAGAGAAAGGAAAGTACTTTTTCAAGACATCCAAGGCAACCGATGGCTAAGTCGGAACAACAATAAGTACTGCCATTAATTGAGTAGTTACTGTGTGCCAGACATCATGTCTGGTTATTTTACCAGCTCTTTAAATTGTCATAAAGCTGTGTGATTAGGGATGATGAATACCCAAGGTTTACAGATGAAGAGACCAAGTCTCAGGGAGGGGAAGTAATTTTTCCAAAGATGCTGCTGGCACCATCATAAATCAGGACTTGAGCTCACTCAACTTGATCCCCACGTCCCTGGGGCTCCCTTTTCCATGCTGAGTTGTCTGTGTCTGCAGGTGGTACAGACTGAGAGTAGCAGGAGGAGGCCGTGTGTGTGGAGATGCTTGGAGATGCTTGGTCACCTTCCCCCGTGACTCTGCCCGCTGCTCCCTCTTCCTTCCCATGGGGATTAAGCCATCACTGATTCACACTGGGCCACCCAGAGCCTGACAAGGCAGGGAGGTCTTTCTAATTACTCATAATTAGCAAGCTGATTAGTCCTGTCACATAGGACTGTCTCTTTTAGCACTCTCCTTTGTGTTCTGGGGACACTTCTCTGGAAAGGAGGGGACCTGTCTGCATAACCAGGGAGAAGAGGATGAAGGGGAATCTGACTGGGATTTGGCAATCAGGTCATTCATGACCACAGAGACAAGTATGTCACCAAGCCTACCCCTCCCACCAGATCCCCATGGGAGCTTATTTTTTTTCCAGATCCAGAGCACAGAGAACAGACGTTGTCCATCATGGGAGACAGGACCTGCCTTACTCCACAGGGGAGCATCCTTCCCCAGAGAGCCTCATGCATCACTACCTCTCCTTCTATAAGTGAAAGTTACTCAGTCATGCCTGATTCTTTGCAACCTCATGGACTATACAGTCCTTGGAATTCTCCACGCCAGAATACTGGAGTGGGTAGCCTTTCCCTTCTCCAGGCCATCTTTCCAACCCAGGGATCGAACCCAGGTCTCCCGCATTGCAGGCGGGTTCTTTACCAGCTGAGCCACCAGGGAAGCCCCTCCTTCTGTATGGCTCTGATCAAATGTCACTGCACTCATCATTGTCTGGCTCCTGACCCGAAGTTATAACACAGTAGGTAAGCACAGATTTTGGAGCCAGACCGCGGGTTCCCATCCTGGCTCTGCCACTTGGACAAATCATTAACCTTCTGTGCCTCAGTTCCCTCATTTTTAAAGTGGGACTAAACAGTAGCATCACATTGTTATGACTGTAAATAAGTTATTATATGTAAATCATTAGACTTCCCTGGAGGTCCAGTGGTTAAGACTCCACACTTCCACTGCAGAGGACCTGGGTTAGATTCCTGAAGCTAAGATCTTGCTTGCCATATGATGTAGCCAAAAATAAATAAGAGGAACATTAGAACAGAGTCTAACATAGGATAAATACAATAGTGTTAATAAATCTTTGTTCTTCTTTTTCTTTGTAACACTTATCACTGTCCACTATGCAACAAATAATATGTTGCATGTTACTTGTCTATTTGTTTAATATTTGTCTCCCCCAAAAGGATGGCAGCTGCTTGAGGGCAGGGCTTTTCTTTGCTCATTGCTTTATTCCAGCGCCTGTTGAATCAGTGAGTGAATCCTGCCTTCTCTCTTCTCAGGCAGAGGTTTCACTTCCCTCCCTGCTCTTCAGAAGTTCTCAAAGAGAATAAAGATGCAACTTCCATGCCCTCATCATCTTCTAACCTCTGTCACCTTGATTCAAGACCACAGACTTCACTTCTGGAAGCACAAGGTGACTCTGTCCCACAACAACCAAATTCTACCCTGTGATGAAATGGTCTGAAACTTATGTCATAAAATCCTGGAAGCCTAGAATTCATGGATTCCTAGAATGGACTCCAGGCCTTGGAGAATTCCAGAATGGAACTCTGGAAGCTCAGAGTGTAATCTGTGAGATGTTGATAGAACCTAGGAATCTTAGAGAGGACACCCAGAATTTCAGAAGAGGCTCTCAGAACCAGGTCTTTGAGAGAACCCAGTGAGACCAAATGGCCCTGCGTTGTTGACTTCTTTGCAGTGATAAAAACAAACATAAGTTGTGCTGGTGTTCAGAGCTGAGGGGCAGGGAGAAGGGCCAGGACAGTGGTGGGAAAGGGCTCCCCTGTGAGGGTTGCTAGGCGCTGGCACTGGCTGAGACAATGAGGCTGGCTGGGTGGGTGGAGCCTAAGACTGCATGCTAATGAGGATGCAGGAGGAGAGAGGGAGGGAGGGGATTGGAGCAGCCTGCAGGGCATGGGCGTGGCCTGCTCTAATCCCATTACAGCTGGCCATCCAGCTGCCAGGGCCGGCTGGGCCCCAGGTCTGGCTCTGCCCTCCCATCCAAAGGCAGGTTCGGGCTGCACAGTGCATGGGGTTCAGACAGGGGCCCTATCCTGTTCCGAAGTCCACACCCTAGAGCAGGAGTATGGTTAGGTTATGAGCCCCAGGAGACCCAGGGCTAAAAGGAGGGAGGTGGCCAGGGGGCAGAGAATGGAGGAACCCCTCAAGACAATGGATTGACCTAGGGTAGAATGGTAGACCTAGAGTAGAATATATGGTACTTGATGAGAAATTCTGTGTATTAAACAGAGGTTCAATTAATGAGCCCCTAACACTACTTTTATCCTGAATATTTACTCAATCCCAGGCAGCCCTTTGACCTGGGCTAGACACTGAGCCCTGAACTTCTCTCAAATTAGGCCCCAGTCTCAGTCCCATAGGAAGCCCCTATCCCAGCTACAGACTAACCTCTAGATTGAGCCCTGATCCCAGCTAAGTGCGTGCATGCTAAATCACTTCAGTCTTGTCTGATTCTTTGCAACCCTATGGACTGTAGTTCTCCAGGCTCCTCTGCCCATGGGGTTCTCCAGGCAAGAATACTGGAGTGGGTTGCCATGCCCTCCTCCAGGGGATCTTCCCAACCCAGGGATCGAACCTGCGTCTCTTATGTCTTCTGCATTGGCAGGCGGGTTCTTCACCACTAGAGCCACCTGGGAAGCCCGATCCCAGCTACATTTTCCTCCAAACAATATTTCATGAGTCCTCAGATCTCTGAAAATAGAATTTCACCTGAAAGAATCCAAAAGCCAGGAGGATTCCTTAAACCATAAAATAGCCCCACCCCTCTAAAGCATGCTGGCTTCCAGAAACAGCTACAAAGACCCAGGTTGATCTCCCTCTCAAAGCCCAAAGCAAGTGGACTCTCCCCTCCCTGCTGTGGGAAGGGCTTCAGTTCAGAGATAGTCCTGCTCCAACCTGAGCTCTTTCCAACATGAGAAAGAGAACCTGGAAGGCTGTCGGTGGACCAGACCCTGTCAAGACACTGCTGGGGACGGAGATGCAAACTGCGTCGCATCGGCAGAGGTGGCCCTAGTGGTATTGGAAGTAGACATAGCTGTGGTGATGCTTGCCTGTGGTCTTGACGAATGAAGTTGACGACATCGATGACCGTTTGTAAGCCTGGTGATAGACACGTGCCTCATCAAGGTCTCCCAATCTCTCTGCTCTTCCCTCAACTACACTCCTTTCTGCCCTTCTGCCACTCACCATCTTGGCTTTGATTGGCCTGGTTTTAGCGCCTTGGAATAGGTCACTGTTTTTCCTTAATGAGCCCAGCACTTTTGGAGGAGGAACTCTGTAATAATCCAAATAACAAATAAACCAGAGTCTTTGTGTATTCCCTGCTGGGAATACACAAAGATGCTTTTAGCATCTCTAAGGTGGAAGGACAGCTGCCTTCTTCCCATCAACATGGTGCCCAGCAGAACTGGAGGCTCCCTGTCTTAGGCACTTTAAAACGTCTGACACACACACTGCTCACTCCCAGGAAGATAAGGCAGTGAAAGGACAAATGGACCCACCAACCTCTTGGAGCTACAGTCACCTGGATGAAGAAGCGAGAAACTGTCACCCATATTCCAGGGGCTGTGGCAGTTCCTCTACTAAGGTCCAGCCTCACCTGGGTCAGATGACCAGAAGATATGAAGGTCACAAGGAAAAACGCTCTATCCTCTGGGCAATCTTCCCTGTTCAGTGCTGCACAAAAATCTCTATACTGAGACTCATTTTCTTCTGGAAGATAGAGGAAATATGCAGTGCAAAGAGCTTTGGTCTGATGAGGAGAGACCTTGCATTCTAATCTGGATCACAGTGCTGCTTCTAATCCATACTTCCACCACATAACCTCACATGGTGGGCATCCTGGCTAGGCTACTTCTTCTTTATTGCCAGACTTTCCCGTGCCATGCACACCATTAAGCATTAGTTCAGTCCCTAGTTCTAAGTGCTAACGGCATTGCCCAGTCATTGTGACATTAAAAGCCCTCCCATGCATACCCACCACTACCCACTTTCTACCCACTTGAGAACTATTCAGAGACATCGTCTATGCAGTAACTGCAAAGGGAAGAGCCTCACACCTGTTTAACCAGTATCAGTCCACCACCACCTCCAAGCTATATGAGAGAAGATAAGGGAGACATGTTAAAACTACTGAGGATGTGTTTGTGGTGGGGGCTCCCAAAGGAAGGCACATAGAAAAGGGCACTTGCCCTCATCCCAGCCCCATGAAAGGAGCTGAAAAGACTCTCTTGGAGAGCTTGGCAGTTTTTGCTGAAATTGGATGGCACAGAGACTGACAGCTGACTGCCCAGAGACATGTCCCAGCCCAATGTGTAGGAAGAATTACACCAAGAGATTGATCTTATTTATGCAGGATATAGAGCCAGGGAAGGGCTTAAAGCAAGGCATGCTAAACAGAATCATTTGGGCAGCAGGATAGAGGATGCATAAGAGGCAGAGAAACAGTTAAGAACCTACTGAGGTAGTCCTGAGGACAGATGATGAAGGGCTGGACTGGACTATGACAGTGGACATAGATGTGAAAGGATAGGGGTGGAGCAGAGAGAAAAAATAAGATAAATCAATAGAAACTCTTTGTGAAGACTCCAAGAGGCAAGACTCTTAATAGGAGCTTTTGTTATCATTATTGTCTTAAAATACAAAACTTTCTGGAGAGGGAATAGCTGAGTGCCATTATCAGTCATTAACACCTTAGTATGAATTAGCCATTCATCCATGGAGCTGTTGACATTTAGCAAAAGCAGGTTTTAAGAAAAGCTGGGGACAGCCCTAATATGGCAGAGGAATAGGACGGGGAGACCACCTTCTCCCCCACAAATTCATCAAAAGAACATTTAAACGCTGAGTAAATTTCACAAAACAACTTCTGAAGGCCGGCAGAGAACATCAGGTGCCCAGAGAAGCAGCCATCGTCTTCAAAAGGAGGTAGGAAAAAATATAAAAGACAAAAAAAGAGACAAAAGAGGTAGGGACAGAGCTCCATCCTGGGAAGGGAGTCTTAAAAAGAGAGAAGTTTCCAAACACCAGGAAACACTCTCACTGCCGAGTCTGTGGCGAGCCTTGAAAGCACAGAGGGCAACATAACACGGAGGAAAAGTAAATAAATAATTAAAACCTACAGATTCCATATCCAACGGTAACTCCTCCAGCGGAGAAGCAGCACAGACGCCTGCACCCACCACCAGCAAGTGGGGTCTGGGCAGGGAGGCGTGGGCTGCATTGCTTAGTGTAAGGATCTGGCCTGAATGCCCTGAGCCAAATCTGAGCGAACTAACTTGGGCTAGCAAACCAGACTGTAGGATAACTACCATGCAAAAAGGCACCAGGCCCACGCACAGAACAAAGGACTGAACAGAGATAGCCGGCTGCAGACCATCCCCCTCCAGTGACAGGCAGCCAGAGCCAGAAGGGGGCAATCGCAGCCCCAGAGAGACATTAACTACAAAACTGTAAGCAGGCTTCTTTGCTAAGACTTCTTGGGGTTCTGGACGGTCAACATCCGCCTGAGAAGGTGCACTGGTTTAACACCCAGAAAACCGAGCAGGGAGAAAACCAAACGGCAGGGACAGGGGAGACGATAAGTCGCAGAGACCACGCTTACCAAACACCCCATCACCTGAGCTGCTCAGACCTGGGAAGGGCACAAAACGCAGACCCAACCGAGTCTGCACCTCTGACGACTACCCAAGTGCCTGAACCTGTGCGGCTTAGACCTGGGAGGTGCGTGCAGCCCAGGGCCAGCCTCGGACGGTTCCCGGCAGAGCAATCTAGAGCCTGAGGAGAGTGGGCAGGGAGGGTACACGTGCCATGAGCAGGGGCAGGCCCAGTGTGGCTGAGGCACTGTGAGCACATGCCAGTGCTGTTTGTTTGCAGCGTCCCTCCCTCCTCAGCATGACTGAACAACTGAGCCTAAAAAAAAGTGTCCACCACCGCCCCCTTTGTGTCAGGGCAGAAATCAGACACTGAAGAGACCAGTAAACAGAAGCTCAAACAGAGGGAACCGCCACGGAAGTGACAGCTGCAATAGATTAAAACCCTGTCGTTAGTACCAACTACATAGGAAGGGGCCTATAGGTCATGAGAAATATAAGCCAGACCAAAGACCTATCCAAAAATGAACTGACCCCACAATACCCACAACACCAGAGAAAGTTCTAGATATATTTTTACTATTTTTATGATCATTCTTTTTTTTAATTTTTAAAAAAAATTTTAAGTCCTCTCTTACTCCTCTACTTTTCACTTTTATAACCTACTATTACTTTGCAAAAAAAGACCCTATTTTTTAAAAGCAAACTTCATGTATATATATATATTTTTATAATTTTGTGACTTTGCTTTTTTTCTCTTTTTTTCTTTTCCTTAATATTGTATTTTTGAAATTCCAAACTCTACTCTAGATTTTTAATCTTTGCTTTTTGGTATTTGTTATCAATTTTCTACCTTTAAGAACCCAATTTTCAGTACCCATTTTTACTTGGGAGCGAGATTACTGGCTTGACTACTCTCTCCCCTTTTGGACTCTTCTTTTTCTCCACCTGGTCACCTGTGTCTCCTCACTAACCCCTCTCTTCTCTACACAACTCTGTGAATCTCTGTGGGTTCCAAACAGTGGAGAACACNTTTTCAGTACCCATTTTTACTTGGGAGCGAGATTACTGGCTTGACTACTCTCTCCCCTTTTGGACTCTTCTTTTTCTCCACCTGGTCACCTGTGTCTCCTCACTAACCCCTCTCTTCTCTACACAACTCTGTGAATCTCTGTGGGTTCCAAACAGTGGAGAACACTTAGGGAATTGATTACTGGCTGGATCTCTCTCTCCTTTTGATTCCCCCCTTTATCCTCCTGGCCACCTCTGTCTCCTTCCTCCCTCTTCTCTTCT
>SJYA01000582.1:1626725-1641871 GCA_006410615.1 Neotragus moschatus | reverse complement strand
GGTGGGGGGGGGCCGCCGGGCAGGCCACCCAGGATTTGCTGATTGTGGTGGAAAAATCCGCGGTGACAAACAACTGCGCGCACGGCAGGCAGCCTGGTGCCTCTGCCAGGGGCTACAGGGGCCACTCAGAGAGCGGAGGGGCCTGGCAGTCCGCTGCTGCAGGCATGTGACAGGCCCCTCCAGAGGGGGAAAAAACATCCACCTCTCTTCCAGTAAGTACCCAAATATAAATCGGTACGGGTGTATCCGCAGGGCTTTTTTATAAAGCAATACTTATGCCGAAGTGTATCTCCTGCTGTTTCATGGCGTTTCCAAATTGCAGATGAGACCAAGCGGCGAGAGAGAGCAGGGCCGGGTGGTCGCATGAGGGAGGGGGTTTTCGACTCTGCCACTTCCCGCGGGGTGGGGCTGCGTAAACCGCCGGCCAGCTACTTAATTTAACTCCGTGCCTCAGTCTCCCCGCCTGCGCAAATGGGCTAAGAGTACTACACCGTGCAGACAGCACCTCCGCCGCCGCAGAGCCCAGGCCACCGACCCAGCCCCTACTGTGTCCAAAGGCTCGGGGACAGGAAACACCCGGTCACTGGTCACAAGGCCAGCGAGAGAGAAGGCAAGGCGACGCTCAGCTCAAGGAGAAGAGGTGCGATTTTCTTTCCGTTTGTCACCACTACGGTGATGGAAGTGGTTTCACCCAGCTGTTGACCGGTCACTGCGCTCTCGCCGCCGCGCCCCTCGCCTCGCTGGCTGGGATCGCGGCCTCTCTGCACAGCCACCCTCACCCCCTCCCCGGGGGGGCTCTTCCACGAGGGTCCACGGTGGGTGCGCGCTGGACTTGGGGGAAGGGGTCTGCGGACAGATCAGAGGCTGGCGAGCAGCGGACAGGAGGGCAGAGCGAGCGGTCGGAGGACGCGGTCGGCGGGTCTACCTTGCAGGAGGGCGCAGCACGTGCCGTCCGCGGTGCTCCAGAGCCGGGCCGTGCCGTCCTCGCTGCCCGTCAGCAGGCGCTGTCCGTCGGGGCTCAGGCTGAGCCAGTTGATGCCCCCGCGGTGATCGGAGCAGACCCTCAGGGCAGACCCTCCGCCCCCCATCCCGCGGGTGGGGGGGCCCTCGGAGGAGGCTGCGCGCCGCTAGGGAGGGACTCNCGGAGCAGACCCTCAGGGCAGACCCTCCGCCCCCCATCCCGCGGGTGGGGGGGCCCTCGGAGGAGGCTGCGCGCCGCTAGGGAGGGACTCTTCGGTGTCTTCGCGGCGGTTCCCTGCGGCTGCGTCCCGAGGCCATCGCGGGACCTTTGGCTCCAGCTCCTGCGGAGGCAGCCGGCGCGGGTGAGGCGGCGGATCCTCGCTACCGTGCGCCCACCCGGCCTCCCGGCCCGCTGACTTGCCGGGGGCTGCGTCCCAGAGGGCGGGCCCCTCTGGAGTCCGCGTAACGGGCGAAGCAGCCGCAGCCCCACCGGCACGGAAAGCCTCCCGCCCCGCGCCCCCCGGGGAGACCGCACCCACCTGCGCACGGTTGTCTTAGGGCGCGCTGGAGAGCGCGGGGCGCCGGGGACCGGTGAACCCGGGGAGTGAAGCGCCCCGCGCGTCCTCCTCGGCCAGCCCCGCGCGCTCCGGGCGGCGGAGTGGCGAACAATACAGTCCAGCCAGGCTCCTCCTCAGAGACCACCCCTCAACCTGTCCCCTCCCACTTCTCGGGCCTGCCCTCCCGCAGCACCCACCCTAACCGCCGCTCCCGATCTCTCAGGACCGACCTTAGCCCGCGGTCCCCGCGCCTGCTTCCGGGGACTCTGCCAACTCGCGTGCGATCGTCCCGGCTGTCCGGCCCGCGCCTCGGGGCTCCGCCCTCGCCTGGACCAAAGGCCGGGACAACGAGGAGAACAGGGTGGACTGCAGGGTCGAGGTTGGGGAGACGCTCACGCGGGGAGCTCACTCAGGCTCGCGGCAAGTTGGCTCCCTCCAGGCTCCTCGAGGACCCTAAGGACCCTGCAGAGGCACTCTTGGGGGATCTGGGGTCCGTCCTCTTTGGAGAGCGCCCTTAGTCCGCTTTAACTGGGGAATCGCGTGCAAATTCCGAATTCTAAGGAAGTCCCGCAAGGGGACTGGGAGTGCCCAGCGCCCCCAGGATCGACCGGCAGCCTCTGACGGTCCCCCGAGGTCTCGGCCGGGATCCCACGTCCCCGCGGCAACCCCAGCCGGCCGCAGCCCCCTGCAGCGCGAGTCTGCTGGTTCCCCTTAGGCAGTTCCGGCGCCGGCTCCGCGGGGGGCGGGGAGGGTCACCCCCACACACTAGGATCCTCCAGGTCCTAGAGGTAGCAGGATTTCCCGAACTCTCCGGGGCCCTTTAGAGAATCTAGCCCGGAAAATTTCAGATCGGATTTGTGTTTGTGTGATCTGGGGGACGCGGGGCGGGGAGTGAGGTGGCTTTAGAAACCCAACCCTCATCACCACCTCCAGACCTTCTCCCAATGATTCACCGTGTCCAGACTCCGAAAGAAAACCCCAGAAGGGGATCCCATGGCGCAACGGGCCATTTATTCTCCACTGGTCAAAACCAGAGGAAACCCATTCTTTTTTTCCCCAAATTTCTGAATCACCGTGCAGCTCGGCTTAAGGAGAGGGAATTTACTTCCTGAGAGACAGGGGCTAGTGAAGGGTCTGGGAGGGGGCTTTGGAATGACATTTGAAGTTGTTGGAAAAGACTAGTGGGGCGGGTTGAAAGGAGGAGAAAGGAGGCTGCTGGGCACCATCGGGAGAGAGGAAGGTGGAAAGGGCAGGGACGTTCCCAAGGTGGACTCTTCAGAAAGGAGATGCCCCTGACTGGGAGGGAGGAAGGGCTCTGCGGGTCCCCACTGTAGGAGAGACAGGGTAGAAGGTGGCCGGCAACACGGGCTCAGAGATGCGTCTACTGGCTGCTCACAAGTTCACTTTGGGACCCACGTCCTACAGGGGCCATTACAACACGCAGATGTGAAGGCCAATGGGGTCTGGCTGTGCAGGTATGGCCTCCCGGTGTGGCTGGGGAGAGAGGGCAGGAGTNCGACACGGGCTCAGAGATGCGTCTACTGGCTGCTCACAAGTTCACTTTGGGACCCACGTCCTACAGGGGCCATTACAACACGCAGATGTGAAGGCCAATGGGGTCTGGCTGTGCAGGTATGGCCTCCCGGTGTGGCTGGGGAGAGAGGGCAGGAGTCATGGGCAAGCCTGGGAGCTGCAGGCCTTGGGGAAGATGAGGTGAAGAATGAGACAGAGACTTCCCTGGAGGTCCAGTGGTTGAGACTCCACACTCCCAATGCTGGGCGCCCTGGTACTGGAAGGACAGATGCTGAAGCTGAAGCTCCAGTACTCTGGCCACCCAGTGCGAAGAGCTGACTCATTGGAAAAGACCCTGATGCTGCGAAAGATTGAGGGCAGCAGAGGGAGGAGAAAATGGGACGAGATGGTTGGATGGCATCACCAACTCGATGGACATGAGTCTGAGCAAACTCTGGGAGATGGTGCAGGACAGGAGAGCCTGGTGTGCTATGATTCATGAGGTTGCAAAGAGTCAGACTGAACAACAGTAACAGAGAACTAGATCCCACCTGCCTCCACAAAGATCCCAGGGGCTGCAATCAGACCAGGCACACGGAAACAAAAATAAACACAGAGTGAGAAGACAAAGGAAGAGAGTCAGGGNGTGCTATGATTCATGAGGTTGCAAAGAGTCAGACTGAACAACAGTAACAGAGAACTAGATCCCACCTGCCTCCACAAAGATCCCAGGGGCTGCAATCAGACCAGGCACACGGAAACAAAAATAAATACAGAGTGAGAAGACAAAGGAAGAGAGTCAGGGGAGACCCAGACGGTCTGCAGAGGCATCTGGTATCCTGGACACCGGAGGAGGGAGTGTTCAAGAAGTGGGGAGGTCCACGGCAGGGTGAGATGACCATGGCCACACCCTCAAGGAGCCTGTCTACGAGGGTTTGAGAAAAGTTCAACTCTCAAGGGGCCACACAATATTAGTGAGCAAGGTGGGAGGCATAGTTTNACACAGAGTGAGAAGACAAAGGAAGAGAGTCAGGGGAGACCCAGACGGTCTGCAGAGGCCTCTGGTATCTTGGACACCGGAGGAGGGGGTGTTCAAGAAGTGGGGTGGTCCATGGCAGGGTGAGATGACCATGGCCACACTCTCAAGGAGCCTGTCTATGAGGGTTTGAGAAAAGTTCAACTCTCAAGGGGCCACACAATATTAGTGAGCAAGGTGGGAGGCATAGTTTCAGGTCCTCAGCCACCACCAACACAAACCTGCCCCCCTCCTCAGCTCCCACCACACAGAGCCCACTCAGGAGGGCTGCCGATGTCGACGCAGCATCCGCGGGCCAAGGACCAGCACTGCTCGCCTCACTATCTTCTTCTGTCCAAGCTGAGACAATTTTTNGAGGCATAGTTTCAGGTCTTCAGCCACCACCAACACAAACCTGCCCCCCTCCTCAGCTCCCACCACACAGAGCCCACTCAGGAGGGCTGCCGATGTCGACGCAGCATCCGCGGGCCAAGGACCAGCACTGCTCGCCTCACTATCTTCTTCTGTCCAAGCTG
The DNA here is from genome assembly GCA_006410615.1 of Neotragus moschatus. Lineage (NCBI taxonomy): Eukaryota > Metazoa > Chordata > Mammalia > Artiodactyla > Bovidae > Neotragus > Neotragus moschatus. The sequence continues at coordinate 1,637,291 of SJYA01000582.1, read as the reverse complement.
AGACAATTTTTGTTCTTCTTGCCCTTCTTTATTCCTTTTCCCCCAATGTTGGTTTGGCACAAAGTGGTCCTGCCTACCCAGGTGCGGGTTGAGTGAGCCCGTCTGCTTCCTTATGGGCATGGGGAGAACGTGTGTGTGAAATGGGGTGGGGTGTCTGGGTGTGTGCATGTGCAATACAGATGCTGTCCCGAGTTGCCTTCTCTTCCCAGGTCAAGCATTACAGACTCTGCTTTGGTGAACTTTGTCCAAATCTGATAGGAGTACAAGAAGGTGGCAAAGTCAGAAAACAATGCCTTCAGTTCAGTTCAGTCGCGTCTCACTCTGTGACCCCACAGACTGCAGCATGCCAGGCTTCCCTGTCCATCGCCAACTCCCAGAGCTTACTCAAACTCATGTCCAATGAGTCAGTGATGCCATCCAACCATCTCATCCTCTGTCGTTCCCTTCTCCTCCTGCCCTCAATCTTTCCCAACATCAGGGTCTTTTCCAATGAGTCAGTTCTTCACATCAGGTGTCCAAAGTATTGGAGACTTCAACATTAATCCTTCCAATGGATATTCAAGGGTTGATTTCCTTTAGGATGGACTAGTTTGATCTCCTTGCAGTCCAAGGGACTCTCAAGAGTCCTCTCCAGCACTACAGTTCTAAAGTATCAATTCTTTTGCGCTCAGCCTTTATAGTCCAACTCTCACATCCATATATGACTACTGGAAAAACTAGTGCCAATTCCCCTGAAACCTCATGTCCTTAACTGTCTTCCAGAGACTCCTCCGAGGGCCCAGAGCCCTCACGGAAGAAACAGGAAGATTTCCTGAAGATTGGCAGGGAACTCCTGGCACTAAGAGCAATGGAGGAGGCCACTCTATGCTGGGGATGCCCAGATACATGCCACACAAAGAGCCGCAATCCCACCTGTGAGAAAGAATGACTTCAGGGGCCTCTTCAGGCATCAAGAAAGGCAGATGTGCACTGGGACTGGATACAGGGTGGTGAAAAAGTGTAAGTGGAGAGCGGTGACAGTTGCATAACAATGGGAAGGTACTTTGAATGGTTTAAAGTAGTTACAATGGTAACTTTTATTGCAGGTATTTTACCACACACAAACAGAAAACATACTGTATCACTGGAAAAAAAAAAAAGAAGAGGGTTTTGTAAAGCCTCAGTATTATTCCATGGGGTCGCTAAAGGTCAGACACGACTGAGCGACTTCACTTTCACTTTTCACTTTCATGCATTGGAGAAGGCAATGGCACCCCACTCCAGTACTCTTGCCTGGAAAATCCTATGGACAGAGGAGCCCGGTAGGCTGCAGTCCATGGGGTCTCTAAGGGTCGCACGACTGAGCGACTTTCACTTTCACTTTTCACTCTCATGCATTGGAGAAGGAAATGGCAACCCACTCCAGTGTTCTTGCCTGGAGAATCCCAGGGACGGCGGAGCCTGGTGGGCTGCCGTCTCTGGGGTCGCACAGAGTCGGACACAACTGAAGCGATTTAGCAGCAGCAGCAGCAGTATTATTACTATTATAATTAATGTTAACCAGAGAATTAAAATTATTTGGAGAATAAAACATGGCCACAAACCCTTGCATTGCGTGCTCAGTTGTATCTGACTCTTTACAACCCTATGCATTGTAGTCTGCTGAGCAACTCTGTCCATGGGACCAGCAAGAGACATCAGAGAGTCCTTAGTCTCTGAGCAAGGGTGCTAAGCTGGACCACCAGACTCCACTCCCCACCCCCATCACTCCCAGGGCGACATGCATCTAATCTGTTCCAAGGGGTCACTGTCCCTTCCAGAAAGGGTCAAGGTTTTAAAAGAAGCAGGCATAAAAGACTGAATCCCCCTCTCACGCCAAGAAAATTTCCTTTGTACAAGGCTACTCTTGGCCACGGCTTCTAACTGCTGGCCCAAGAAGTCAGGAGTCAGGCCTTCTGGGTAAGAGAGCTGCCACTCAGAGATGGGCCCTGAGGGAGGTTCAGAGACCCGGCAAACCCACAGCTTTCCAAGCTCACCCCACATCCGGTACTGGAACGTTTGGTTCTTTCCTGGGTGTCTCACTAGGGCTGTGTTAGCAAAAGCATGGCTATGCTGAAGGTTTAAAGCCAGCTGGAAGATATCCCAGCCCTCAAAATTTCACTTTATCTCCCCCACAGACTATTCCTGGCAGCTTCAGAGAAATATCAGAGGCTAATGAGACTAAGGGAAGACGGTTTTTAAAGAGCTTTCAGAGTCCACTATCTTTGACTTCAAGTCTGGCCCGCAGAGTAGCAGGGATGGGGTTTAGTCTCCGGCCTGCTGCCTGGAACAGCCAGAAGCAGTGTTTGGATGGTGTGTGTCTCTTTGTGGCCCCAGGAACTATAGCCCGCCAGGCTCCTGTGACCACGGGATTTCCCAGGCAACAGTACTGGGGTGGATTGCCATTTTTTCCTCTAAGGGGTCTTCCTGACCCAGGGATTGAACCCACCTCTCCCCCGTCTCCTGTATCTCCCGCATTGGCAGGAGGATTCTTGACCACTGCGTCACCTGGGAAGCCCAAAGCAACCAAAAACCAAACATCAAATATGTGAAACAACAGTTTGCAAGACACTGGGCACCTGGCAATAAAGGACAGCAATTCCTGAGAGACAGGGACAAATGAGGGGAGCTCTGCGAGAGGACCACTTAATGCTCTGAGAGAATTTCCAGACCTCAGAACAGGAAGGGGGAGCTTGGATTGAGCCCAGTGGAATCCCTGAGTTTCAGAAGCAGCTGAGGGTCCAGGATGAATGAAGTGCTTAGAGCTGTCTGGATAGAGTCCCAGAGAACAGAGACCCCTGGATATCTACAACAGGCCCCTCTTCCATTTGCAGCTGGAGACAGATCCACTCAGGCATGGGAGGAAACTCCCCAAGGAGGGAAAGGGCTGTACCCAACCCCCACCGCACAGGGCTGAGTGGTGCAGCAAGGACCTGAAAACAGTTATTGCAACTGGGCTCCAGGTTTTCAGGAGGTGATGCAGAAGCACGGCGTCCCAGTTGAACATCTAGAGATGAAAACAGTGTCTGAAAGTAAACAACAGCAACACTGGATGGAGTTAACAACAGAGTGGGCATTTCAGAATAAACTATTAGCAAACTTGAAGATAGAGCCGTGGAAGCTATCCAAAACAAAAAGCAGAGAAAAAGAATTCAAAAAATGGAAAAATCGTCTAGCTGTAGGACAACTTCAGGCAGCCTTATATATTGGTCCCTGGGTCGGGAAGATCCCCTGGAGAAGGAAACAGCAACCTACTCCAGCATTCTTGCCTGGAGAATCCCATGGACAGCGGAGCTTGGCGGGCCACCGTCCATGAGGCCACAAAGAGTCAAACACGACTTAAGGACTGAACAACAAGAAGGAGTCCTTGAAGACGAGGGAAGAAGGAAAGAGAAAAAATGTTTGAAGAAATAATGACTGCACGTTTCCAAATTTAGTGAGAATTATAAATCCGCAGATCCAAGAACTCACCAAATTCCATACATAAGAAACGCAAAAGAGACAAGCTCCACCAAGAAGAAAATGTCATCTGAATAGCATGTGTCCATTTTAAAAATGGAATTTATAGTTAAAACCTTTCCTCAAAGAAAACTTGAGGTCCAGATGGCTTCACTGGGAAATTGTACCAAATATTTAAGGAAGAAAAGACCAATTCTCTAGATATGCTTCTAGAAAATTGAAGAGAAGGGGTACTTCTCAGTTCATCCTGGAGGCTAGTATTACTCTGATATCAAAATCAAAGACATTATAAGAAAATAAAATTACATACCAGTAGTCATCATGAACATAGATGCAAAAGTTCTATAATAAACTTTAGCAATATATAAAAAACCATACAACATTAAGACCAAGTGAGATTTTCTCCAGGAATTCAAAGTTGATTTAACATTCAGTCTTGAGAGTCCTTTGGACAGCAAGGAGATCAAACCAGTCAATCCTAAAGGAAATCAGTCCTGAATATTCATTGGAAGGACTGATGCTGAAGCTTGAATAGTTTGGCCGTGTGATGAGTAGAACTGATTCATTGGAAAAGACCCTGATGCTGGGAAAGATTGAAGGCAGGAGGAGAAGGGGATGACAGAGGATGAGATGGTTGGATAGCATGACCGACTTGATGGACATGAGTTTGCGTAAACTCCGGGAGTTGGTGATGGACAGGGAGGCCTGGCGTGCCGCAGTCTGTGGGGTTGCAAAGAGTCAGACAGGACTGAGCAACTGAACTGAACTGAACTGATAGCACATGGATGAGCTTCCTGCTGGCTCAGACGGTAAACAATCTGCCTGCAATCCAGGAGACCTGGGTTCAATCCCTGGGTCGGGAAGATCCCCTGGAGAAGGGCATGGCAACCCACTCCAGTATTCCTGCCTGGAGAATTCCATGGACAGAGGAACCTGACAGGCTACAGCTCATGGGGTCACAAAGAGTCAGACATGACTGAGTAACCAACAGTTAGGGCACACGGACAGAGATGCAGATCAATGCAATAGAATTGAGAGACCAGAAATAAATTTATACAGGTAGGGTCAATTCATTTTCAACAGGGTTGAAATTCAGTTNGGACAGAGGAACCTGACAGGCTACAGCTCATGGGGTCACAAAGAGTCAGACATGACTGAGTAACCAACAGTTAGGGCACACGGACAGAGATGCAGATCAATGCAATAGAATTGAGAGACCAGAAATAAATTTATACAGGTAGGGTCAATTCATTTTCAACAGGGTTGAAATTCAGTTTTAATTCTCTCTCAATGAGAGAAAGAGCAATCTTCTTTAAAAATGGTATTAGGACAACTAGAGGCGTGTGCGCATGCTAGGTCACTTCAGTGGTGTCCAACTCTTGGTGACCCTGTGGACTGTAGCCTACCAGGCTCCTCTGATATCAGAGCGGGTTGCCATGTCCTCCTCCAGGGGATCTTCCCAACCCAGGGATCGAACCCACATCTCTTATGTCTCCTGCCATGGCAGGTGGGTTCTTTACCACTAGCACCACCTGGGGAGCCCAGGACAGCTAGACAGCCACACACAAAACAATGAATTTGGACTTCCTATCTCACACTATATACAAAAATTAATTCAAAATAGATCAAAAACCTAAAACATAAGAGCTAAAACTATAAAATTCTTAGAAGAAAACATTGGTGTACATTTTCATGACCTTGGATTTGGGAATAATTTCTTAAACATGACACTGAAAATGTAAGCAAACAACTTTTTAAAACTGGACTTCATCAAAATTTAGAACTTCGGTGCTTCAAAATATATGATCAAGAAAGTGAGAAATCAGCCCACAGAATGTGAGAAAACACTTGCAAATCATATCTCTGATAAGAGTTTCGTATTCAGAATATACTTTAAAAAAATCTCACAACTCAACAATAAAAATACAAATAATCCAACTTAAAAATGAGGAAAGGATTTAAACAACGTTTCTCCAAAGAAGAGTACCAATAAACACATGAAAAGAGGCTCAACAACACGAGTCATTAGAGAAATTAAAATTAAAGCCACAATGAGATGCCACTACGCACACATTAGAATGGTTAAAATGATCAAGCCTGTTCCCACCAAGAATTCTTGTCGGCCAGAATATGAGCTTTCACTCACAGGCATGCTTTGTTCCACTGCCCTTCACTGCACTTTGAAGATACTGCTTTTCACAAAGTTTCAAGGCAACCCCGGTGTCAAGGCAAGTCTCTCGGCCCCATTTTCCCAACAGCAGCTGCTCACTTTGTGTGTCTGTGCCACATTTTGCTAATTCTTAAAATATTTACTTTTTTTTCCCATTGTTATCATACACTAAGTCCCCTATCTACAAATGAGTTCCATTCTGAGAACATGTTTGTGAGTTCAGTTTGTTCCTAAGTTCAGCAAAGTGAGCCTAGGTACCCAACTAACACATTCAGCTATATGGTGCTGACAATAAGAGGTCTATAATACTTTTTACACAAATAACACTTAAAAAAACCCCACAAACACACAAAAGAAGAAAAACGTTTTTAATCTTGCTGTTCAGTACCTTGAAAACTACAGCAGTCCAGGGCAACAGCTGGCATATGGGGGCTGGCACTGCGTGAACAGGCAAGAAGAGTTACAGACTGGAGAAGGGGGGAGGTGGGGGATGGGAGAGCTGAAGGTTCGTCAGCGATGGGGGACAGAGGGCGAGCTGTAGTGTCACTCAGGCCTGACGGTCGATGCCACGGGTTCCTGCTGCATCCAAAGGTATCTACCCTCTTGGAGGAATGATCCACTGGTGTCTGGGTAGTAGCTCTTTTCTTCCCATTGATAGCACAGCAGCACTGGACGGCTTTCTGCACGGCTGCGGCAACTCTCATGTGGTTCTGCACCTCAAAACCTAACAGCGCCTCCTCAAAGGAAGAAAACCTCCCTGCCATCTCCTGCGCTGTGACTCTCTTGCCTCTCTTCGTCCTTTCCCTGGGCCTCCAATTCCCTCAGGTCTTCGTTCATAAGCTCTACATTCACAGCTTCGAAAATTCACAACTTGAAGGCTCGTAGGTAGGGGACATTGCATTTATTACACTGATTTGTGACAAGTGACCTTCGATGTTATTAGTAGGGAGGTCTTGCTGAAGGCTCAGATGGTTGTTAGCACTTTTCAGCAATAAAGTATTTTTAAGCATCTTAAAATTAAGGTGTGTACTTTTTAAAAGAGACTTCCCATGTAGCTCAGTTGGTAAAGAGTCTGCCTGGGTCCGGAAGATCCTCTGGAGAAGGAAACGGTAACCCACTCCAGTATTCTTGCCTGGAGGATTCCATGGACAGAGGAGCCTGGCGGGCTACAGTCCATGGTGTCGCAAGAGTCAGATGCAACTTAGGGCTAATCCACCACCGCTTTTTAAAAGCATAATGCTGTTGCACACAGGACACTATGGTATAAACATAACTTTTACGCGTAGTGGGAGACTCCCACATTTGTGCGACTTGTATTGATATATTCACTTTATTGCTGTGCTCTGGAGCTGAACCCGTATCTCAGAGGCATGCCTGCACATCTGATAAGAATATAAAACAGTACAATCACTTTGGAAAATAGTTTGGCAATTTCCTAGAGGGTAAAACATACACCTACCACATGACTCATCCATTCTACTTTACCCAGGAGAACGAAAGCATCCGTCCATATGAAGATTTACATGTGAATTTTCATAGCAGCTTTATTTGCAGTTTTCACAAACTGGAAACACCCGAATTGTCCACTCGAGAGTTTAGCTGAGCAAATGCTGCCTCAGCATCCACTCTATTGCCCGGGGAGCAGGGGGTGGGGGGCGGTGGGCCTGCAGGGACCTTCCTATTGTTTCAAGGGGTCCCTCTCTGCTTCCTTCAGGGTCCTGGTCTGATCCTTTCTGCCCTCTCTGACCCCAGCACAGGGTCTCTCCCATTATGCAATGATTAAACATCTCATAATTCTTCTTGAAGCAGAATTACTAGGCTTCCATTCGCTGTTAAGCGAGGAAGGGGGATGCGGTGGGGGGGCAGTAAGGGTCTCTCTCCCTACGTTCCAGATTTCAGCCTCAGGGAGAAACAGCTGACACACANCCCCAGCACAGGGTCTCTCCCATTATGCAATGATTAAACATCTCATAATTCTTCTTGAAGCAGAATTACTAGGCTTCCATTCGCTGTTAAGCGAGGAAGGGGGATGCGGTGGGGGGGCAGTAAGGGTCTCTCTCCCTACGTTCCAGATTTCAGCCTCAGGGAGAAACAGCTGACACACACCTTCCTCAGCGTCCTCATTTTCCCGGTACAGGTGGTGGGCGTCTCTGATTTCAGGCCAACTCTGCCAACTCCTTGCAAGTATTAATAGTTGCCTGAAACTAACCCATCACTCACGCTCTTCGTCAGCATCTTGTCTGCAAAAGATTATGAAGAGATAAAGCCAGGTCTCTGTATTCACCGGCCAATAGGAAAGTGACCATTGCCAAGAAGGGTAGAAGCTTTCTTACAGATTTTACACACACACACACACACACACACACACCCATAGCACAAAACAAAACTTCCTATGCTTTGGAATTTTTATATGATTTCATTATAATCAAGTGGCAATCATGAGGCAGGCACAATTATACTTCCCTGGTGGCTCAGATGGTAAAGAATCTGCGGGCAACGACGGCAACCCCGCTTGGATCCCTGGGTCGAGAAGATCCCCTGGAGAAGGGCATGGCAACCCACTCCAGTATTCTTGCCTGGAGAACCTCATGGATGGAGGAGCCTGGCAGGCTACAGTCCATGGCGTGGCAAAGAGTTAGACACGACTGGGAGACTAACACTTTTTCACTTCAATAACTTTTAGCTTCCATAACAACAACTCAAGGTAAGTATTATCTTCCTGGTTTTACTGATGACGAAACTGGGGCCTCGAGCAGTTAAGCAAAGTGGCTCAGCTAGTGAGTGCACATCTGAGATTCCAGCCCTGTTCACGCCAAGTCTAAGGACATGCCCGTGAAGTGACAGGGAGTCAGTGGCTTGAAAGGAGTAAGGCCACCTCTGTGCCACTGCACAGGAGACTCACGGGTCAACCTTCCTGTCCAGTCCCACAGAATTTCCCCAGAGAGATCTTGGGCAGACATCTGGCAAGACTGCCTTTCCCTGAATACTCAGAAGAGGGTCTGTGGATGCCGCCGGCCCAGCATTTCTCTAGGGATGAGATAAGCAAGCCAACAGCCACCCTCGGGGCAAAGACCTCAGAGCCTCCGCATGCAGGCACCTCTTCTCTTCCGCCTCATCTGCCAAAGCAAGGCACCCTGGTTAGAGAGCATGGGTGTGTGTGTGTGCATGTGTCTGTGTGTGACTTGGAGGGACAACGGGGGAGCCTGGTTTAGCAACATCTGTTTTCACTCATTCCAGAAGATTTCTAGCTGCCCGCAAAACCATGTATTTGCTTGTTCTCTGTGTGGATTCTGAAGCCAAGGGTAATTCCTACCGGAGTTGCTAATCCTACAAATGGTATTTACATGAATTTCTGGTCCTTTCAGGTGGAGGCCAGGTCCAGTGGACTGCTAACGCCACACCTGCCTTTATTTTCCTGGGAGCAGAAAGGAGGGGTGGACTGGGAGGCGGAGGTCAGCATTCTTCGGCTGCTGCCAAAAAAACTGAGTTTGGTGGGTTTAAGCAAGAAAGGGGGATTGACTGGAAAGATAGCAAGTGAAAGAGAGATGAACACCCAGGTTAAAGGAGGCCAAGCACTCGGGAAAAGCGGCTTCTTGGCAGCCAGGACTTAAGGAATGCATGTCTGGATGAGGCTGTGTGTGCACTTAGCTCCGGCCTCCTCCTCTCCCGGGTTGACCTGGCACCAGAAATCATTCCCAAGAAGAGAGAGTCCAATCCCCACCTTGAGTTTCACTTGGTTGGGAGCAGTACCCTGTGACCACCGCCTCACTGGACCCACAGCAGCTGTCATGAATCCAAGTCACTCACTGCCCTTGACCCATGGCTGCCCAGGGCTCACACACAAACACCGTTGTCTTCGTGGTCGCTGAGGAGAAAGGCCCCAGGGACCACCCCATGGGTACCACCTGAGCACTACCCCACTCCCAAAAAGGGGACAATCCAACTGACACCCCACCCACCCCCGCCAGTGTACCATGCCCTGAAGTGGTGTGACAGGGTGGCTGGTCTCTGAGTCCAAGAGCTTCACTCATGTTCACTTCCCATCAAGATACCGTCTTAATATCCTATAACTTATGAAATAAATGATGAATCAGACACCAAAATCCTACACTACTTAGGAAAAGAAGAATATGCTTATCTCAGTTGAAGAATTGATGCTTTTGAACTGTGGTGCTGGAGAAGACTCTTGAGAGTCCCTTGGACTGCAAGGAGATCCAACCAGTCCATCCTAAAGGAAATCAGTCCTGAATATTCACTGGAAGGACTGATGCTGAAACTGAAATTCCAATCCTTTGGCCACCTGATGTGAAGAACGGACTCCTTGGAAAAGACCCTGATGCTGGGAAAGATTGAGGGCAGGAGGAGAAGGGGACGACAGAGGATGAGAAGGTTGGATGGCATCACCAACTCAATGGACAAGAGTTTGAGCAAGCTCCAGGAGTTGGTGATGGACAGGGAGGCCTGGTGTCCTGCAGTTCTTAGGGTCGAAAAGAGTCGGACATGACTGAGCAACTAAACAAGTATGGCCAGGCCCTGCTTCAGTGGCCCAGATCTCTTAGAATTTGCTAAAAGTTCCTATGTAAACAAGTGATGTTAAATCTTCTCCCCCATGGAAAGCTTACTTTGGCGTGATGCCACTGGCCTAACCCTNGGAGGCCTGGTGTCCTGCAGTTCTTAGGGTCGAAAAGAGTCGGACATGACTGAGCAACTAAACAAGTATGGCCAGGCCCTGCTTCAGTGGCCCAGATCTCTTAGAATTTGCTAAAAGTTCCTATGTAAACAAGTGATGTTAAATCTTCTCCCCCATGGAAAGCTTACTTTGGCGTGATGCCACTGGCCTAACCCTGTGGGATATGATTAGCGAAAAATCCAAAGAAACTTGCTCTTTTCTTTGTCGCGGGGCGGGGGGGGGGGGGGGG
>SJYA01000582.1:1593569-1626570 GCA_006410615.1 Neotragus moschatus | reverse complement strand
GGATCTGTTGAGAAAGCAGCCTGTGATGTTCAGCATGGGTCCTGAGCACCCAGGGGAACAAATTCCTCTCTGGCCGGAGTCCCAGGCATCACTGAGCTCCTCTTGGGAAACGGGTTTATCTTTCGGACTCAGCATTACCAGACCAATTTCTCAGCTCGCTCGGGCTCACTCAGGAGCTGCTCTCCGGCCAAGAGGCAGGACTCTGCTGCACAGAACACTGTGGACACTCACCTTAGCCTGGCCTCACCTTTGTCCTTCTAACTTTTCCAAAAGCCCAAAGATGCCTTCACATTCCTTTCCCATCTCATATTTTTTTAGTAAGATGGCCACTCTCCCAGGCACTGGTAGCCTAGGGGCTGGCCGCCTGGCCAGGAGCAGAGTTCTCATCGCTGACTGCTCAGCCAGCTCTCCGCGACCCAACCAAGGGGCTGTTCGCAGCGTCCAGCAAAGCCTGCTGCAAACCCAGCCGCCGCCTGGCCCCCCTCGGTAAGGCCAGGCCGAGGCTCCACGACAGTCTGCTCTCCTCTTTGGATGTTTTCAATCACTGATTCCGAAGAGTAGGGCTTTTAGCCGTGGTCAGCAGGGAGGCCAGGAGCCTGTTTACAAAAAGCTCATTTTACAGATCTGGGCTTCACAGGCCTCAGCGCACTCACTCCCTCTGGTCATCGGGCTCCTCAGTGGCTGTGGCCAGGCAGGGACAGGGCTGGGCAGTGCGGGTTCAACCCAGGTCCTCAGCCCGCCGTCCCCTCCCACACTTCCGGTTCTGTCAGCAGCCGCCGCCTGGCACTGAGGGGGTGTGGGGAACCCGGGACAGAGTGAGAGACTCCCCAGGCGCCAGGAGGGGTGGGCAGGTGGAACCACAGCGTCCTCCAGAATCTCAGAGGTTCTTCTACATGCAGATTACCCCCTGATATCCCCCAGCACCCCAGGAACGAGAAAGACCATGTGTCTTCACTGGGGTAACACGTTAAGGACTGAAGACTCACGCCTCTGAACTGTTTTCCAGTGCCCCGGGCATTAAACACCTTGACACTTTTCGGGGGCAACCATCACCACCACCACCATCCAGAACCTTCTCATCTTCCCAAACGTAAACTGAGGAACTACTTTTTTTTATAAGCTACCTATTTAAATTCTCTCATTCAACAGGTTTTTTGGTTTGTTTTTTAATTGAAAATCTCTGTGCTTTCTTGAGGGGAACACAGATTTGCAGGGCCCTGGAGGTAGAGACGGAGAAGGCAATGGCACCCCACTCCAGTATTCTTGCCCGGAAAATCCCATGGATGGAGGAGCCTGGTGGGCTACGGTCCATGGGGTCGCTAAGAGTTGGACAGGACTGAACGACTTAGCAGCAGCAGCTGCAGCAGGAGGTAGAGACAGGAGGAGGTCTCAGGAAACACAGCGGAGGGGGTGGTCTCCAGGGGTGCAGAGGATCCTGGGCCTCACCCAGATGGGCGTGGGGGCAGCAGCGGGAGGGGGAGAGGAGGTTGGGAAGGGGATGGAAGCATTGGTGGGGATTTCAGAGGGGATGTTTTCCAGGGGTCAGACAGGCCTGATACACAGCACATGCGGTTCCTGGTGGTCAGAGGGCTTGAGGGGATCAGAGGGCTGAGGACAGGGCACGGCTGGGTGAGAGCCCTGCTCTCCAAGCCACAGAGCGGAAACACAAGTATGTGAAGCGTGTATGACTCTCTTCAGAAGGCTCTGGCCCTCGGTCCACTGGCCCCCTGGCCTGACTTCAGACAAATTACAGGCCTGCCCACAAGCACTTTGCTGGGAATCCTGTTTTTCTTCCTGAGATTGAGAAGCAGATTGGCGGGCACATTAGGCAGCAGAAGGCTAGGGGAATGGGAGGTCACCCAGGAGCACAGGCCTATCGCTGAGGCCCCAAATCACCAGTTAATGAGGTGCTGGGGGGCAGGACAAGTTTAGAGAAACCTCTGGAACTCCAGAAGGGCTGCGAGACCTGGCCCCTCCCCTGGGTCCCCATACTGGACAGAGCTCCTCGGCCATGGGTGAGTCTTCCTTAATTCCCGAGGAAGGGATTATTCCCACTGTGCAGCCGGAGAAACTGAGGCACGGGGCAGTGACTTGTCCAGGACACAGCCTAGCAAGGGACCAAGAGAGGATCAGGGTGGAGACCCCTGGCTGTCCCTTAACCGTTGCTCTGCCGGGGTCCTGAGTGACCTTGAGTGTGTCCCTTACAGCTAATAACCACTATTCATACAGCACCTTCTTAGAGTTACTTGTTTGGCTTTTACAGCTGTGTAAACAGCTGGAACAGGGCCTCCCAAGTGGTTCGGTGGTAAAGAATCTGCTGCCAATGCAAGGAGACGCAGGAGACGGGAGTTTCATCCCTGGGTCGGGAAGATCCCCTTGAGGAGCAGATGGCAACCCGCTCCAGTATTCTTACCTGGGAAATCCCATGGACAGAGGAGCCTGGTGGGCGATGGGCCACGGGGTTGCAGAGTGGGAAGCGACTGAGGGACTGAGGACACACGCAAGCATCCAGCTAGAACAGCAGACGTGCTTGAGCTCCTGTCAGAGCCGGAGACTGAGGTCCAGGGAGGCTATCTGGTTCATGCTACTGGCTGCCACGTGTCTCTCCAAATTCATACGGAACCTCAGACGTGCGTATGTGCTAAGTAGCTTCTGTTGTGTCTAACTCTGCGACCCCATGCACTGTAGACTGCCAGGCTCCTCTGTGCGTGGGATTCTCCAAGACAGAGTACTGGAGTGGGTTGCCAAGCCCTCCTCCAGGGGATCTTCCCCACCCAGGGATCAAAGCCGAGTCTCTNGGCCTTTAGAGGTATGGGGGACACAGTCATTACTGGAGAACAACTCCCCTCACAGATCTCCCCCAAGGCCACTCGACTTCAGTCAATTAGAGACTCCCCCAAAATTTGGGCACTCCACCCCACTGCCCATGGCTGCCAGGTGGACTGCTTGCCTCTGTCTGTGGCCACAGCCCCCAGCGGCTCCTTGCAATCCAACCCAGAGTCTCCTGGGAGGCTGTGAGAGGTGCCCTCAGGAAGACAGCTTTCTTCTTTACTAGCCACACTGAGGAGCACGAAGATTAAGGTTTGCAGCTATTTTATTTACAAGTATACATTTAACACAATGAAATAAACACTGATATACTGAAGCCTAGTTAATAGTAGTGTAACAATATGTATCATTTGAATGATTACATTATTTTAAACAACAAACTACACTGAAAAATTAATGCGATAAAATTCTTGGTCATAATATTATTAAGAAATACAATATATAAATTGAAAATATGATTGCTCAAAATTTGAAAATGGAAGTGAACTCATTTGGACAGAGTCAGAGTTGAACATAATTTGAAAGGAGGGGGTGGGGGAGAATCTCTGACCCAAATGAAATCTTTCAGGTTAACAGAAGAGAAACGAAGCAGTTTATCGTAAAGGATGACGGGCAGTTGGCTTCCTCAGGCGGGACTGGGCCCCAGCGTCCCCGGTTCTGCTGGAGAATCACATCACCGAGCAGGAAGACTTTCCTTGTGAAGCGGCCCCATCGATTTTTTCTGCCTCCAAAATTATCCTTCTAAAAACATCAACAGCAGTCTGAAAACACAGAGAAAACCAACTGGCGTTAGTTTTAAAGTGGAGCCGTGACCAACATGGGGTTGCAAAGAGTCAGACAGGACTCGGCTACTGAAACCCATGACNCTTGTGAAGCGGCCCCATCGATTTTTTCTGCCTCCAAAATTATCCTTCTAAAAACATCAACAGCAGTCTGAAAACACAGAGAAAACCAACTGGCGTTAGTTTTAAAGTGGAGCCGTGACCAACATGGGGTTGCAAAGAGTCAGACAGGACTCGGCTACTGAAACCCATGACGAGAAACATGGTTTCTGCTGGCCGGACAGGAGGAGGCCCACTGCCCAGTCCTGCGCCTGGAGGTCAGCCATGGGGGCCACCAGCTGGAGGTGCCCCGGTGCTGCAGGAACCAGGGCTTTCACCTCCCCCCGAGACCCCGTTTTTATCCATCAGCACAGGAAGCTGGAGGAGCTGTCATCCCTGGGCTCTGGCACGCTCCCCTCTGACCTTGGGCCCAGTCTCCACCCCCCCTCACCGCGGGGTTCTGGACTGGAGCAGGGCAGGGGCTCCTCCTGTCTCGCACTGCACCCCGCCCTTCACACCCTTTCCCCTCCCACCTCCTTAAACCCCTCAGCTCCGACTCTGAGGCTGTCCCCCNTCCATCAGCACAGGAAGCTGGAGGAGCTGTCATCCCTGGGCTCTGGCCCGCTCCCCTCTGACCTTGGGCCCAGTCTCCACCCCGCCCTCACCGCGGGGTTCTGGACTGGAGCAGGGCAGGGGCTCCTCCTGCCTCGCACTGCACCCCGCCCTTCACACCCTTTCCCCTCCCACCTCCTTAAACCCCTCAGCTCTGACTCTGAGGCTGTCCCCCCGACTCAGGCTGTCCCCTCGAGCCTCCTGCCTCCAGGTCCCCTCTCTCCTGACGGCACCTCCAGGGCCCGGCCCTTCACGAGGAGGAGCCCCTGTCCCTCGGGGCAGCCATCAGTCCCTGTCCTCTTGGGGCAGTGACTGTGATAATCTCAAAACACCTGTTTTCAAAAGCCTCGCGGGGCAGCACCTACATCCTGTCATTACCAGGCACCAGCCCCCATCCTGACTTTCAGTTCCGCTCAGTATCCTGCCGGCCAGCACCCTTCAGCCCGCTTCCTCGATCCAACCACACTTTCCTGCCTTCTCTCCCGGGCCGGCACAGGCCCCAGGCAGTCTCTGTCCTTCTGCTCCCGGCCCTGCCATCCTGCACCCACACGGTGGACGCAGCCAGGGGACGCGCCCCCAGGGCCCCGAGTCCCAGCGCCCACCCACACTTCCCCGGTCCAGTCACCCGCCAGGATGGAGGGGTCGCTGCGCCTCCTCCTATCACTGGGGTCTCTGAACCTCTGCCGTTCTCACCCTCGCTGATGACTACATTCTACACAGAATCAGCACCTGTGAGCAAACTCTGCTACTTTGTCCACCAGTGACCATGCCCTTGAATCTGAGCTCATCCACTCTGGGTCGCGCTTTCCTAGGATGGAATGACGGAGGCAGCCCTAGGTGAGCCCCAGCCAGCCCCCAGCCCAAAGCTCTTGTCTAACCGAGGCCAAGGCTTCAGCAAGCACCCCTTTCCACATTATCCATTCCCCTCCTTTGCTATGACTAAGTAGGCACGTTGGTATTTATTTCATTCTAAGAAAAATGCACAGAAAAATGTGTGGAAAGATGCATGCCAAACTCTTACAAACAGAGTACAGTGTGCCTGGAATCTGGCTTTCTAGATAAATCTTAGCACTCCTGACTACCTGTGTGGTCTGACTCTGCCAAAGTGCATTCTCTTTCATCAGATTGCTGGAATACAGTTGTGAAGGCCTCCACAGAAAATAAGCCCAAACTGCAAATACGTCTCAAAGTTTAGTAATAGTCAAAGTGCAGCATTCGCACTGACTTGATAACTTTTTTTAAAAACCACTGTGCATTTTGTTATCAACAAATCTGACTCAATTCCACTGAGGAAAGTTTATTTTAAAATACTGGATTTTTGGTTAGTACCAAGCTACACTTGAAAATTCAGCAATAGAAAATTCAAGCAGTTTACACAGCCTGGTCTCTAATCATGTACTACTGATGAGGCATCTCTTACTAGTCTCTCTCTTCCTACACACAGACCCAGAGTAGCAAGCATCCCAGGACGGAGCACCTATGTGGACCAGAATCCCCGATACCTCTTATGTACGGAGCCCAGAGGGACTTGGTTCCTCCCACCTGACGGGGAGCAGGTTTGACAACAAGGTTAGACAAGGTCCTGGGAGCCATGACCAAGGGCTGAGAAGCGTCCATACAGCTGTGGGGATTGCGGCTTTCCAAGGGTACACCTACCATCACGGTATGTACCTAACTGGGCTGCAAGAATTTTTCTGCCTTAACGGATTATTTAACGTCTGAAAAGGTGTTTGTTGATCTGATGAAGATGCTCAGGCAACCAAGGCAATGGTTGAGCTGGGTCATCTGACCCTCGAACTTGTCTGCAATGTTTGAGGCCACCATACTGCACCCTTATCTTCTTTTAGAGTTTTGGTTGATATCAGATACATTTGCTAAATTTATCAGAACTTTTAAAGTATCACAGCAGTTGGAATGTTTTCATTTTAACTTTAAGCCTTGAGCACAATTCCATCTTTCCTCCGGATACCGAAAAAGCAGTCTGCTGTCTTCTAAATGGAACTGAAAGGTCAAAGAGTAAATCTATCCAGAACTGTATTGAAGAACCTTAAGCTATACTAAAGTATAACATAAACCAGACAGGACAGGCCTGCATCCTCAGATCAAAACGTAGCTCAATAACAAACAAAGCCAACTAGGCCACTCTCAGTGACCACAACCCTAGGTCACTCTCAGAAGATAAATTAGCCTGAGGTTTACCAGGCGATTCCTCTTGATTACATGAAGGCAGGATCCATGCAGTGTCTACACCTTTGAGGCTGCTGGAAAGAGTAATAAAGGAACAGCCAGACACGTCCAGAGCAACACGCACACACAGCCCAGGGACCAAGGGCACCCACAGGAAGAGGGGGCAGCTGCTGACGCCTGTGTAAAGGGTAACCGCTCTTGGATCCTCAGATTTTCTCCAAAGAGAACCAAAACGGAGGGAAGTCAGTCAACAGACCAAAGAAAGGGTAGGGCCATTCAACTGCACTCCTCACCCCGAAACATGTTTAAAATGAGATACAGCTGTCACAAAACACGTATTCAGGTGTACAACATAACGACTCGACGTAAGTACGTCTTGTGACAGATCACTGCACTAAGTCTGGTTCACAGTCACAATTTGTTTCTTCTTGCGATGAGAACTTTTAGGATCCACTCTTAGCAGTTTTCAAATACACCGCATAGTCACCAAGCTGTATATCATATCCCCAAGATGTCTTTATTTTATAACCTGTAGTTTATATTTTCTGACCACCTTCAAATCTTTATAACGTAAATTTTCAAGCACATAGAAAAATGGGGTCAACTGTATAATAACCACCGGGCTCTGCTCCCGAGGTCACCAAATGTTAGCGTCTGTGCTGTATCTGCTTGCTCGCCCTCTGTCCATCTACCCATCTATTCTCCCTGAAACTAAGTTGCAGGCATTATGGAACTTGGCCCCTAAATACTCTGGTTTGCATTTCTAAGAATAAGGATGTAGTTTCTTCCTAATCCCAACACCATCACCATTCCTAAGATAATCATTTCCAAAACATACTCAAATCTCTCCAACTGACTGGAAATGTCTCTCATACTAGCCATTTTAGACCAGATCCATTTTCGACCAGGTTCACAGAGACATTTAAATACAGAACAGTCTCCATCTCTCCCTCAAGAATACTATCATCTCTTCTACACTTTGGGTCAGGCACAGGCCTTCCCTTCTCATCTATCAGAAAGCACGGTGGAGCGGACTAGATTTGGGTTAAATTTAAAATTCAGTCCAAGTTTTCACACCATCTTAAGAACAGAGTGATCATAAACGTTTATTCACCTCTTGGATCTTAAATGCCTCACTTCTAAAATGAGACAGATCAACCAGGTGATCTGAAGGGTACATAAGACACCCAATGTTTGGTTTAATTCAATGAGAGACAACACAGATCTCTCTCAGCTCTTATTATCTGAATTCTCACTGTCTGTGTGTGTATGTTAGTTGCTCAGCTGTGTCTGACTCTGCGGACTACAGTCCGCCAGGCTCCTCTGTCCACTGAATTCTCTAGGCAAGAATACTGGAGTAGGTTGCCATTCCCTTCTCCAGGGGAGCTTTCCAACCCACAGACTAAGCTGGGGCTCCTGGATTGTAGGCAGATTCTCTACCATCTGAGCCACCAGGGTCTGCACTCAGAAACTAAACGACTGCAGATAAATGTCTTGCTGTCTACAACCCAGGAGGCAGCTGCACAGAGTTAAGCTCCCTTGCCTGCTGACACAGGGACAAACAGATCTGCCTGTCAGGGGACCCCTGGGTTGACCAGGCATCCACTAGAAACAGAACAACTGTGTGTACAAATTATGGAGAACATGAAGCTCAGTGATACTGTCCTTGAATCTCAGGATGAAACAAAGGGGATAAGAAAGAAGAAACTAATTTTGGCTGGAAGACTCCTGAGGGCCAAGGAGGAGGTGGGATTTGAGTAGCATCTCCAAGGGCAGGGGTCTTGGTGGGGAGAGGGGGTGGAGCTGGGGAAGGACAGCCCACTGTCCTCAACCACAACCCCTTTCCCTGACCCCCAAACTGTAATTTTCTCACAAAAATGCAAGCCAATACATTTTACCTGAGGGTCAGACAAGATAACGTGTTGAAAAGACTTTAAGTGTGCAGCTAATCACGCTAGAGAACCGTGAGCGCACAGGGGAGGCGTCTGCACGCGCCATAGTGTTGAGGGGACTGGGAGGGGCTTGGTGGGCCTGCCAAGCACAGGGTGTGGTGCAAGAAGAAACTGGAGAAGTGTGATTCACACCCCGCGCTCATCATAAACTGGGCGCTTCTGGGCTTGTTCGACAGACGACGGGCAACCCACTGACAGTTTTTAGGTGAGTGACATCATCTGATCTGCAGCGAACGGAAACACTGGTGAGAATGTGGAGGCGGGAGGCAAGTTGGGCCGCTCTGGGTCTCAAGGAAGGAAGAGGAAAAAAGGGACACGGGAAGCCGGCTGACAGACGCCTGACACCCCTCCTCACACAGGCCTGAAAAGGCCTGCACCTACCTGCAGGGCTGGCGCTGGTGAAGCATGCTTGCGCAATGGTTCTCACTGGTTTCTATGTTTCAAAATAACACCTACATCTCACTCAGTTTTACCCAACACAAAAAGGGGGCAGGTATAAGAACAAAATTGCCAAAGTGACTTCAGTCATTCTTGTTTCTCTTCTACGCCTGGACTTAAGTTCTGTACCAGCCTTTAGCATGAAACAAAAACAAGACTACGTGTTCGCAAAGGAAGTATTGCCTTTACATTAACTAATTTCTATTTATCATACAAATATTCTAGGTCCCATCATAACAGTGACCGAATTAAAATATCAACAGCCTTTCATCTTCCTAAAGCAACCCAGAGCTGGGTACTCAAGACGGTGGGAGGAGGAAGACTGAACAGGAGTGCTGATGACAGCAGGGAGACGCTGACTCAGCAGCACACACGCCCACGACTGAGGGGGGACAGGGCAACGTGAGCTTTAAAAACCACGCACCTGATTTTCTTTTGCAGACGATTCCAAAAACGCCGCGTTCCAAGACTCTGCTAACGCTTTCCCTTCTTCATAACTGATCACCCTAACAAAAACAGAAAATTCTAATTGAAGTACTTTGCTCTTTACCACGTAAGGTGTGCGTAACTGACTGACAAGGCAGTCAGCTCAGTCTCATCCAGAGTGCACGGAGAGTCTCTCGGTCACCCTGAGCCGGGGCAGAGCGGACACTGCCTGATGGGGCCGCCCGCTCCTGCAAATCCCCCATGGTTCGGAGAACAGGACTCCAGCCTCTGTAACAATCAATTCCTTTCTCAGCAGCTCGGCTCTAAGCCCCCGAGATGGGCCATTCTGAAAGGGCCCACAGTGACCCCTGTTCCCCACGGGCTGCGTCTCCCCCGATGCTGAGCTCCCCAGGAACAGGGTCCCCAGCCTGGTGTTCAGAAAACTGTCTGGACTAAACCAGCACTACCACTGTCTTTTTAGTCTGCTTTGTGCAAAACGGCAAAAGTATCTGAAGATAATTTTCTACAGTGTGTGCCCTCTTTTTAAGAGGAAACATTTTCCACGATGGGTGAGATTTTTCACTGCAGTTTGTTTCTGTTATGCAGTCATCGCCACACTTCTGAAAACAGAAATGCTACAGCTAAAAGTATTTTGGCTTTAAGAACAATTAAAAACAGAACCTCAGTGACTACATCACTTTATATAGCAGTACTTAGAAGCTACATACCTTTCCATATGTAGGTCTTTCTTATTCCCAACCAACATAATAGGTATTCTGTTAACACAAGGGAAAAAAAGTCAAAGTACACTAGTCAGTGCCCGATTTGATTGTTCAGATACTAGTATATCTAGAAAAAGAGATAAACTATTGCTACTTACTGTACTTTCCCCACCATATCCAATAATTTGCCATGGATAACTTTGATCACTTCAAAACTATAAAACAAAAAGCATGAAATCAGACACCCATTTAGTGGTGACATTCTAAAATGGTTGTTATTGATATTTATATTGGTAACAATAGAAAATGTCATAGACTCACCATTTTAATATAAAGTAAACTGAACACAAGGAATTCCTTTATTTTTTCCTAGTACTCTTTTTCACATGTGTATGTATTCAACACTCAGTGGCCCTTACTGAGAATATTCAAGGTGGAATAGGCGAGATACTTAAATTGGAACGTTTACAACTGGGCTGATTTAATCTGTGAATAAAACATTTGTAGAACGTTCCTTAGCAATCAGCCTATGGTCCACACTAATAAGGTAAAAACACAGAAAAATAAATCAATTAAGTATTTCTCATTTTAATTAGCAGGAAAGCTTAGATCATGTTCAATCACTACTCTGGGCAGTCTGAAGTAAGACATAGTTTTTTATTCCACTGGTCCATGAGAATATCTAGTGGGATACTTTTTCCCCTTAACAACCTGTTCGCTCCACCAGACAACCACTAAAAACCATTAAAGTCTGACTGTTACTACTGCCAATTCCGGCATAATCCCTCAGAAGGATTAATGTCACCTAAGCATGGCAAATAAACTCAAACAAGAAGAAGTAGGCCTTACCTTTTGATTGATGTAACAGAATACACAAGAATATAACC
This sequence comes from Neotragus moschatus, assembly GCA_006410615.1. NCBI lineage: Eukaryota > Metazoa > Chordata > Mammalia > Artiodactyla > Bovidae > Neotragus > Neotragus moschatus. The sequence goes on along the minus strand of SJYA01000582.1, from coordinate 1,615,696 downwards.
ATTAATATCTATGGAGTATGTCTGAGGAAAGATGGAATATTCATCCTGTGGAAGAAAAAATAATTACATTTGAGTAAAGTCTTAACATGGGGCTTCCCTGGTGGCTCATTGGTAAAGAATCTGCCTGCAATGCAGGAGACCTGGGTTCAAACGCTGGGTCAGGAAGATCCCCTGGAGGAGGAAATGGCTACCCACTCCAGTATTCTTGCCTGGGAGGGGCCTGGCAGGCTACTGTCCATGGAGTCAAAAGAGAGCCAGACATGACTAAGCAACTAAACAATAACAACGTCTTCATCTAGGGTAACGAGCAATCTGGACCATCACATGGTCAAAGAAATCAAAGCAAACAGAAAGCCGATTATTATTTTAGAGACATAGCTTTTACACACCCAAGATTTAAGGCTGGTTTAGGGGCAGTAATATGCTTTAAGCCAATACTGATAAATGGCGCAGGCTAGTCTAAGACTTTCTAGGGATGGCTGACGTCTTGCAGTTTGAGAAAGAGACAGAAGGAATGAAAAGACTGGTTCCGTGACCCTGTGTCAAGGAAAAGCACCACCACATTTCTTACAGACATAAAGCCCAGAGTCCCTTAGGCCTCGCAGAAAATTCCCGTGTGCTCCAGTTTACCCCATCAACGTGTATTTTCAGCTATCTCCCTCACATGAGTCACAACGGCCTGAGCTCAGTCCAGGGCTCATTAGTGGGTTGCTACCAGCACTTGAAAAATAAGGATGACTGAAGAAACAAAACACCGGACTCGAGTCAGCATGTCAGACTTTCTAGGATCGAATGAGCTATTTACTGAGCAACTTTAGGAATCAAAGGCACACCTTACGCCACTTCCTATTAGGACCAGTTTTATAAGCTTTATGAAGAAGCCTGGTGCTTTATGTACAGAATTATTTAAAGCACATGAAAGCATCTAACATCAATGCAGGATTCAAGAGTGCCACTGTCTGGTACGAACATTTCCTGCTTCAGCTGAAATACGGCTGTTACTATACCATCCCATCCCAAGCTCTACTGTAGGAAAATCACACAAAGCCGTCCTCACCTCAAGTAACTGTCTCTGTTACCTGTGCAATTCCAGTGTGGTTATGACGATGACCCTGAATCACTGCCCCATGCTAATGTGTCTTAAAAAAAAAGAGAACTACCAATGCTCTGATATTAATCAGATAATAGCATTTCAACATCACAAAGCTTACTACATATGCAAAGTAAAACCATTAATTATTAGTACAATTATGGCTAAGTTTAATTCACTTTAGTGTTGATGCTGAAAATAAAATTATTAATGGAATGACAGATCTTTCTACCCAGATTAAAACAAAATTTCAAATACTCTTAGTAGAGAGTTCAGTGGCAGTAGACTCAAAGTTAAAAATTTCATCAGATTCAAGAGGCACAGTGTGAAAAAACTAGTAAGAAAGTAAAATGGAGGAAAAAGACCCTCAGCTTTAACAATGACCAAAGACGACAAAATTCCTAGGAATAAAACCTAAGAAAATAGAAGTGTAATACATAGTTCAGCTGAAGAAAATCTTAAAATAGTCCTAAAAGATAATCAGCTGAAGAGTGTGCCACAGACTTCAGCAAGAATATGCAGACTCATAAGGATATCTATTAATTAATCCTAAACTATACACGAATGCAACATACTCGTGATGAAAAGTGTACTTCCTGAGAAAAAACAGCAACTGAACAGCAGGTGGCTGGAAACCATAAAGCTAGAGATAAAAACAGAGCAGGACTACCTCATGAATGGAACAGACGGGGAAGTCTGCAAAGACCCAAACAGATCCAGGAAGCAGGCATGTAACACTGGCATTTCAGATCAGTATGGATGAAAGGTAGCCCCCAGCTATATGTACAGTGAACAAATGCACAGCCACCTGGGGGTAAACAACTGATTTGGATCTCCAGCTCACACCCTAGCAGAAGTGTGTTCCAGAGGAATGAAAGACTTGCAGATGAAAGCGGACAGTGTGTGCACAGTGGATGGGAGGGTTAAAAACAAACAAACAAACAGTCTTGGTTAAAAAGGGTTAATCAACTCAACTATATGAAAATGAAGTTCTTCATGGCTGAAAGTCTTTCAAACAAAAGGAAGACTGAAAACAAAACCTTGAAGCTCAGCTCATATACTAAATGCTAATTTTCTTCACATATTGAAAATCGGCAAGCAAAGACTATCCTGCCAAAAGATAAGGGTGAGGTATGTGAACAGACAAGATAATTCACAGAACGGAAATAAAAATGTCCTCAAACACAGGAAAATAAGATCAAATTCCTTAATAAGAAAGATAATTAAAATGACATTGGGATATTATTTTTCACCCAGCAGACTGACAAATATATAAAAAAAATTGGCCACACATCGTGTTGGTGAGGCTCCAGGGAAACAGGCAGTCCTGTTGACTGCTGCCAAGCAGGTGACCCTGTGGGCCCAGTAGCCCCCGACCCAGGAAATCTTCTTATATATGTGCCAGATATAACCATCTTTCTAGAACACCACAAGATATTGACTGCGGCACTGCTGGTGGTGGCTAGACCGGAAACAACCTAACTGCTGATCAACAGTTACATTATGATGCATCCTGGGCATCTGTGGCAGCTTGGTGGCGGAAAACCTGCCTGCCAATGCAGGAGATGTGGACTCAGTCCCAGGATCGGGAAGATCTCCGGAGAAGGAAATGACAACCCACTCCAGTATCCTTCCGCCTGGGAAACCCCACGGAAAGAGGGGCCTGGCGGGCTACAGTCCATGGGGTCGCAGAGAGTTGGACACGACTTACTGACTAAACAAATGATATATCCAAACAACAGGCTATTAGGCAGTCCCGTGGGGCGGGGCAGGGCAGGCTGTCTGCACCGATGCAAAATAATCTCCAAGATGGAGATACAGAAACATGTTACTTTTTGTGTAGAAAATAAAAGAAAAACTTGAAATATATTTGCATGTTCATATATAAAAGAACTTGGAAACATTTACTAAAAACTTACAGTGGTTTACTGCTGGCAGAGGGAAGCTAAGACAGCTAGAGTAGAAAGATTTGACTATTTACCTTTTTGCGTTATTTCTATTAACATGTACATGTATTATTATTTCTAGATGACCTTAAAAGACAACAAAAAAGGTGGAGGGAATTTGACATTAAAATTGACTGTCTCTGACTCACTTGTCATGAGTTTACTGAAATTAGACCAAAACAAAATAATTCATGCAAACTAAAAATAACCAACTTGTATTTACTATGTTCATCACCATCCCTAGCTGGGCAATTAAATCAGCTGCATAAAATAGACTACTAAATAAACAGTATTTGCTATCAAATATTTAGTTCAGTTCAGTTTAGTCGCTCAGTCATGTCTGACTCTTTGTGACCCCATGAATCACAGCACGCCAGGCCTCCCTGTTCATCACCAACTCCTGGAGTTTACCCAAACTCATGTCCATCGAGTCGCTGATTCCATCCAGCCATCTTACCCTCTGTTGTCCCCTTCTCCTCCTGCCCCCAATCCCTCCCTCTCAGTATCAGGGTCTTTTCCAATGAGTCAACTCTTTGCATGAGGTGGCCAAAGTACTGGAGTTTCAGCCTCAGCATCAGTCCTTCCAATGAACACCCAGGACTGCTCTCCTTTAGGATGGACTGGCTGGATCTCCTTGCAGTCCAAGGGACTCTCAAGTCTTCTCCAACACCACAGTTCAAAAGCATCAATTCTTTGGCACTCAGCTTTCTTCACAGTCCAACTCCTGCATTCATACATGACCACTGGAAAAACCATAGCCTTGACTAGATGGACCTTTGTTGGCAAAGTAATGTCTCTGCTTTTGAATATGCTATCTAGGTTAGTTATAACTTTCCTTCCAAGGAGTAAACGTCTTTTTTAATTTCATGGCTGCAATCACCATCTACAGTGATTTCGGAGCCCAAAAAAGTAAACTCTGACACTGTTTTCACTGTTTCCCCATCTATTTCCCATGAAGTGATGGGACCAGATGCCATGGTCTTAAGTTTTCTGAATACTGCTATCCAGTAATTGATTACATGTAATTTTACTCCTCAAATGCGCGAGTGAACAAATTTATTACAGATTGCTTTTTAATTGAAGGAAACTGCCCTTTAATCATTCTTCCTTGCTACCACACTCTTAACCCCAGACCCAGCCCATAGGAATCCAATTTAAAAACAGCTCTTGGAGCAGTAAATGTAAGTGCCATGTCATCCAATTTCTACAGAACGAGGAAGGGACCGTGGCACAAGAAATAATGCCCTGGCTGTACCATCCTGAATGTTATATAAACACAGCACAGCCTTTAATGGTCTCCCAAATGTGAATACAGCCTTTAGGAACTATTAGCTGCAATGAGAACAAATTATTCAAAGCACCTAATCTGGGTATATTCTGTGCAGACATTCTCTAAATATTCTGAGCCGGTGGTAACAAAACCCAAAGGAGACAGCAGGGCTCAGGACTTGGCCCACGCTCCTATCACACCCACACTGGACACAGTCCCTGAGAGCTCTGGTCCTTTTGGGGTCATTTTTTGTATCACTCGATCATTAAAACAGTTAATGGCAAAGTGTACGTTTATGTTTTAGAGCAAGACAAAACCTCACAGAACACACTCAGAATAAGGCCCCACCCCAGGGGCTCTTCTACACTGGTTTCTAAGCCATGTGATCAGTNCCCTGAGAGCTCTGGTCCTTTTGGGGTCATTCTTTGTATCACTCGATCATTAAAACAGTTAATGGCAAAGTGTACGTTTATGTTTTAGAGCAAGACAAAACCTCACAGAACACACTCAGAATAAGGCCCCACCCCAGGGGCTCTTCTACACTGGTTTCTAAGCCATGTGATCAGTCATCTGTGAGGTCAGTTGTCTATGAGGCCGGTCGCTGGTGAAGATTTCTGTTGTTTCTCTTGTTCCAGTAGGCTCCCACTCTGCAATAGGCAGGGACCCCATTGACTGAAAGCCTAGAATGGCTCCGCTCTAAGAAAATCCCATGCGGTCATGGACGTTGAGTGAACGAGTTGGGTGTTACAGCTCTGGGACACACACATTTGCTCTATCTGAAGCTTCCAGAAAGGAAACTCCAGGATTCCCTGCACTGCCAAAATGACTCAATATAGCTATTCTCTTGCTTCACTGTGGGGTGGGGTGGGGGTGGGGGGTAGGTTTACACTTTCCTTCTTCATTCACTTCAAAATATAAAGCAGAGGGAATTCATTCCAAACCCAGAAGGCAGGCTGCATCCTTCTAGGTCTGTCCGTTTTCCCAGGTTCCAGAAAAAAGGCCTCCACTTAACATGGCAGACCAGTCTACCTGACTCTCACCTGCCTGCCAGTCTGATCCTCTGTTGATTCTAAGATACAAGGTGGCATCCGAACGTCTTTACAGGTCCCAGCCTTCAGGCAACAGTCATAAATTCAGCTAAACAAAGCGGTTTTTAATCAAAATGGGACTGGGCGACATGTAATGGGGAAGATGAGCTGTCAAACGGTTCTCTCTGTGCTTCTGAAGTTCTCTTCATTTCTCTTATCCTTCGCGTGCATGCTAAGTCGCTTCAGTTATGCCCAACTCTTCGTGACCTCATGGACTGTAGCCCGCCCGAATCCTCTGCCCGTGGGATTCTCCAGGCAAGAATACTGGAGTGGGCTGCCATACCCTCCTCCAGGGGGTCCTCTTGACCCAGGGACCCAACTCCCATCTCTTATGTCTCCTGCACNGCATGCTAAGTCGCTTCAGTTATGCCCAACTCTTCGTGACCTCATGGACTGTAGCCCGCCCGAATCCTCTGCCCGTGGGATTCTCCAGGCAAGAATACTGGAGTGGGCTGCCATACCCTCCTCCAGGGGGTCCTCTTGACCCAGGGACCCAATTCCCATCTCTTATGTCTCCTGCACCGGCAGGTGGGTTCTTCACCACTGGTGCTGGTGACCCGCTCTCCACCTTCACTGTCACATTACCCTGTGAGTATCTTTTGTGGGAGGGGTTACTTACCTTTGGCAATTACTGTCTAGCAAGGAAAACTGACAGTCTTTAATCTTGCAATCATTTAATAAAGCCACACAACCAGCCTGTTTCTGCCCTACCCCTTTCCCGTGCTTTTTCCCCTGGAAAAGATCTACTTTTGTTCTTAATATAGAGGGAGACGTATTTCAAAGGGAGGAAAAGCACTGATGTGATCCTCTGATATGGAATCAAGTTTAGAAAATAGAAAGCTATCCTGTAATAAATATAAACCTTTACAATGTCATCATGAATACATTCAAAACAAATTCTGAAATAGAAAAACAAGCTAATTATTTGGAAAAACTTCCATAAGTCTCTTTGAAAAGATAAAGCAGACAGCCTACTGATGCCCAAACACACAAAATCACAGGGGCTCTCCTGGCAATGTCCTTGTGCTTACGAATCAGTAGAAGGCCAGGACGCCGGACACGCTGTACGGGATTCTGACACTTACCTGCCCAGCTGTGTCCACAAGTTGAAGATGATACTCCTGTCCATTTACTGTGATCAATTTTGTGAAAGCTACAGTGAAAAAGGAATTAAAATATTTGTTAGCTAGAAAAAAACAAACTTTCCATCACTGAAAGCTTGAACAATGACAACCAATTAAGCAGAGCCCTTAATAATCTCATAAAATGATCCCAGAAAACAAAAAAGAATGTCTGAGTTCCTTCTTCCATTATTTAAGCAGTGACGACTCACTAAAACCAACGTCAGGCAAACCTTGAACTATTTTCAGAGCAACTGAGAGCAGACAATTCTTCGTATCCTATACAAAGCAGTATGAGAGCTCTGAGGACAGCCCTCTTGTGAAAAGTGCAACATGTAAAGCCCGAGGTCTAGAATGGACTCAAAGCACACGACTTCCCTTTCATTTATAGCAAGTCTGGCGTCAGAACACAAAGAGCTAGTATTAACTGAAGTGCAGAGAACTTCCAGTGCATAAAAAATTAAACAATTTTATCGAGAAATAGAACGGCACAGAATAGATGTTCTTTGTGAAGTCACCACTCCGACTTGGCTTAAGGCTGGAAACAATGTGTCACAACTGCTTTTCCCTATCAGGGGAGTGGGTGGGAATCAGACTCAAATCACTTAGGGAAAGTTCATAATTCTAAGGAGAAAGACAGCAAAAAATAGAGATGAAAGAGCAAAGAACTATGAATAGTAACAGGATATAAACCCCTGGTAAATAACCATCTGAGCCCCTGGTAAATAAATGGAACAGATTTCTTCTGCATACCCCAGGCCCAGCATCTTGACTCAGCCTGAGTCCTCAAGCTCCTGGCTGGCCCCCCACCTGACTGGACCCGCCAACAGAATCCACCCCTTGCGCTGCTGAGAGAGGACCCACTCCTGCCACTTTGTTCCACAGACAAAGAGAAAGCAAAAAGCGACTGATGAAAATCTTGAGAGAAAGCCGTGACAAGGAGAGATCTTACGTCAATGATGACTTCGTCTGGGAGAGAAAGGCTGGCCCCCAAGACAAGCGTTAATTGAAGAGACTCGTCCTAGCACCAAGTTTCTGATGCGACCAGGGCGGGGCTAGAATCAGGGAAGCGAGAGAATCGCAGAGCAGACCACCCAAGCCAGCTGCCACACTTGATGATTCCTGTGCTCTTTCTGAAAACCATCATGTCAGTGAAATCACCACACTGGATGAAAACTGAATCAGAATACATCAAGACAGGGAGTACCCAGGATAAACTGCTTTCATCACTTCTAAGAAAAAACGCTACTGTACTCTTCCCCCACGCTGTAACCTTGAATTTGGGGTGCACAGCGGACTGACTGTGCTCCTGATCCCTGTCAGCCGGGGGGCAGTCGTGGCATGCGGTGTGAAGACCTGCCCCCCTCCCCATCACACTCAGTCAGGTGAGACCTGAAGCACACCTGAGACTCTGTCAGGGACGCTGGTGAGCAGGAAACCTGGAAAAGATCACCGAGACAGAACATTCATCATTCAGGAACTCTTTCCTGGGGACCGGTGATCACTGCCAGCACTGTTCCAAGTGTTCAATATACAGCAGTCTCTGACCTCGGTGAGCTGACACCCCAGGAAAGGGAAGATAAGCAGATGGAGAGACAGACACACACAGTCAATGAGCTTCCCTATGAGGAGCATCCAGGCAGAGCTGAAACTGCAAGTGAAAAAGTAAGAAAGTCAAGGAAAAGTGAGAAAGACTAAGACAGTGAGACTGCGAGAACAGTGAGGGTGGGGGGTGGACAGAGGGGCAAGTTAATGATCGCACTACGACGTGGTGAGTAACCTGGTGCGATCTGTATTTAAAGAAAAGATCACTCCGGCTATGCCATGAGTGAGACAGACGAAAATGGATGAAGGACACAGGGAAACGCCATCCAGACTATCATGATCTAAGAAGGAGGGGGGCCTGGACTGGAGGGCTGAGAAACGGCACAGTCTGGATGCAGTGCACAGGGAGAGAAAGAGGGATTTCTCACGGACTGGAAGCAGGTGTGAGAGACTGCAGATCAGGATGACTCCTGAGCTTCTGGGCTGAGCAACTCGAGGCCCAAGTCACCAGCTATCAGCAGAGGCAAGGCCTGGAGGAGCAGCAGTGGGGGTGGGGCGGTGTGGCTGGGTTTAGTTATGTTCAGCGCGAAAGCCCAGGAAATATCCAAGAGGCAACGGGGGCAGCTAAAGAAAACAGCTGAGCTGAAGGGAGAGACAAGGTCACCAGAGAGCAAAGGTCTGAGCGTTGGGGGCACTGCGAGGCCGGGTCAGAAAGACATGAGATTCAACCAAGGAACAGGGGACGTACTGGCCAGTGATGGGAGAGACAGAAAAGAAACAAGATATTAATAAGCATGTTAGCATTTCCTTGCCTAGGAAGAGGATGTAAACCCTCCTACACACAGCAGTAAAATGAAACTGAAGACCTTCCATCTGCCGCGGGAACACTGCCTCTTCTTGTTACTACAGAAAAAAGGGAAGTGCAATGAGAGGCACGCCTGTGGGTTCCACAGCCCGGAAAGACACTCGACACAGCCTCCCAGTGTAGAAGGGAAAGGCGGCCGGCTCCTGCAAGCCTGTCCTTGGGCTTTCCTCTCTCCCCCCTTTTCCAATCACTAGAGAAATTCCTCCAATTTTCAACCTCAAACCCTGAAACAGCGGCAAGCAAGACGAACAGAGGCTTACGAGCTAAAGTTAAACCTAATAAGCAAATAAGCAGCATATTAATAAAGGTTTCTAAAATGAGTATTCACAAAATAAGATCTGTGTTACTAATGTGTGCTGAGAACTCCTAATTCATAGTCTGCTGGACGAGTTACCCACCATGCAACGCGTGGTAATGCACTACAACGCCTAAGGAGAACTTCCCAACTTCTGGTGAGGAGCTGTACTAACTCACCAACAGTGCTACTTCCAGATGGTAGAAACCGTGAACCGCTGCTATTTTTCCTTTAAATTATAAACTACCACTGTGAGATTTCATCATACCAATTTAGTTTCAATTGAGGTGTGACAGCAGCCATGAAATTAAAAGATGCTTGCTCCTCAGAAGGAAAGCTATGACCAACCTACACAGCAGAGACATTACTTTGCTGACAAAGGTCTATCTAGTCAAAGCTATGGTTTTTCCAGTAGTCACATATGGATGTGAGAGTTGGACTATAAAGAAAGTTCAGTGCCAAGAATTGATGCTTTTGAACTGTGGTGTTGGAGAAGACTCTTGAGAGTCCCCTGGACTGCAATGAGATACAACCAGTCCATCCTAAAGGAAATCAGTCCTGAATATTCATTGGAAGGACTGATGCTGAAGCTGAAACTCTAATACTTTCGCCACTTGATGCAAAGAACTGATTGAAAAGACCCTGATGCTGGGAAAGATTGAAGGGAGGAGAAGGCGACAACAGAGGACAAGACGGTCAGATGGCATCACCGACTCAATGGACATGAGTTTGAGCAAACTCCGGGAGACAGTGAAAGACACTGATATCTGGTGTGCTGCAGTCCATGGGGACCCCAAGAGTCGGACACAACTGAGCAACTGAACCACCACCACCGTTACATTTCATCATATCAATCTAGTTTGAATTGAGTTGTGGGAGTAAGACTACAGTATATAAGAAAGCACATTGGCAGAGCAGTATTTGGTCCAGAAATTTCCTCAAACTAGAAAATATTACCATGGTTTTACTGATGCTATTCTCTTAAAACTCCTGTTAAAAGATGACTGAGTCCCAGAATTTTTGCTTTTCCAGTGATACTTCAGAGATGTGTTACTACTGAATGTTTGCTAGCAACAACTTGGACTAGATTATACGGTTAGGTGTAGCGATTCCCAGATTTAGAGTAGTGTTTTTTAAAATCATAAAACCAACCAGTCAGCTCCTGGTCTTGTTTTTGTTGACTGTACAGAGCTTCTCCATCTTTGGCAGCAAAGAGTGTAATCAATCTGATTTCGGTATTGACCATCAGGTGATGTCCATGTGTAGAGTCTTCTCTTGTGTTGTTGGAAGGTATTTGCTATGACCAGTGCATTCTCTTGGCAGAACTCTATTGGTCTTTGCCCTGCTTCACTCTGTATTCCAAGGCCAAATTTGCCTATAACTCCAGGTGTTTCTTGACTTCCTACTTTTGCATTTCAGTCGCCTGTAATGAAAAGGACATCTTTTTTGTGTGTTAGTTCTAAAAGGTCTTGTAGGTCTTCATAGAACCGTTCAAATTCAACTTCTTCAGCATTACTGGTTGGGGCATAGACTTGGATTACCGTGATATTGAATGGCTTGCCTTGGAAAAGAACAGAGATCATTCTGTTGTTTTTGAGATTGCATCCAAGTACTGCATTTCAGACTGTTTTGTTGACTATAATCACTACTCCATTTCTTCTAAGGGATTCCTGTCTACAGTAGTAGATATAGTGGTCATCTGAGCTAAATTCACCCATTCCAGTCCATTTTAGTTCTCTGATTTCTAGAATGTTGACGTTCACTCGTCATCTCCTGTTTGACCACTTCCAATTTGCCTTGATTCATGGACCTGACATTCCAGGTTCCTATGCAATATTGCTCTTTACAGCATTGGACCTTGCTTCTATCACCAGTCACATTCACAACTGGGTATTGTTTTTGCTTTGGCTCCAACCCTGCATTATTTCTGGAGTTATTTCCCCACTGATCTCCATTAGCATATTGGACACCTACTGACCTGGGGAGTTCCTCTTTCAGTATCCTATCATTTTGCCTTTTCATACTGCTCATGGGGTTCTCAAGGCAAGAACACTGGAGTGGTTTGCCATTCCCTTCTCCAGTGGACCACATTGTGTTAGACCTCTCCACCACGCCCACCCATCTTGGGTGGCCCCACAGGGCATAGTTTAGTTTCACTGAATTAGACAAGGCTGGAAAAAGTCAGTTTTCATTCCAATCCCAAAGAAGGGCAATGTCAAGGAATGCTCGAACTGCCGCACAATTGCGCTCATCTCACATGCTAGTTAAGGTGATGCTCAAAATTCTCCAAGCCAGGCTTCGGTAATATGTGAACCGTGAGCTTCCACATGCTCAAGCTGGTTTTAGAAAAAGAGGAGCCGGAGATCAAATTGCCAACATCCACTGGATCATGGAAAAAGCAAGAGAATTCCAGAAAAAACATCTATTTCTGCTTTATTGACTCTGCCAAAGCCTTTGACTGTGTGGATCACAATAAACTAGAAAATTCTGAAAGAGATGGGAATACCAGACCACTTAACCTGCCTCTTGAGAAACCTATACGCAGGTCAGGAAGCAACAGTTAGAACTGGACATGGAACAACAGACTGGTTCCAAATAGGAAAAGGAGTACATCAAGGCTGTATATTGTCACCCTGCTTATTTAACTTATATGCAGAGTACATCATGAGAAATGCTGGGCTGGAAGAAGCACAAGCTGGAATCAAAATTGCTGGGAGAAATATCAATAACCTCAGATATGCAGATGACACCACTTTCTGATATGGCAGAAAGTGAAGAGGAACTAAAAAGCCTCTTGATGAAAGTGAAAGAGGAGAGTGAAAAAGTTGGCTTAAAGCTCAACATTCAGAAAACGAAGATCATGGCATCCGGTCCCATCACTTCATGAGGAATAGATGGGGAAACAGTGGAAACAGTGGCTGACTTTATTTTTTTGGACTCCAAAATCACTACAGATGTTGACTGCAGCCATGAAATTAAAAGACGCTTACTCCTTGGAAGAAAAGTTATGACCAACCTAGATAGCATGTTGAAAAGCAGAGGCATTACTTTGCCAACAAAGGTCCGTCAAGGCTATGGTGTTTCCTGTGGTCACGTATGGATGTGAGAGTTGGACTGTGAAGAAAGGTGAGTGCTGAAGCATTGATGCTTTTGAACTGTGGTGTTGTAGAAGATTCTTGAGAGTCCCTTGGACTGCAAGAAAATCTAACCAGTCCATTCTGAAGGAGATCAGCCCTGGGATTTCTTTGGAAGGAATGATGCTAAAGCTGAAACTCAGTCCTTTGGCCACCTCATGCGAAGGGTTGACTCACTGGAAAAGACTCTGATGTTGAGAGGGATTGGGGGCAGGAGGAGAAGGGACAACAGAGGATGAGGTGGCTGGATGGCATCACCGTCTCAGTGGATGTTAGTCTGAGTGAACTCCGGGAGTTGGTGATGGACAGAGAGGCCTAGAGTGCTGCGATTCATGGGGCCACAAAGAGTCGGAGATGACTGAGCTACTGAACTGAACTGAACTAAACTACAGGCGAGGTTTCAATGCGTAGTGCATTTGTGACAGTTTAACAAGACACCTGGCACAATGTAGGCAGGGTAGGAAGTTAGTTTCCCATNGCCTAGAGTGCTGCGATTCATGGGGCCACAAAGAGTCGGAGATGACTGAGCTACTGAACTGAACTGAACTAAACTACAGGCGAGGTTTCAATGCGTAGTGCATTTGTGACAGTTTAACAAGACACCTGGCACAATGTAGGCAGGGTAGGAAGTTAGTTTCCCATTTCTACTTCTGCTTTTCCAGCTGCAGATCAAGTAAAATCAACTTACATATCCTTATACAAAACTTGGCCTATACAATCATGTAGCATTTGACTTTTAATGTTTCCTTACGCTTAGAGAAATAAACCAATTATACTCTCTTGAGTCAAAAAAATAAGTAAAATCATAAAACCACACAGTCATTTATGATACTATCAACAAGTTTATGACAACCATTTCCTTGCTGGTTCCTTGTTTTCTCTGAGCAATTTTCTTCTGCTACACTGTGGGGGAAAGGGTGGAGGGTTTCTCACTGTGTTAGTTGGTCAGCAGCTTCATATATGGAACGTGATGTCTGTATATGCCTCATAAACTTAAAACTTTTTTATCATTTGTTTTTGGCTGCGCTGGGTCTTCATTGCTGCATGGGCTTTCTCTAGCTGTGGTAAGCAGGAGCTCCTCTCTGGCTGCGGCGTTTGGGCTTCCTTTGTTACGGAGCGTGGGCTCTGGAGCAAGGGTTCAGCAGTCGCTCTGCGGCACGTGAAACCTTCCTGGACCAGGGATTGAACCTGTGTCCCCCGTGCTGGCAGAAGAACTCTTACCCACTGGACCACCAGGGAGGTCCCACCTCATGAACTTTGAAGGGACTCATACTAGGACAATCATTTCTGCTCTTGCCAAAAAATTTAATAAATACTGAGAATTCAATCTTTATTACTTAATACTGCTAGGAAAATATTAAAAATGTGATTAAAGATGATGCGGACAGGCTTCAAGGTAGGATTATACTCTGGTTTTGAGACAGCATCAAGGTAAGAAAGTCCCACTTTCATCAGGTCCATTACTTACATAAAAAGAAAATGTATTTATATACAACATGACTTTCCTTCCAATTCAATTTTAAATGGCACAAAGCTACACAATTAAAAGAACCACTTTTAGGGCAGAGCTTGCCATGAAAACTGTCTTCTATGGATAAAATTCCCCAACGAGCCTTAGCTCTTTAAGGATACAGACTTCGAAATTGCTACGTATAGCAAATATTAAGGGCAAGGTCATGGGTTATTCTGTCCTTATTCTGATACTGAGGCAACCAAGCTTGTGCACGTAGCATTCAGATGAATCTGCTCCTCACACTGGCACACTAGTTGATGTCAGCTGAACACATCAACACAGGATGGAGTCAGGACACCTCCTTCCAGAGACTGGCAGGGGTTACCTCAAACTTGGATCTGCCCAGAGTTAGCTCAGCAACCTACAGGCTTCCTTCCCTGCCACCAGCATGCTGGGACGCAAAGGACAGTTGAGTATTTTCAGCCAGAGCCTGGCAAACTCTGTCTGAAAGGGGCCAGACAGTCACTATTTCAGGCTCTTCAGGCCAGATGGTCTCTGAGGCAGCCACTCAACAGCTCTGCAACCGCAGAACTAAGACGGCCAGAGATAGTGGAGCACAGCGTCTTGGCAGGGCCATGTTCTGATAAAACCTTATGGATCCTGAAATCTGAATTTCACGCAACACTCACATGTCACTGGCATTATTTTTCTTTTGACTTTTTCAAATATTAAAAAATGTAAAAATCATTCTTTGCTCATGAGCCATACAAAAAGGCAGTGAGACCTTTCTGACATGCAGGCCGTTGTCTGTCAAATCTGTCATGAGCCTCTTTTTTGGCAGAAGTCTTCAAATCCAGCTGTTAAGAGTCGTGAACCTGGCTGGTAAGTCGGGTTCAGTCTAACATGCCAATCAGACTTTGACAATCTCAGCTTTAAATCTGTAAGCTCCTGGGGAGATTCTAGGTAAGTCCTGGTGTCAAGAACCTCAAGTCTTGGTTCTAGTGTCTGCCTAATGTTCTAAGACAGCCTGAAATAAGACCAGCGTCCAAGACACCTGCTTCCCAGGATGGAAGCATTCCAGGTTCTCTTCCCTGTTCCTGCGATCTAGGCTTGGGCCATGGGCCTAGAATCCTTCAGGAAGATTCTGAAATCTCAGACTGATACTGGATAAAGTAAAGGCTGAGGCTGGTTCTGGTCTTGGGGGCTTTTTTCTACACATGGCCTGAAACACCAACGAGCTCTGGATACAACTTTTCAGAAAACGCTGCAAGGGCTTGCTCCAATCCTGAAACAGGTCACTCTCCACGGCCTCCTCTCAAGTCTTTAGAGCTGGAAGGGGCTGTGGGGACTAGAGCGTCTACAAAAGTAAGGCACAAAGGAACTGGAGTGTTTTCATCCTTTCAAGCCTGGAATCGCTAGAAAGGGCTGCCGCTGAGAAGGGGAAAGAAAAGACTGCATGCTCTCTTACCTTTCAGCAGCATCTCTACTAGGAGGTTCCGATGTGGACCTGCACCCTATGGAAATGCGTAACAACTTCGAGATAATGCGATCTGGACATCGTTCATTCAGTGTGAAGTCAAATTCATTCCGTGTGAAATGGGTAAAGCTGTGGAAGTTTTTCTGGGCCCCCGGCTGGAGATCTATAGGTTTAACTGAATACTCTTTGCAATCAAAGCCTTCAGGAATACATAGTGGCTGCTGATAAGCAAAAAGCAGGCTTCTCAGCTTATAAATCCCTGAAAACAATACTTACTATTTTCTATGGTTGGATCGTAGGAGTCAACAAATTGGCCTTCAACAAACTGAATCGTCAACGAGGATTTCCCTATAAAAGAGAGCAACAGCTCAGTATGTATTGGTATATTAAGGTAAAAAAAATTATTTTACCAAAAATAGTCTAAGAGGAAATGTATTTCATATATACAATAGGAATTTAAGCAAAGAAGCTACTATGAATTAAACATGTCTGTGATACTAACAAACAGTACTAACCAATAAGCATATCACACAGTTAAAAGTAAACAAATCTTTAAATACGGTCTAAGTAATTTCCTCTGGTGTCCCTGAAATTTGGTTAATTATGAACATAAAATTAATACAGCATTAGTTTGAGTTCTTTAATTTATGCATGTTATAAGTGTTATCAAGCATAGTTTTTAAAGAGGATAATCCGAAAATGGGCTTCCCTGGTAAATAATCTGCCTGCAATGCAGGAGACCTGGCTTCGATCCCTGGGTCAGGAAGAGCTCCTGGAGAAGGGAATGGCAACCCACTCCAGTATTCTTGCCTAGAGAATCCCACGGACAGAGTAGCCTGGTGGGTACAGTCCATGGGATCCCACAGAACTGGACATGACTGAGTGACTCACACACACACACACACACACACACACACACAATCTGAAAATATGCGATAAAAGTCTATTTTAACGAATCAAGAGCCAGCCTTCAGTTCTCTCCCCCTCTGCTGTCAGTCAATTTCTACTGGGGGGCTTGAGAACAGGGACCCTGTGAAGAAAGAGGGCAAGGCCACATTGCAGCTGTCCTGCTGAGTCCCAGGGGACTGGCTCCAGGACTCCTCTCAGACACCAAAACTCTAAGTCCCTCATGTAAAATTGGTAGAGTATCAACGAACTTACAAAACAGAAATAGACTCACCGACACAGAAAACAAATTTACGGTTACCAAAGGGGGAAGGTGGGGCGGGGATCTATTAGGAGCTTGCGACTAGCAGAGATAAACTCTAAACAATAAGGTCCCACTGTACAGCATGGGGAATTATATCCGATATCCTGTAACAGACTAGAACGGAAGAGAATACGATAGAAGACAGCATACATCTCCAGATTACTTATGATACCCAATAATACAAAGCAAATACCATGCAAATAGTTGTCAGTGTAACAAATTCAAGTTCTGCTTTGTGGAACTTTCTGGAATTCATCCCCTAACCCAATATTTTCCATCTGAGGTTGGCTGAACCCCTGGATGTAGAACCTGCGAATATGGAAGGTAGACTGATTTTATCAGCAGGAAATAGGAAGTGGTCCCTCTCTAATTTCACCCCAATCCCTTCCTTCTCTTACATTCCTAGAGCATTATTAAACACCCATCTTACAGGCCTGCCGTATCTCATGGAACTTCCACCTCAAAGGACGTGCAGGGAGGGCCAAGGAGAACAGTCTGATAAAACTAGTCTCACGCTTGTGGGGCCCACCTCCCTCCAGACCACAGAGAAGAGAGGTCTGGCTCAAACTTTCACACCAAAGGCAGTCCCCACACACTCTAACTAATAAACACACGCGCTTCAAAGTCAGGGCTGTGGGAGATGGCGAGAAAAGCCCCAAGCTGGCAGGCCTCTCTGGATGCATGTGCAGTAAACACAGTTCAGAACATCTTTAGGATGCCTAAAAATTGAAATTGTTCTCTACAAAGCAGTCTATAAGAGTTTCTGAAAATTAAGTGTTACTGTCCTGCTTAAAACCCTCACTGCCATCAGAATAAGCCCCACCTCCGAACCACAGCCCACGGTCCCAGGCTCTGCCCACCAGTGATCCCTACCTCATCTGCTGCTCCCACTCTCCCAACCCCAAGTGAGTGAAGTCGCTCAGTCGGACTCTTTGCGGCCCTGTGGATTGTAGCCTACCAGGCTCCTCTGTCCATGGGATTTTCCAGGCAAGAGTCCTGAAGTGGGTTGCCATTTCCTTCTCCAGGGGATCTTCCCGACCCAGGGATGGAACCTGGGTCTCCTGTGGCTCACGCAGATGCTCTCTATCTGAGCCACCAGGGAAGCTCGGATGTATCCTTCCATCTTCATATCCACCCCCATCCCCAAGCTCCAGTCAGATCCTTCCATGTTCACCAAGTTCCTGCCGCCTTCATGCCTTTGTCCCAGCCACCCACCCCCATCTCTGAATGTACACACTTTTACTGTTATTCTGGCCTGAGTTCAAACATCCCTCTCTAAGACCGCCCAACCCCCTGCCAGTCACTCTCTCATGGCGGTCTTCTTTCTTTTTCGTGCTTACAAGTTGTCTGAGAGGACCTTCTTTCACTCATCAGTCTACCAAGACAAGCGCAGCGCCTGACACACTGCAAACACAGGTGCTCAGACCTCTGAGGGGCACGCTCACACTCAGACCACAGAGACGTCAATTTATATACAGTACTAGGAAACAGGTCAACAGAAATTACCAGGTTGGTCCAAAAGTAATTGTGGTTTTGCACTGCTGGAATTTTCCATTTGATATTGGAATAAATAAATATGGTTATGTTATACATCATTTTAATGTGTGTTTCTTGCTTCATGCTTTTTTACTAATGACAAATGTGTGTTATTTATTTCATATTTATTTTAGACTAGGGAAATGATGTTAGACAAAAAGCAAATTCAAGCAGTTTCTTATTCTAGTTCAAAATGGGTCACAAAGCAATGGCGACAACTTGCACCATCAACAACGCGTCTGGCCGAGGAACCGCTAACGAACGCATAGCACAGTGGTGGTTCAGGAAGTTCCGCAAAGGAGACAGATGAGAGCCTGGAGACGAGGAGCACGGTCGCCAGCAGGCAGAAGGTGACAAGGACCAGAGCCGAGCAATCACTGAAACTGATCCCCTTACAAGTACACGAGAAATTTCTGAGGAACTCAATGTTGACCATTCTATGGTCATTTGGCATTCAGAACAAATTGGAAAGGTGAAAAAGCTCAGTAAGCAGGTGCCACACGAGCAGACCAAAATTCAAAAAATTGTCATTTTAAAGTGTTGTCTTGGGACTTCCCTGGTGGTCCAGTGGTTAAGAATTCACCTCGTAATGCAAAGGACATGGGTTTGATCCCTGGTCAGGGAACTAAGATCCCACATGCTGCAAACAAGGATCCCTTGTGCCACAACTAAGATCGNGTTGTGGGTGATTCAGGGGGAGGGCTGGACGACCTTTTCCCTCCCCACGCGTCCTCTCCTGAGTGTCTCCCCCAAAACTACTGGAAGCTGCTGACTTTAAGGCTTGAAGCCTCGCACTGGCCCACGGTCATCTCTGCAGCGCCCTGCTGGCCACAAGTGCTGCAGGGCCAAGACGTGAAGTAACAGGAAGGGGCTTCTCTGGGAGCCACTGACAGAAGGACAGGGATAAGAGGACCAGGTCTGCAAACATCAGAGAAAGACTGCAGAATCCGCTGTGGTTGCAAATGGGGATGGCAACCTGAGTGTATGTATCATCGCTATTAAAAGGGCTAGAATAACAACGAACTGTGTGAAGGCTTGTTTAACAATGTTGTTCCTCACACAATATCGATTACATGCTTATTAAAGTACACATCCATTTTATTGGGAAAAAAAAAGTGTAGTTCTGTCAACAGTAGCATTGGTTATTGTTGCTTTTCTGAGGGGGCTGGGTGAGATGTATACATATCAGGGTCACCAAGGAAGCCTTTTGAAAAATACAAATCTTAACATCACCATTCTCATTTTAAAAAGGATGTCTAAGGAGTTCTGGTGTGTTCTATACAAGTGCTCCCTGGAGTCTAACAGACATACTCATCTCTACATCTCCAACACACACAGGGTCACGTGAGGGCATATGATGCAGATAATCCACATTTTAATTGCTCACCAGAAGCTACAAGTGAGACACCATGTTAAAGAGTTTACAAAACATTTTCACATGAATTATCTCACTTGTTCCTATGAATTAAGCAGGACTGACATCACCTTATTCTTTCTCACACTTCCTTAATAATTTTCAAAAAATAGGTGTTAGGAGAGAAAAAAAATTAAGGTGCAGTTATCACAACAAAGAAAATAAGTAAAACTGGTTCCTAAAATTATTACTCGTTCAAACGCTTGCTGGGTGCTTACTATTGTCAAGAGAAGCTGATGCTAAAGAACCTGCCTGTCAGTGCAGAAGACAGAAGAGACTCGGGTTCAATTCCTGGGTCGGGAAGATTCCTGGAGAAGAGAATGGCAACCCACCCCAGGATTCTTGCCTGGCAAATCCCGTGGACAGAGGGGCCTGGCAGGCGACAGTCCCTGGGGTCGCAGAGCATCGGACCCGCCTGAGCACACAGAGCGTACACACTACCAGAAACACGCCTCTGAGGAAACGGAGAGAAACACGCCTGTGTTTAATACTGTAACACGGAGATCTGAGTTGCATGAATGAATGATCTTGTTTACCTGTCAGGGCTACTGAACTAAAAAGAAGAAAAGTGCTGCTAAGATACGCCAGGAACTGCTTCCCTAAGGATTTCAAGAACAGGATATTCATCTACATGAAATGATTTACAGACAAAGCCAAGTTGGAAAACAAAAGAACAGAACCGAAAAACTGCAAGTCAATTAAATGTCTAGCAACAATGAAGAATGAATTTTGCTAGATCCGGGGCCAAAACTGGGAAGAAGGTTGGGGGTCAGGGTGGGAAAGAGCTGGAGAAAAGAAAACGGGAGAAATTCCTAAATTATAACACAATCATATAACAACCACATGGAGCTTAAGACTGATTAAAACTAGTAATAACAAAAAAGTTAGGAAAATGAATCAAGACATGAAATAGAGCCTATTTCATTTCAATCAGCACAAATGATTACTGATACAGATTATTTCCTCAAAAGTTCTTTAAACATTTGCATTGATCCGTGTCTTAACACCAATTAGGTCCTCCTTATTCCTGAGTTACCTCCTGGAGGTTAAGGCATCCCAACCAGTAAATGTTTCAAGAACACCAGCCAATGATTATTAGCGGCAGTGATACATCTGTTTGCTGCGGCTCCCTCACTAGACTGAAGTTCCTCGGCAGCAGAGGTCAGGACCTCCCCAGCCTTGGGGACTCAGAACACAGTGCCTGGTCCATCGAAGGGACATAGTTGACTCAAACATTTAATGAACATTTGAATAACGTGGTACACTTAACCCACACACTGTCCTCGTCAGCCAGTCATTTCAGTAGTTCAATCTTCTGGAGGACTGAAGTCCTCTGGGGAGCTGATAAAACCCTGGACTTTTTCCACAGAAAATGTTCCCATGTTCTCAGGCAAAACTCCTGAAGTTCAAGTTTAAGAACCACCACTCGAAGTGGGCACCAGAACTGAGAACAACTAAATGTTAGGTCTCACGAGTTCATGATGAGAACCGGTCAACTAAACTGCTCAGAAAATGAATCCAGGTCTCTCAGCCTGGATGCGCACAGATTTCTTCTGAGATGTAAACACACGACTTCACCTTTCCTTCAGCAGCCACCCCAGGGATGCTCTGCTCTAAATTCTTGCACAGCTCTCCTCTGCAGTGAGGCGCTCCTGCTCCTGAGGGTACTCAGGGTCATACTCACTTCTAATTTCTCATCAGCAGATGGATTAGAGGGCTTGCTTCCCTGGTGGCTCAGACGATAAAGAATCTGCCTGCAATGTGGGAGACGTGGGTTCAACCCCTGGCTTGGGAATATCTCCTGGAGAAGCAAATGGCAACCCATTCCAGTATTCTTGGATAATCCTGGAGAATCCCCACAGACACAGGAGCCTGGTGGGCTACAGGGGGTTGCACAGATGGATTAGAAATCCCACAGAGCTTTCCCACTGCCAATCCTGCCATGGAGAGCCAGGTGGTGCCAGTGGTAAAGAACCTGACTGTCATGCTGGAGACCTAAGAGATGTGGGTTCAATCCTTGGGTCAGGAAGATCCCCGTGGGGGAGGAAATGGCAACCCACTCCAGTTTTCCTGTCTAGAGAATCCCATGGATTGAGAAGCCTGGCAGGCTGAAGTCCATGGGGTCACAGAGTTAGAAATGACCAAAGTGACTTAGCATACACATCCAGTCTGGCAAGGTCATTTTGAATCTTCCTCCATCTTGAACTCAGCCACCATGGTTGAATTTTGCCAGCGACGTTGTTTATTCACTCACTTAAATCATGAACAAGACTAAAAAGAACCTGTATTTATAATATCTTCTGTTTAAAATAAATTCTGAAAGTGATTTAGATTTGAGAATGAGCAAAATACTGGCCAGATGCATTTATACTCAAGACATACTAGTCCAGGAAAAGCATTTTCATGTCCTAGAACTGTATGAACTATAAAAGACAGCATTTTCATCTCCATGTTCACAAATCATTCACTATGCCATCACGGAGCTAACATTCAACTTTGAATCTTGCAAAAAGTAGGATCATAACACGGCTTGTTAAAATATTTATTTCTGTTTCAAAAGTCCTGGAGTTTTTCTGCAAGCATGAAAGCACAACAAAAGGAAATATCGGGGAGGGGAGCAGGTAGGTAAGGGGCAACTCAATTCTATCATGGCTAGGACACCAACCAACCAACGACACAGAGG
>SJYA01000582.1:1557450-1593437 GCA_006410615.1 Neotragus moschatus | reverse complement strand
TCCCCAGCCTTGGGGACTCAGAACACAGTGCCTGGTCCATCGAAGGGACATAGTTGACTCAAACATTTAATGAACATTTGAATAACATGGTACACTTAACCCACACACTGTCCTCGTCAGCCAGTCATTTCAGTAGTTCAATCTTCTGGAGGACTGAAGTCCTCTGGGGAGCTGATAAAACCCTGGACTTTTTCCACAGAAAATGTTCCCATGTTCTCAGGCAAAACTCCTGAAGTTCAAGTTTAAGAACCACCACTCGAAGTGGGCACCAGAACTGAGAACAACTAAATGTTAGGTCTCACGAGTTCATGATGAGAACCGGTCAACTAAACTGCTCAGAAAATGAATCCAGGTCTCTCAGCCTGGATGCGCACAGATTTCTTCTGAGATGTAAACACACGACTTCACCTTTCCTTCAGCAGCCACCCCAGGGATGCTCTGCTCTAAATTCTTGCACAGCTCTCCTCTGCAGTGAGGCGCTCCTGCTCCTGAGGGTACTCAGGGTCATACTCACTTCTAATTTCTCATCAGCAGATGGATTAGAGGGCTTGCTTCCCTGGTGGCTCAGACGATAAAGAATCTGCCTGCAATGTGGGAGACGTGGGTTCAACCCCTGGCTTGGGAATATCTCCTGGAGAAGCAAATGGCAACCCATTCCAGTATTCTTGGATAATCCTGGAGAATCCCCACAGACACAGGAGCCTGGTGGGCTACAGGGGGTTGCACAGATGGATTAGAAATCCCAGAGCTTTCCCACTGCCAATCCTGCCATGGAGAGCCAGGTGGTGCCAGTGGTAAAGAACCTGACTGCCATGCTGGAGACCTAAGAGATGTGGGTTCAATCCTTGGGTCAGGAAGATCCCCGGGGGGGAGGAAATGGCAACCCACTCCAGTTTTCCTGTCTAGAGAATCCCATGGATTGAGAAGCCTGGCAGGCTGAAGTCCATGGGGTCACAGAGTTAGAAATGACCAAAGTGACTTAGCATACACATCCAGTCTGGCAAGGTCATTTTGAATCTTCCTCCATCTTGAACTCAGCCACCATGGTTGAATTTTGCCAGCGACGTTGTTTATTCACTCACTTAAATCATGAACAAGACTAAAAAGAACCTGTATTTATAATATCTTCTGTTTAAAATAAATTCTGAAAGTGATTTAGATTTGAGAATGAGCAAAATACTGGCCAGATGCATTTATACTCAAGACATACTAGTCCAGGAAAAGCATTTTCATGTCCTAGAACTGTATGAACTATAAAAGACAGCATTTTCATCTCCATGTTCACAAATCATTCACTATGCCATCACGGAGCTAACATTCAACTTTGAATCTTGCAAAAAGTAGGATCATAACACGGCTTGTTAAAATATTTATTTCTGTTTCAAAAGTCCTGGAGTTTTTCTGCAAGCATGAAAGCACAACAAAAGGAAATATCGGGGAGGGGAGCAGGTAGGTAAGGGGCAACTCAATTCTATCATGGCTAGGACACCAACCAACCAACGACACAGAGGAGTTAATTATATTGGTATCCTTAAATTGCCCTGCTCTCACTTGCCTACAAAGCACAGTACAAGATTTTCAGCATTTCTGTTCTAAACTAACACCAATTCAGACTTCAAATTCTGATGCCCTATATGTGGAACTCTCTTTTGTCAGAAGCCCAATATATATTTAAAACTATTAAAACACTAAAATAGCATTCTGGGACCTTTGTGTTTCAAATATTAAATTATATTTCTAAATCAATCAGCAATTCATGTCAAAGGTACTCAATAGTCTGCATTCTGACAGTTATCAGTTTAAGACAGACTATGAGTACTGTAAGGTTTAATTTGGGACTTCAAAATAAATTAGAACTAAGAATAAAGGTTCTCTCAACTGGGAGCACTAAAGATTTCATAATGCTTTATCTTGCACAATCACGTCCCAGGTCAGTTCTGATTTATTCAAGTGAACAAGTACAACCCACTCGTGGACAGCATTAGTTATTAGCTCTCTTCCAGGCCCAAGCTAAGGGAAATGTTGCACCTTTCTGACTTCACAGTCATAGGCACAGATGCCATTTC
The DNA here is from genome assembly GCA_006410615.1 of Neotragus moschatus. NCBI lineage: Eukaryota > Metazoa > Chordata > Mammalia > Artiodactyla > Bovidae > Neotragus > Neotragus moschatus. The sequence continues at coordinate 1,591,371 of SJYA01000582.1, read as the reverse complement.
ATATTCTGGGATAAAGCTGCTGATATTTGGACTATATTAGCATATAGGTCTTGGCGGTGCTGCCACCATGGCAATTCTTATTACTCTTTTGGGAGCTTCATTAGTATCAGGTTGAAAACCAAGCATTCACCCTAACTGCACAACCATCAGAAGCCAAGTCAACTGGCATTTAGACACCCGAACTCTCCCCAGGCTTCAGTTAATTCACTGCATACCACACAGGAAAGCGGCCCTCCAGCTCCCTGCATACCTTTCCAACCCTGCTTCCCCCTCCCACCTCGTGAAGCCCAGCCACGCCCACTTCCTTCCTTCTCAGCATGCCAAGCTCTTTCCCTCTGATGCCTCAGGGCCTCTTCTGGAAGGCTCCTCTCAGACTGGTCACCGCAGCCCCCTGAACAGAAGNAGCTCCCTGCATACCTTTCCAACCCTGCTTCCCCCTCCCACCTCGTGAAGCCCAGCCACGCCCACTTCCTTCCTTCTCAGCATGCCAAGCTCTTTCCCTCTGATGCCTCAGGGCCTCTTCTGGAAGGCTCCTCTCAGACTGGTCACCGCAGCCCCCTGAACAGAAGCGAGCAGCAGCCTAGCCAGATCCCGTGCACCATGGTTCTCCGAGTGCAGCCTGCACAATGCTGGGGGTCCCCGGAGAATCTCTCAGGCGGCTCATAAGTCAAACTATTTCACAGTAAGTCCCCTATATACAAACTTTCAAAGATGAGAACATGCCCCTGAATGCCAGCTGTTGTACTGTACTTCTGTTACTACCATACTTTTCAAGGTACTATAAGAGTAAAAATGCTTTATTTTTTGTTTTTATGTATTATTTGTGTGATGAGTATTATAAACCTAGTACAGAGTAGTACTGTATAGCCAACTGTGTTAGCTGGGCACCTAGGCCAACTCTGTTGGACTTAAGAAAAAAACTGGACTTAAGAGTGGACTTAAGGGGCTTCCCTGATAGCTCAGCTGGTAAAGAATTCACTTGCAATGCAGGAGACCCTGGTTCAATTCCTGGTTCCGGAAGATCCCCTAGAGAAGAGAATGGCTACCCCCTCCAGCATTCTGTCCTGGAGAATTCCATGGACAGTCTGTGGGGTTGCAAAGAGTCGGACATGACTAAGAGACTTTCACACACACGCAAGGATATACTCTCAGAATGGACCCTGTTCCTATGTAGAGGACTCACTGTATAGTCGGCCTTTTCCACTATGCTTTTGTGTACATTAATGGTGCAAAACCAATGGTGGTAAAGCTGCTAGCTTGGTGCCCCTTAGCACAAATCAAGACACTGGTCACAAACTGTAAAGGACAGTCACATATTCTTCACTACTATGCATGCACAGTAAAAAAAAGGAGAGAGAAAAAAAAAAGGCCATTTTCACTTAACAGTGTCCTTGAAGAAGCAGTAAAAATAACTAATTGTATTAAATCTTGACCTTTAAATCCATGTCTTTTGAATATTCTGCACACAGGATGGGATGTCTGCATTGAGTGTGGCTGCTACACACTCAAGCATGGCGTCACCTGGGGAAAAAGCACTTGTGTGAGGGTGTGGGAGGTGGTCTCAAACAGGCAGCTTTATCGTGGAATGCCATTTTTACCTGTAAGAACGACCAACAAGCTACTGCTGTTCCAGATGCGGGTCTCTGGCAGACACCTTCTTGGAAATGAAAGAAATGAGACTCTCATTTCAAGAAAAACTGGTAGCATTTTGCCAGCGATCAAACTTGAACTTTCAAGAGAAATTCTGGAAAATCTGCATCACTCAGGGTGATCTTAACTACTTCCCAATATTTAATTTTTCTAAGATGGGTGGTGATGTTACAAGATGTCATTTAAAGAAATAGTTGTATATTGAATGTGTTGAAATGTGGCAAGATCTGCAGAAGAGTGAACCAGTATTTCCAATTGACTGGATCTTAATGACCCAGATAACCATGATGGTGTGATCACTTACCTAGAGCCAGACATCTTGGAGTGTGAAGTCAAATGGACCTTAGGAAGCATCACTACAAACAAAGCTAGTGGAGGTGATGGAATTCCAGCTAAGCTATTCCACATCCTGAAAGATGATGCTGTTGAAGTGCTACTTTCAACATGCCAGCAAATTTGGAAAACNGGTGTGATCACTTACCTAGAGCCAGACATCTTGGAGTGTGAAGTCAAATGGACCTTAGGAAGCATCACTACAAACAAAGCTAGTGGAGGTGATGGAATTCCAGCTAAGCTATTCCACATCCTGAAAGATGATGCTGTTGAAGTGCTACTTTCAACATGCCAGCAAATTTGGAAAACTCAGCAGTGGCCACAGGACTGGAAACGGTCAGTTTTCAATCCAATCCCAAAGAAAGGCAATGCCAAAGAAATGTTCAAACTACTGTACAACTAACTGAACTCATCTCACACGCTAGTAAAGTAATGCTCAAAATTCTCCAAGCCAGGCGTCAACAGTATGTGAACTGAGACCTTCCAGATGTTCAAGATGGATTTAGAAAAGGCAGAGGAACCAGAGATCAAATTGCCAACATCTGCTGGATCATGGAAAAGGAGAATTCCAGAAAAACATCTACTTCTGCTTTATTGATTATCCCAAAGCCTTTGACGTTTGGATCACAACAAACTGTGGAAAATTCTTAAAGAGAGGGGAATACCAGACCACCTTATCTGCCTCCTGAGAAATCTGTGTGCAGGTCAAGAAGCAACAGTTAGAATCAGACGTGGAACAACAGACTGGTTCCAAATCAGGAAAGGAGTACGTCAAGGTTGTATATTGTCACCCTGCTTATTTACCTTATATGCAGAGTACATCATGAGAAATGCCAGACTGGATGAAGCAGAAGCTGGACTCAAGATTGCCAGGAGAAATATCAATAACCTCAGATATGCAGATGACACCACCCTTATGGCAGAAAGCGAAGAGGAACTAAAGAGCCTCTTGATGAAAAAAAAAGAGGAGAGTGAAAAAGCTGGCTTAAAACTCAACATTCAAGAAACGAAAATCCTGGCATCTGGTCCCATCACTTTATGGCAAATAGATGGGGAAACAATGGAAACAGAGAGAGACTGTATTTTCTTGATCTCCAAATCATTGCAGATGCTGACTGCAGCCATGAAATTAAAAGATGTTTGCTTCTGCGAAGAAAAGCTATGACCAACCTAGACAGCACATTAAAAAGCAGAGATGCTATTTTGCCTACAAAGGTCTATCTAGTCAAAGGTATGGTTTTTCCAGTAGTCATGTATGGGTGTGAGAGTTAGACCATAAAGGCGGCTGAATACCAAAGCACTGATGCTTTTGAACTGTGGTGCTGGAGAAGACTCTTGAGAGCCCTTTGGACTGCAAGGAGATCCTACCAGTCAATCCTAAAGGAAATCCATGCTGAAGATTCATTGGAAGGATTGATATCGAAACTGAAGCTCCAATACTTTGGTCACCTGATTTGAAGAGCTGACTCATTGGAAAAGACCCTGATGCTGGGAAAGAGTGAAGGCAGGAGGAGAAGGGGACGACAGAGGAGGAGATGGCTGGATGGCACCACTGACTTAATGGAAATGAGTTTGAGCAAGCTCTGGGAGATGGTGAAGAACAGAGAAGCCTGGTGTGCTGCAGTTCATTGGGTCACAGAGTCGGACATGACTGAGCGACTGAACAACAATGTACCATGTTCCCAAATCAGGTATGGGTGGAAGGTCCTCGCAAAGTGCAGACAACTCAATGGAGTTCAAAGGAACAGAGTGAAAAAAACAAACAAACCCCTTCATATGATTTCAGATATTACAACTAACTTCTAAGAAACTACCACTTACAGAGTCTTCGTGAGTATCAGAGAGTGTGTGTGTGTGTGTCTGTACAGTCTTCATGAGTATCAGAGTGTGTATGTGTGTGTACGGAGTCTTCTTGAGTATCAGTGTGTGTGTACAGAGTCTTCATGAGTATCAGAGAGAGAGAGTGTGTGTGTGTGTATGGAGTCTTCGTGAGTATCAGAGAGTGTGTGTGTGTACAGAGTCTTCATGAGTATCAGAGAGTGTGTGTATGCGTGTGTGCTCAACTGTGTCCGACTCTTCCCGACCCCATGGCCTATAGCCCACCAGGCTCCTCAGTCCGTGGAACTCTCCAGGCAGGTTACCATTTCCTACTCCAGGGGATCTACTCGACTCAGGGATTGAACCTATGTCTCATGAACTGGCAGGAGAATTCATTACCACTGTGCCACCTGGGAAGCCTGAGTATCAGAGAACAGCCACAATCACTCAAAAAAGTATTGTATTAGTAATTTAATGTGACAGTATTAAACTACTCCTCCATTTCCCAAGTACCTATCTGGCAGGTGGGATTTCCCTTATATACTTTATATAAAGTTATATGTTGCAATGGAAGGAACTCAGAAACAGATAAGAGAATTCAAGTGCTTTTTAAACCAAGCGTTGAAGACACTTTCAAATTTGTAAAACAAAATCCCACTTGCCTTTTTTTTGCAGAAATTGATAAGCCAGTCCTAAAATTCCTATGGAAATACGAGGGACTCAGAAGTTAATCTTGAGAAAGGATTAAGTTAGAGGGTTCACGCTTCCCTATTTTGAAACTTACCATAAAAAAAAAACAGTAATCAAAATACTATGATACTGGCACAAGGACCAACACACAGGTCAGAGGAATAGTCCAGAGAAAAACCATATATTTATGATAACTGGGGTTTTTCTTTTTTGTAATTTACTATTTAATGTGAAATGAGTTTCTATTACCACCTTGTAACTCCTTTTTCAGAGGGAAGAGGGATGAAGGGGAGGGGCTTTCTTCTCCACTGCAAACAGTACTTCCATTTTGAGATGGATCACTTGGTTTTTGACAAGGACGTCTAGACAACCCAATGAAGAAAGAACAGTCTTTTAACAAAGGTGGTGGCACAATTTGCTATCTACATACAAAAGAATCAAGTTTTACTCCTATTTCCCACCACAAAATTTAGCTCTGAATAGACAATAGACCCAAATGTAAGAGATAAAAATTTAAAATATTTAGAAGAGAACATATTAGTAAATCCGTATTTTTGAACTAGGCAATGGTTTCTAAAATATGACACTAAAAGTACAAGTGACAAAACAAAAATATAAATTGGACTTTGTCAAAATTGAGAACTTTTTGCTTCAAAGGAAGGCCACCTTCAAGAACGTGAAAAGATCCCACAGAACGGAAGAAATTCTTTGCACATTGCATATGACCCTTCACAAACTCCTAAGGATGGCTAGTACAAGAAAGACGGATGAGCTAATTAGTAGTCAGTCACCAGAAGTGCCTGACTCTGCAACCCCAGACTGCAGCACACCAGGCTTTCCCGTCCTCCACTATCTCCCAGAGTTTGCTCAAATTCATGTTCAAGGGGCATAGTCAATGAAGCAGATGTTTTTCTGGAATCTCCTTGTTTTTCTCTATGATCCAACGGATGTTGGCAACGGTTCCTCTTCCTTTTCCAAACCCAGCTTCAACATCTGGAAGTTCCTGGTTCACGTAATGCTGAAGCCTAGCTTGAAGGATTTGGAGCATTACCTTGCTACCATGTGAAATGAGCGCAATTGTAGGGTAGTTTGAACATTCTTTGGATTGCCCTTTGGGACTGGAATGAAATTTGACCTTTTCCAATCCTATGGCCACTGCTGAGTTTTCCAAATTTGCTGGCACTTTAACAGCATCATCTTTTAGGATTTGAAATAACTCAGCTGGAATTCCATCCCCTCCACTAGCTTTGTCTGTAGTGATGCTTCCTAAGGCCAACTTGACTTCACATTCCAGGATGTCTGGGTCTGGGCAAGTGACCACACCATCATAGTTATCCAGGTCATCAAGGCCTTTCTTGTACAGTTCTTCTGTGTATTCTTGCCACGCCTTCTTAGTCTTTTCTGCCTCTGTTAGGCCCTTAACGTTTCTGTTCTTTATTTTTGCATCAAATGTTCCCTTGGTTATCTCCAATTTTCTCGAAGAGATCGGTCTTTCCCATTCTATTGTTTTCTTCTATTTCTTTGCATTAAGAAGGCGTTCTTATCTCATCTTGCTATTCTCTGGAACTCTACATTTAGTTATTAGTGAAGTGCACATCAAATTTACAATGAGGTATCATCCACACCTGTCATACTGGACATCAAATCTACAAATAACAACTGCTGGAGAAGGGGTGGAGAAAAGGAAAGCTTCCTACACTGTTGGTAGGAATGTAAGCTGGTGCAACCACTATGGAAAACAGCATGGAGGTTCCTTAAAAAACTAGAACTAGGGCTGCCATAGGATCCTGCAATCGCACTCCTGGGCATACACCCCCAAAGACAAAAACTCTAATTCAAAAAGATACATGCACCCCATCGTTCACAGCAGCACTATTTACAACAGCGAAAACATGGAAGCAATCTAAACGTCCACTGATAGATGAATGAAGTTGTGACACGTATATACAGTGGAAAATTACTCAGCCATAAAAAGAATGAAATAATAGCATTTGCAGCAACATGGATGGACCTACAGATTATCATACTAAGTGAAGTTAAGCCAGACAAAGAAATACAAATACTCTAGGATATCACTTATATGTGGAATCTTAAATATGACACAAATGAAGTTATTTATGAAACAGAAACAGACTCGCAAACTTACCATTAAAAAGGGGTAAGGGTATGTGGGGAAGGGCTAAATCATGAGTTTGGGATTTGCAGGTACAATTATATATTGAATATAAAATATGCAAGTTCCTACTGTATAGTGCCCATGGAGAAGGAAACGGCAAATCCCTCCAGTATTCTTGCCTCGAAAGTCCCATGGACAGAGGAGCCTGGTGGTCTATGGTCCATGGGGCAAAGAGTCAGGCACAACAGAGCACACACACACACATACTATATAGCACGAGGACCTATATTCAACAGCCTGTAATAAAATATAGTGGGAAGGAATATGGATATATAGGTACGTATAACTCAATGTTTGCTGTACACCAGAAACACAACATTGTAAGTCAACTATGAAAAGTGAAAGAAGTGAAGTCGCTCAGCTGTGTCTGACTCTGTGTGACCCCACAGACTGTAGCCCTTCAGGTTCCTCTGTCCATGCGAGTCTCCAGGCAAGAATACTGGAGTGGGTTGGCATTCCCTTCTCCAGGGGATTTTCCCGATACAGGGAGTGAATCCAGGTTTCCTGCATTGCAAGCCACCAGGGAAGCCCTGTGAGTCAATTATACTTCAATATTTTTTTAAAAAAAAATTAAGATAATAAAAATATAAAAATTAAGAAAAAGATAGATGATTAGAAGTGTTGGTGAGGATGTGGAGAAACTGAAACAGATTTCAATTGTTAGCTGGAATGTAAACTGGTTGAAAAAGTTTGATAGTTCTTCAAAACATTAAACGTACAATTACCATATGATCCAGCAATTACAATTATACTCCTTGAACTATTCCCAAAAGAAGAGAAAACATACAAAAAATATGTAACAGGAATGCTCCTAACAGCATTATCTATACTAGCCCAAATGTAGAAACACCCCCACATGCCCATCAGTTAATGAACATATAAATAGAATGTGGTATATTCAAATAATGGATTATTATTCGGCAACCAAAAGGAATGAATTACTGATACCTGCTTCAATACGGATGAACCTGGGAAATATTTATGTTAAATGGAAAATGCTAGGCATGCAAGGCCATGTATAGGTGATTCCATTTATATGAAATGTCCAGAGTAAGTAAATCTACAGAAACAGATAGAAGATTAGTGATGGTGAGGGGTGAGGAGAGGAGAGGATGGGAGGGGGCTGCTGCTGAGTACAGTGCTTCTTCTGGGGGGATGAAGGGAGGCACGGATTGTTGTAACTTGCAGGGACATCACATTAACATTAGATATAACAAAAAAAGCAGATTCACAGATATCCAGAACTAATGTTTAGAAGTAGGGAGAGGCAATACAGCAGCAGGAGATTAAGAGGTACAAACTATTATGTGCAAAATAAGCTCAATACACTGTACACCAGGAGGAACATACAGGCAATATTTTATAGCAACTGTAAACAGAGAATAGCCTTTAAAAGTGTGGACCACTCTACTGTACACCTGTAACTTATATAAATATGATACATCAACTATACTTAAAAAAAAAAAAAAAATCCAGGGACTTCCCTGGTTGTACAGAGGATAAGAATCAACCTGGCCAACGCAGGGGACACAGGTTCAATCCCTAGCCGGGGAAGACTCCACATGCCATGGAGCAACTAATTCCGCAAGTCACAACTACTGAAGCCCAGAGTCTGTGGTCCACAACCAGAGAAGCCCCTGCTCACCACAACTAGAGAAAACACACAAAAAACGACCAAAGACCCTGTGCAGCCAAAAAAAGAAAAAGTCTACGAATATTGTATTAAATGCTGCAAAGTCAAAATTACAACTGCAAGCTCTGAATATATCTTGTACAGAACAATGAATGGCACTGAAAGAAAAGAAGAAAAGTTAATTTCAAGCTTCAGCACAAGGTGGTCATCACAGGACTATGCCCACCCACAAGTACACAGCTTCGAAATGTTATGAAGCACGTGAACGTGCAATTTCACATACTAATACATTTTATACATGGCAAACAATCTCTAACTTTACAAGTCCTCAATGCCATGTGTTAGAAAAGGATACGGTAATTTAAAAATACACAGTAAATCAGCATACAATTGGATGGTATTCTATTGGGAACAAAGTTAATGATATCTTTCCCTATGAAGTAGCCAAATCAAAGGATGCATGTTCTTTCCTACCTAAAACATTTTGACAAGGAGGATAATAATTTGAGATACTTGACTATCAAACCTCTCTATATAACATTCCAGTGAAAAATATGCCAGATTTTATTTGAAGATAGTTGTTAACCTGACACTATAACTTTAGCCAGATTAAGTTTAGTTACCTCCTATCACAGGACTACTCATTCAGTTACCTTCTATCACGGGACTACTCATTTGTATTAGAACAATGGACGTCAGGGAGCTGGCACATTTGGCTACCACCAAAACAATTCATACAAAGCACTCCCTGCACACCAGCCTGCGCTACAGGTGACGTGTCCTTAAAAGCTTAACACTGTAAATAACAGGAAAGGTGCTTCAGGGGGAAAAAAAAAGTTGTATAAATTATCTGAGAATTCTGTTTTTCTCATTGGTAAGTTTTTCCAGTGTTTTTAAAAAAATACAAAATTTGAACACCAAATAGTAAAACAGTCATTGCACTTCATAGTTTCATCTGAAGGCAAACCGTCATGTCCGACTCTTTGTGACCCCACGGGTTGTGGCCCACCAGGCTTCTCTGTCCGTGGGATTCTCCAGGCAAGAATCTTGGAGTGGGTTGCCATTTCCTTCTCCAGTGGATCTTCTCGACCCAAGGATCAGAACCTGGGTCTCCTGCATTGCAGGCAGACACTTTAACCTCTGAGCCACCAGGGAAGCCCAAACTTTTAAAATAAACTCACAATGACAAGTATTTTACGAGTTAAACTGGCATACGATATTTAGTCAAGAGAATATTCTAAGAAAGATGCAGTTTCAGGCTTAGACTTTTCCTACCATCTTTTCAGTTCAGTCGCTCAGTCCTGTCCGACTCTTTTCGACCCCATGAATCGCAGCACGCCAGGCCTCCCTGTCCATCACCAACTCCCGGAGTTCACTCAGACTCACAATCTTTTACCACCAGTCAATATGACACTACAGTTTAGCATCACAGTAACACAAGCTAGGAACACAGGTCCTCAGATTTCTCTACCCTAGCATCACTGGCAAGAAGACAGGTCAGTGAATTCAGAAGTCTGAGTTATTCTCTGAAGAGTGACTAGGATGTGGAATCAGGGAACTATCTCCATTTCTGATGCTGGCAAAACAAAAAAGCACACAAACTACAAAAAGTCCTGGTTCCTAACAAAGGCAAACAACTGTAAAATCAAATGCAAAACACATTTTAATCATCACCACGTATGAAAATAAACACACAGACAATGCAGCAGGGTTTAGCAACAGGAAGGCACAGAAAACAGGGACTGGACCTGCTCTGGGTGCCCCTGGAGGCTGATCCAGCACAGTATTTCGGGAGCAGTGGCATAAAATAAACGTGAAGTGAAGGCAAACGGGTGACGTGTCACCACCTCTGGGTCTTCAAGAGCATGGGATTAGAAGGCAGGTGAGACACAATTGGTTTCAACTGGACCTAAAGAACTTCTTTAACAAACAGTGATAAAATGGTAGACTAGATTACCCGCGACTGGAATCACCATCTCAAGAATTTCAAGGGGTAAATAAGCCAGGATGTTTGGGACATTCTCTTCAGTTGAAAGCAGGCAGCCCAGGTAATTCATGTCACCTGTAACTTGATTATTCAGACACTGGTACCTTTAACTAGTGGGCATTCTGAGGAGATAGAACTCATTCAAGAGACGGGATACGTCCGAATCCCACTCTTCACAATGCAGAGGAGGAAAAGAAAGAGAACAGAGCAGCAAAGGCTCTGAGATACAGACCGTCAGTCAAGGCGGGATGCAGCGGCTCCATATGGGCACTCGGGGCTGTCAGAGACTTGAAAAGCCTCCACCTGACGCGCCGTGACCTGACGGCTGCAGTTGCTAAGGCTGTCACCTCTCCTCCCCCTCCCCCACGACTACCGCATCTCACAGGAGTTACCCCCAGGGCTCCTGGCGCCCCTTATCTGTATACGAGTCTCTCACCCTCTCATTTTGATATCCGCCCCCCCAGCACTTTGACAAAGAGAGGTAATAAAAGGATGAGTAAGCACGCCGCAGCTGATCTTGGTCAAAGAGCACAGACCCTGGCACCGACCGTGGAAAATGGGGGTGAAGCAGCAGAAGGGAAAGCGAAGTCGGGGAGTTCGGCCAAGGAGCAGGCAGTTACCAGCTTTCCCAGGGCAGTTCGCGTCACCTCCTTCTGCAGTCACCACCGACTCCGAACCCCTGCCCTCGCCACCCCCACCCCACTGTGGTCAAGTGCGCCCTTTTCCTTGGACAGCTACTTCTTAAAAACACAGAAAAAGTAATTTTTCCAGACTTCCGGTTGTCAAAGACAATAAAAACCTCACCCTGAAGCATGGTTAAGTTCAAGGGTTCTGTTTTCTCCCTCGTTTTCTGGCATCCCGTCCACCACCTCCCACCCTAGACAACCTCTGTTCGGGGTGGAAAAAGCGACCGCCACTCTCAGTTTCAAATATATGTCAACCTTTGGCGGGGGGTGGGGAGGGGTACTTTTGAATTACTTCGACATTCTGGTTACAAGTATCTGACCTTATTTTTTCCTCCCCAAAGGAAAAAACAGGACACCAAGAGGACAGAAATTTCCCTTTCTCTGCCCTCCTACTTCGGTCGCTGGCAACATCTCGGGAGGCTTCCGAAGCGGGAGGTTGGGGCCGGGGTTGGGGGGGGGGGGTCTTTCGAGTTTCTTCCTAGGAAACCGGCCCTCAGCAGCCAACGTCCTCTGAGCTCCCGGGTTTGCTTTAAAATATTGAAACTTCACAAGACAGAAAAATTACGGATAAGGAGCCACATCCTTTGTTGAAGCCCCACGGGTTTTAATTTGGGGTGGAAAAGGCCACCAATCACGGACTTCTCCCCGCGGGGAGAGGGGACAGGTGCGACTCCGGGGCTGTGGGGGGCCCTGCGGCGGCGGCACGGCGGCCAACCCGGCCCGGCCCGGCCCGACCCGACCCGACTGCCCGTTGGCCCGCGGCCTCCCACACGCGTCCCCCGCGCTGCCCCGCGGGCCCGGCCGCGCCGCCAGCCTCCGCTCCAAGATGGAGGAAGCGGCGACGGCGGGCGGCCGGTTACGAAACGCGCGGCCGCCACATGGCCGCGCCGGCCCCAAACTTGGCCGGGCCCCGGGCGAGGCTCGGGGCCCGGGGAGCGAGGAGGCCGCGCGGCGCCCGCCACTCACCCACAGACCGGTAGCCCAGGATCGCGATCTTCCGGGACTTGGACTGCGGCATCTTGGCGGCCTCCTCAGCCCCGGGTCAACCACATCAACCGCGGCGGCGGCGGCTCCTGCGCTGCGATCGGCGGCGGCCGCGCCGGGGCACAGCGGCATCCAGGGGCGGGGCGGGGCGGGCGGGCGGGCGGCGGCTGCCTCAGCTCCTCGCTCGCGCGCCCAACCGCCCGGAACCGCCGCGCGGCCCCGCCCCCAAACACGCCCACGTGACCGCGCGACGCCGCAGGCGGCTCGCGTCAGCACCGCCCTCCCGCGGCCGCGGCCCCTTCCCCCAAACGCACGGGGTGTGCGTCGGGATGTGCTTTACTTTAAAGGGAAAAAGAGGGGACGCCGAGATGCCCCTGGAAAAGTCACGACTAAAACTCGCTGCGTCATGACCCTCCCACTGTCTTCCGCCGCTTTTTAATGACGCCACTCTCCCTGAGCGCTGATTGGACAGTTCCCATCCGCCCGCGCGCTGACGCGACGGAAACTCCTTCTCCCATTGGGGGGGCGGGCTGTGAAGAGGCGGGCCCGGAGGCGGGGGCTGCTTGGCCCGGCAGCTAAAAATAAACGCCGACTAGGAGCCCGCGGCTGGGCGCCGGTGAAGTTTGAAGGCTTCGAACTTCGGAGGGGCTGGAGGCGGGTGGGAGGGGCGGAGAGAAGCTACCTCCCCAGGGATTGGTTAGATCGCGGGGAGGGCGGGGCGACGCGTGGGAGGTGCGGTGATTGGTGGATCGCTGAGCGGTCATTGAACTCGAGCCCGCTGAGCCCTTAAAAGGCATGAGGCGCGTGGCGGGTCCGTTGCTGGGCTGTTGGTTGGCTGGTATCTTCCTCGTGTGTGTTTTTTTGTTTTTTTTTTTAAAACTGCTATATTGGCTTTCGTGAGTCTAGGTTGGAGGATGTAGGTGATGACGAAGCATCAGACATGGGTGAAGGACCATGGGAAGAATGGAATATACGTTCATTGAAAATGTGAACGTGTTATGAAAAAAGCGTTCTCCTCAGTTCTCATGCATCTCCTCAGTTCTGGTCTTAACGCTGGCGTTTGCGGATCCCACACACCTCACGGGAAAGGAACAGCGCCGGGTCGACGCAGGTTTAACTGTCAACGCCTGCATGGCTAATTGAGTAAGGCAGACTTAAATAAAACCCCCGCCGTTGTTGGCTGAGAACTCTCCAGAACCGTCCTTCCAAGGGGATTTAAGACCGGAGAGCCGGCGCTCTGGCGTGGGCTGACTTCTCTGCTGAAGAGACGCTGCTGTATTTCCCTCCAGAGGTGCCCTGACAACCCCGTTTTCAGTGGTGCTGGTGAAGGGTGTCTGGGGCTAGCACCAGTCTTGGAGTGCAGGGAGAACGCCAGCTCGCGAGAGGCCTGGATCATGAGGCAAGAAGGTGAAAACCGGGCCCAAGAAAAGTGGGTGCGATCAGAGCTTTCTATCATGCTAGGTATTCTTGTCCATGGAGGTTGCTGAAGAAGCAGATACTGGTACTAAAGTCCCTCTGTCGTCCTCGGGCTGTCTGGCAGTGTTGACCTGCCTGGTTAAGTGGGACCACCGCTCTCTGGTCATGGCCTCGCCCAGTGAGCACCCAGGAGAAGCCTCCAGGAAACAGCGGCAAGGGCAGGATTCTTGGGTTAGCAAGATTTAGAGGTGTGTTGGGTTTAGAACACTGATGTTGGGGCAGAATCCTTCCACTGCTCCCTGCTCACTGGAGAGGACTCGTGCACATTCAGGTCCTCGAGGGGGGACGTCTTACAGTTGAAGCCCCAGGCCACCAGCTGGACATGAGAAAACCTTTCAAGTTGTCTTTTTTGTTACTTGATTTTTGCTTTCCACCCTGTAATTAGTTGAAACACTTAAACAATTCAGGCCTTAAAATGGACTCGCCAGGGAAATGTATGATTTTTGTCCTGTGAATTGGATGCCTCGCCAGTATTTTTTCCAGGTGGCATAGTGGTAAAGAATCTGCCTGTCGCGGCAAGAGACACTGGGTTCTGTTCCCGGATCAGGAAGGTCCCTGGAGTAGGAGATGTCAACCCGCTCCAGTATTTTTGCCTGGGAAATTCCTTGGACAGAAGAGCCTGACAGGCTACAGTCCATGGAGTCACAGAGCACGATGCAATTGAGCCAGTACCCACTACAGAATTTTGAACTAATGGTACCAGACTCCCCAGTAGGTTGTGAAATCAGCTTAGTGTTTTTTTTTTTTTAATAGAAGAACAGAATAGAAAATAGTTCCTTGCATAGTGAGGGTGAGTATTGTTTCATGACACTTTTGTTGTGTGTGTGTGTATATTTATATATGCTATGTATATATGTATTATGTACTGCATTCCATTGTAGTATGTATTTCTTTCTGTGTGTTGCCCCCAAAAGTTTGAAAGCACCACCCTAACCTGAGAAGTGGAGTCCAGGCCGAGAAGTGCAGTTGTAAATGACAAATTCATTCGTGAAATATTCCAGTTGTGTTAAAGCTCATTCAGGCCAGACCCCGGAGTTCTGAAGATTCCTTTATTCCAGAATGGGGAGAATTTCCTTGGTTTAAGAAATGACTCAGATGACCTGAAATATTTGGGATTGATGTATGAATTCACATAGAAATACCTGACTGCTGCCAGACCGTGTAGGATGAGAGACCAGATGGGAAATGCAGGCAGGGCCTTATTGGGGCTCATGCTGCAGCAGGAAGGAGAGAGAGAAAGCAACAAGTGCCCTTGCTTGGTGGGGAGGGGTGGCTTAGTGGTCTGCCCATCCCGCTGGTGATGATGTGTGCAGGGATCACCCTTTTTTCCTCCTGACACTCAGAAGCAACCATTGGGTTTTGGCCTTCTTGTCTCTTACTGTTGATAATTCTCCCCTACAGTGCATGTGTGCAGCTATCTTTCAGTTCAGTTCAGCTGCTCAGTCATGTCTGACTCTTTGAGGCCGTACGGACCACGGCACTCCAGGCCCCTCTGTCCATCACCAACTCCCGGAATTTACTCAAACTCGTGTCCATCAAGTTGGTAACACCATCCAACCATCTCATTCTCTTGTCATCCCCTTCTCGTACCTCCAGTCTTTCCCAGCACCAGGGTCTTTTCAAATGAGTTGGTTTTTCAAATCAGGTGGCCAAAGTATTGGAGCTTCAGATTCAGCATCAGTCCTTCCAATGAATATTCAGGACAGATCTCCTTTAGGATGGACTGGTTGGATCTCCTTGCTGTCCAAGGGACTCTCAAGAGTCTTCTCCAGCACCACAGTTCAAAAGCATCAATTCTTTGATGCTCAGCTTTCTTCACAGTCCAACTCTCACATCCATACATGACTGCTGGAAGAACCATAGCCTTGACTAGACGGACCTTTGTTGGCAAAGTAATGTCTCTGCTTTTTAATATGCAACTATCTCTAGTCCCTTGTAGTTTCTCTGTGTTCTGTTGCCCAAGGAGTGAGAGAGGAGATGAGGAGACATCTGACCAGGTGTGAGCACTGCAGGAGAGGGTCCAAGGTCCCAGCCTGTCTCAGAATGTGTCCCCCACAAAGATATGTCAAAGTCCTAACCCTCTCAAAATGGAATCTTATTTGGAAATAGAGCTGTTGATGATATAATAGTTAAGATGAGGTCAAACTGGAGTGGGCTTCCATGATGGCTCAGTGGTAAAGTATCCACCTGCAGTGCAGGAGCCGCAGGGGACACGGGTTTGATCCCTGGGTGGGGAAGATCCCCTGGAGCAGGAAATGGCAACCCACTCCACTGTTCTTACCTGGAGAATCCCATGGACAGAGGAACCCTGGTGGGCTACAGTCCATTGGGTGGCAAAGAGTCAGACACCACTGAAGCAACTTAGCAGCAGCAGACTGGAGGAGGGGTGCCCTAATCCAACGTGACTGGTTTCCTCAGGAGAGAAGACGAGAGACACACAGACACAGCCACCCCCCGATGTGACGATGGAGGCAGAGGCTGGAGCGACGCCCCTTCCTGGAGACCAGAGGGAGGGAGCCCCGCTTCCCTCTGAGGTTGGGGAGCGTTCATACTTCTGGACCTCAGAACTGTGAGAAAAGCCCCAGTTTACAGTGCTTGTTAACAGCAGCCCTGAAAAAAGAGCCCATCACCAGTCTTCAAGTTGTCGATAGACTTTCATTTAAAGTTTGACTCTAGTTTCTGCCGGGCTGTGGATGAAACTGACCTTCTTCCCAACACCCTAAGCCAGTGTGCACCTCCTGGGAGTGTTTCCCTAGGGGGGTGCTAGCTGCCCTGCAGAGCAAGTCTTGAGGGTCCCTGTGTGGTCATCGGGCACGATGACTGAAGGGGAACACCATGCTCCTAAGAGCTGGCACAGCAGTACCCGGGGAAGCTCCAGGAGAACAGGAGGCCAGGTCCTTGCAATAAAACGTGATGGCTTGGCCAGCAAAGCTTTGATTATGACTATATATGCTCTTCACGTGTGCCTTAGATGTGGGATTTAGTCACAGTGCTTATAAGCCACTGAAAGTTATAATTATGGTTTGAGGGACCATTCACCATTGGTTCCTTCTCCTGTGTGGAGTGTTCTCAGTGTTGGGCTTTATCCAGCGTGTTGGGACCTGGAGCGTTTCTAACATTATTGTGCAGGGAAGAAAAAAGAACTTCTTGTAGGTTTTTTTTTTTTTAACGTTTTTATTTATAAATAAAATAATTGAACATGGAAGAACTGATGCTTTCAAATTTTGCTGGAGAAGACTCTTGAGAGACCCTTGGAATGCAAGGAGATCCAACCAGTCAGTCCTAAAGGAACTCAATGAATATTCATTGGAAGGACTGATGCTGGGCAAGATTGAGGGCAGGAGGAGAAGGAGGTAACAGAGATGAAATGGTTCGATAGCATCGTTGACTTAGTGGACATGAATCTGAGCAAACTCCAGGAGATAGTGAAGGACAGGGGATCCTGGTGTGCTGCAGTCCATGGGGACATGACTTAGTGACTGAATGAAAAACAAACGAAACCTATGTAGTATATGGATTGACCATGGCATACTCATGGCCACGTGTTGTGACTGGGATGAGAGGTGTCCTAGTGGGGTTTCCACAATGGGGAGGGGCCGTCAGTGTGGCCCTCACTGTTCAGTGTATAGAATATAGTAATGGATTCCTTTTCACATGTCTAGTTCTGAGAAATTACAGAACGTATTACCTCAGTTCTGCTAAACTGAATCTCACAGAATGGTCATGGGTCTTAAAAGTTTTCTAATTCTCTTACATTGTTGGTGGGAATGCAAACTTGTACCGCCACTATAGAGAACAGTGTGTAGATTCCTTAAAAAACTGGAAATAGAACTGCCATATGACCCAGCAAGCCCACTGCTGGGCATACACACCGAGGAAACCAGAATTGAAAGAGACACGTGTACCCCAGTGTCCATCGAAGCACTGTTTATAATAGCCAGGACTTGGAAGCAACCTAGATGTCCATTAGCAGACGAATGGCTAAGAAAGCTGTAGTACATATACATAACGGAATACTATTCAGCCATTAAAAAGAATACATTTGAATCGGTTCTAATGAGGTGGATGAAACGAGCCTATTATACAGAGTGAAGTAAGCCAGAAAGAAAAACACCAATACAGTATGCTGCTGCTGCTGCTGCTAAGTCGCTTCAGTCGTGTCCGACTCTGTGGGACCCCATAGACGGCAGCCCACCAGACTCCCCCATCCCTGGTATTCTCCTGGCAAGAATACTGGAGTGGGTTGCCATTTCCTCCTCCAATGAATGCAAATGAAAAGTGAAAGTGAAGTCGCTCAGTCGTGTCCAACTCCTAGCGACCCCATGGACTGCAGCCCACCAGGCTCCTCTGTCCATGGGATTTTCCAGGCAAGAACACTGAAATGGGCTGCTGTTGCCTTTTACGCCAATACAGTATACTGACACATATGGAATTTAGAAAGATGGTAATGATAACCCTACATGTGAGATAGCAAAAGAGACAGATGTATAGAAGTCTTTTGGACTGTGTGGGAGAAGGTGAGGGTGGGATGATCTGAGAGAATAGCAATGAAACATGTATATTATCATATATGAAACAGATCACCAGTCCAGGTTCAATTCATGAGACAGGGTGCTCAGGGCTGGTGCACTGGGATGACCCAGAGGGATGAGATGGGGAGGGAGGAGAGAGGGGGTTCAAGATGGGGAACACATGTATACCCATGGCTGATTCATGTCAATTTATGGCAAAAACCACTACAATATTGTAAAGTAATTAGCCTCCAACTAAAGTAAATACATAAAAATATAAAAGTTTTCCATTCAAAAACACCGTGAATTATTGATGAGAATAAAAATGCAATGTAAGTATACACTAAGAAAAACAACAGGCTGCACTTCTTCCTTGTGTGGGCTCTTTGCCAACTATGTTAAAGGTAAACACGGTAACCTAATCATATCTTACCAAAAAATGACCAAACGTTTTTCCAAAAAGGTAAAAGTTGACAAGAGGCTTCCCTGGTGACTCAGTGGTAAAGAATCCACCTGCCAATGCAGGAGACCTGGTTCGATCCCTGGGTTGGGAACTTCTGGGAAATACCATGGACAGAGTAGCCTGGTGGGCTATAGTCCATGAGGTCGCAAAGAGTTAGACATGACTTAGCGAATAAATACACACAAAAATTGACAAGAGCATTACAAATATGAATTCATATCCACTATCGTTAATGATGACAGCATAATTACACCTTGATATTAGCTAATAAAGTAAATATCCCTTAACATACAGTGAGATGTTAAAAAACACCATCCAAAACACTAAGGCAGATTTTACAAATATTTCTGCAACTTTTTTCCCCCTTTGGAAAATTTCAAGCATGTGTAAAAGTAGAGAGATTAGTGCGATGAACCCCAGACCACCCATCCCCTGCTTCATTCCGTATTTACTGAGTCGTGGATGCTCCCATTTCCTGCCAACTATTTTCCACCCACATGTGGGTTATTTTGAAGTAAGTCCTACATGTCATACCATTTCAAATTTATTTACTTCAGTATTTTCTCTGAAAGATGACTGTATGTGTGAGTGAGATCTTAGTTCCTCCACCGGGGACTGAATCCAGGCCCACAGTGAAAGTGCAGAGTTCAAACCACTGGACTACTAAGGAAGTCCCTAAAAGATGACTCTTTAAGAAAAAAATAAAAATGCCGTTTTCACTCTGAAAAACGAAGCCCATTAAGAAATCCTTAGGACCACCAAACTGCCAGACTATTCCAATGTCTCTTAATACATTATCATTTTCTTTTACAGTTTGTTTAAATCAAAATCTAAATAAAGTTCATATGATGCAATTGGTTACTATATCTTGTCTTTTTTTTAAAAAAAAATAAACTATCTTTTAGTTTGGGAAGGTAATGTGAGGATTCCCACATGCCCTGGGCTCCGTCTCCTCCCTCTCCCCCATTATCAATAGCCCACATTAGTGTGGTACTGTTCGTTACAATGATCAATACAGGTTAGTTAATTCTTACTGACTTAATTTCATACATTATTCAGATTTCCAGTTGTACCCTAATGCACTTTTCCCAGGACACCCTGTCATGCCTCCTTAGGCTCCCCTTGGACGTGACCACTTCTCAGACTCTTCTTGTTTTTAATGACCTTGAAAGTACGAGGCATGCTCTCAGGCATGATTTTGTAGCTTGTTCCCCAGTTGGGATTTGTCTGATGTTTGTCTCAGACGTGAACGGGGTGTGTGGGTTTTGGGAAGAAGACCACAGAGGCGAAGTGCCATTTTCATCTCATCGAGGGTGGATCGTCCCCACGTGACCTGCCACTGTGGATGCCGTCCTGGATCGCCTGTCTGAGGTGGCCACTGTTGGCCTCCACACAGGTGAGGTCCTCTTGCTCCCTCTCCATGCTGTACTTTTTGGAAGGGGGTCACTGTGTGCAGCCCTCAGGGACTGGCGAGTCAAGTTGAGCTTTTCCCTAGTTGCCTCCTGCCTGAAGAATTTCTTTTAGCATTTCTTGTAGTCTCCTGGCAACAAATCCAGCATTTATTTATCTGAAAATTGTCTTTATTTCTTTTAACTTTTAAAAAATGGATTATTTTCCTATTTTTAATTAAATAATTTTTTGGGTGCCAGGGTCTTCACTGCTTTTCAAGAGCTTTCTCTGTGGCGAGTGGGGGCCACCTTTCTCATTGACATGGTTCTTGTTGCAGAGCACTGGCTCTAGGCGGGAGGCATCGGTAGTTGCAGCACCCAGGCTCAGTAGTTGGCACTCGCAGGTTTAGTTGCTCCACAGCATGTGGTATCTCTCCAGACCAGGGATCAAACCCATGTCCCCTGGATTGGCAGATGAATTCTTACCCACTGCACCACCAGGGAAGTCTCTCTAACTTTTTATTTGGAAATAATTATTGATTAACAGCTTACTTAACTTATATGCAGAGTACATCATGCAAAATACTGGGCTGGATGAAGCACAAGCTGGAATCAGGATTGCCGGGAGAAATATCAATAACCTCAGATATGCAGATAACACCAGCTTTATAACAGAAAGCGAAGAAGAACTAAAGAGCTTGAGGAAAGTGAAAGAGGAGAGTGAAAAAGTTGGCTTAAAACTCAATATTCAGAAAACGAAGATCATGGCATCTGGTCCCATCACTTCATGGCAAATACATGGGGAAACAATGGAAACAGTGAGATGTTTTATATTGGGGGGCTCCAAAATCACTGCAGATGGTGACTGCAGCCATGGAATAAAAAGATGCTTGCTCCTTGGAAGAAAAGCTATGACCAACCTAGACAGCATATTAAAAAGTAGAAACATTACTTTGCTGATAAAGGTCCATCTAGTCAAAGCTATGGTTTTCCCAGTAGTCATGTATGGATGGGAGAAGGCAATGGCAACCCACTCCAGTACTCTTGCCTGGAGNCTCCAAAATCACTGCAGATGGTGACTGCAGCCATGGAATAAAAAGATGCTTGCTCCTTGGAAGAAAAGCTATGACCAACCTAGACAGCATATTAAAAAGTAGAAACATTACTTTGCTGATAAAGGTCCATCTAGTCAAAGCTATGGTTTTCCCAGTAGTCATGTATGGATGGGAGAAGGCAATGGCAACCCACTCCAGTACTCTTGCCTGGAGAATCCCAGGGACAGAGGAGCCTGGTAGNGGTCCTGGCACACAAGACTGCAGCCCTGGAAGGTTCTGATTCTCTTATTCTGCCAGAGGACTAAGGAACTGAGGGCATCAAGGAACAAGGGACCATAGCGAGTGAGCTTTTAACAGATGGTGGACTAGGTGATTGTATAAATGGAGTCACGTTTTTATAAGGAAACACATGTTGCTGTCTTTCTGTCTTTTAAATTAGTTTGAAACTGCTCAGTGGCTCCCCCCGCCCCAACCACTCGACTTCCCTCCAAGTTTGGAAACCATTGCTGCTCCAGGGAGGCAGAGATCTTGTGATGAAGGACTTGCTTCAGGCTTCAGACTTCAATCCATTTTACAGCTTGCATATAAAACCATGTAAGTTGGCCTAATGATGGAAAGGCTGATGCTGTCAAATGCTAACTGGTGCGATTAGAGCGATATTCAGATCTCGCTGAGCCTGTCTTCTCTTCCTGGTACCCAAAGACTCAGGTCTTTCCTGGCAGCAAGTCAGTCTTCTCGTTCATTCTGGGGTCGGCACACAAGTCTGCTCTGCCAGGTGTCAGGCCCAGGGAGTCAGCAAAGCCAAGCAGCTGGGCCAGGCTGGTGTGGGACACCAAGAGCAGAGGCAGCTCCCGCACCAGTAGCCGGGGATGGTTGCGAGCAGGCAGAACCACGGTGATNGGCAGCAAATCAGCCTTGTCGTTCATTCTGGGGTCGGCACACAAGTCTGCTCTGCCAGGTGTCAGGCCCAGGGAGTCAGCAAAGCCAAGCAGCTGGGCCAGGCTGGTGTGGGACACCAAGAGCAGAGGCAGCTCCCGCACCAGTAGCCGGGGATGGTTGCGAGCAGGCAGAACCACGGTGATACCGCAGCCTGGAACTCCAGAAAGCACAGATATCCCAGGACCCGAAGCAGAGACAAAGGCCCAGGGACACAGGTTGCTTCTGCTTTCTGCTGGATCTAATGCCTCCCCAATTGATGGTTTAGAGAGAAAGTATGAGAGTGGGGCTATTCCTTGTAGTTTTAAAAATCCAGTTTGCAACAGAAAAGCCAGTTCAGACCATAACATTTTGCCCTGCACAAACTTATTTCAACATAGGTCACAGTAAAGCACTGAATCATTAAATTCAGGCCACATCCTAAAGTGTGAGTCTCCTGGTCTCCTTCAACTACTCCACTGTATAGTCTGTATCAGGAAAAATGGCTTTTGTCAGTAGCAAAGTCAGAAATAACAGAACTTCTGAGTGTGCTCTGCTGAACTTCTGAGAGTGTCATGTTTAACACAGTATTTTAAATTTCAGATATGAGTATCTGAGCTAAATAGCTAAATGTCACCATGATATATATGACGAGTGGTAATAACAACCAAAATAATATGTTGATAGCATCTGGCCCTTGCTCAGCATGTACTGTGCTGTGTTCCAGCCACATGGCTGAGAAATTTACCCTTCATGGNAAACTTGAAGATGGGGAAGTGAACTGACTGGCCAGTTGTCTAAGACAGAGACAGAGACAGTTCCCTCCCCTATAATAGCCCCTGGCTGCACAGATTCCATGGATAAGCTATGCTCCTGGTGCTGGGCCTACTCTATGGCATATATATATATATATATTCCAGGTGGCACTAATGGTAAAGAACCCACCTGCCAATGCAGGAGACTAGGAAACTCATGTTGGGTCCCTGAATCAGGATGATCCCCTGGAGGAGGAAATGGCAACTCACTCCAGTACTCTTGCCTGGAAAATCCTGTGGACAGAGGAGCCTGATGGGCTACAGTCCATGGGGTCGCAAAGAATCAGACACAACTGAGTGACTGAACACGCAACACACACTCACTTCCATGGTTCCCTCAACTCTAAATGATTGTGCTAAACGTTCAGGCAGTTATATGAGGTAGTTGATATCATCTTCACATTTGTTACCAACAGATTTGTATTGAATATTTATTATGTTCCAGGTGTGATTCTAGGTCCTTGTGATCCATAAAAGTTCGATGAGATAGATATACCCCCTGTCCTGCTGCTTTTGGTCTTGTGGGGAGAAAATGTTAACCACAAAATGCTTCTTTTACAAAGTGATGAGAAGAGGGTTCAGAGAGGGTCTGGAGGGAGGGCATCTGTCTGTGCGATGAATTTGCAGATGGTCCCAGACCAAGCTCTGAAGTGGGCGAGATGCTGGCATGTTCTGGAAGCTGCAAGAGGGACCGTGTGATTGGTGATGGTGGCGAGAGTGATAATAGTGAGGCTGACGAGGTCGGGAGGAGCCAGAGTGACCAGGGATGTTCACATCTCCTCTCTGAGCCCTTTGTCTCTTCCTGGTACCCAAAAGAGACTCCTGTGGCTCCTGGGGGAGTTGGGACGAGGAAACAGAGTCAAGGAGGCATTCGGTCTTCTCTTTCTCATGGCTGTATAGCTCATAAGAGCTATAAAGTACAGAATGACCAAATGGGGATTTTTTTTCTCTCTTATCAATATATAAATGTTTGCCAGCCTCTTTCCTCCTTCTCATCCTCCATCTCCCCCACTTCTCCTCCTCTTCCTCTTCTTTTTCTTCCTCTTCATCTCTCTCTACATCCTACCTGCATCAGCAACTACGTGCCGGGAGTTTAATTCTAGGCTCGTGATATGTGATTGAGTTCTCGTACTCATGGCTCCTTTTTCCTCTGAGTTCCCATTCTCATGGCTCTTGTTTTCAGTTACTAATGATGCAAGCTAAGGTAGGGAAAGGGAAAGAAGGGGACTCTTAGATACGGTGCCTTACACAGCGGATACCTCTGAGCAGAGATGTGAATTCCTGAGGAAGAAGTCATCAACCCTGCAGTTAAGAGAGCTTTGTAATTAGCATTATCAAAGTCAAGGGGAAATGTTGCTGTCCTCATGGAGCAGGTTGACACACACTATGTTGCGTGTGTGTGTGTGTATTGGTCAAAATTTTTTCCCAGACCAGAGCCAACAAGGAAAGGTCAGCCTAGGTTGTATAAACAAGGGGGATTTGGAGGCTTCAGGTTAATAAAATTTTACTCAGTTTGGAGAATCATGGAGGCAGTGTTCATGAAAAGAAACACTCTAGCCAGATGGAAGTTTGAGGATATTTGGGCCGTAAAGCAGTGCAGCCTTTGGTGTCCACACATCAGGAATCAGTTACACCTGGAGAGACAATTATGCATTTTCAGTAGAACATTCTTTTGGCTCATTCAAGAGCAGACTTCCATAAAAGAGTGAGGAAGATTAATGAGCCCAGCAACAGCCAATAGGAGTTCATGGGAAGACCAAATGTGAATGCTTAATTGCCATTGGGTCTGACAAGTGCACTCTGTCCCCTTAGAAGATGGAAGATTAAGCCATACTTGGCTCTCGCCATTTTATTATTTTTTTTCTTTTTCTGAGCAGAATTACTGTTGCTTGGAAAATTTAATACAGAGTAGAATTCTGCACACGATTCGGATTAGCTGTTATAGTATAAGGTGAATGGTAAAGGACCATTTGTCATGTTGATTTTTTGGAATGTCTAGACACGAATGAAAAATTAAATGGTGTAATTACTCTTTTCATGGTTGTCAAGTAGAGTCATCTATTCAGGATTAAATTTGACAATTCACAGATCAATTCCACCCATTTGGGTTTTCTTTATGGCTATGGCCAAGATATTTCAGAGGGTGCTATGTGATTTATTGGGTTTTGCACAATTATTATACAGAGAAGAATGATGTGCCTTTGACTTGTTCTAGAAATTGCCTATATATCTAACCATACTTCTGTGCAGTCCATCCAGAAGGTCTTTATGGGATATCATGAATGACAGAGAGATGAGTAAGTCAAGACCTTTGTTCCCAAAATGCTTTCAGGCTTCTGACCTAAAAGCAATAGGACATTATCCCCTAAAAGTGGAGAACTGAAAGATGGTGGCAGGGATCAGATGCTTTGGCATTGGGGGGAAGGGCCTTAATGGAATGAGGGTACTGGGGAGAGTTTCTCATTAACATCAGTGATGATGCTCAACCTGAAGAAGAATGTGTGGGACTCGTGCAGGCCGAGAAGGTGAGAAGTTCTCCAAGAGAAGAAATTCTGAGCCTGTGTACAGGCAAGAGGGTGGAAGAGCAAGACTTACACAGTGAACTGTAGGAAGCTGGCCCAGCTGAAGTCTAGACTGCCTAGGTGGTCAGACACTAAGCGTTGGGATGGCTGGAGGAGGAGTGATCAGCCCTGAGGCTCAGAAGCCTTCATGGGCAAGGTTATGAGAATCAGGTTATGAAGTCTGGGGACCACTAAAGTGAACTTAGATTTGATGCTAGTAGCTATGAGGAAGCATGACTGTATTTTAAATGGAAAGTATCTGGCCAGCATCTTAGAAGTTTCACTGGCCTCTTATGGAATAACTGTTTTTATATGGGCAATTTTTTGCAAGGATTATCTCAGACAGTAAGGCCTAGAGTAAATGGTTATAAGTTATGGAGTGTGGAAGCCACTTGATTCTTTGTCTGTTGGTCCTAACAGCGTGCATAGCTCTTTCATAGACTATGTCTAGATCAAGTAAATAATCTGAACATGAAATCTCGCAGATAATTTTGAAAGGAAAGGAAAAAAAAAACTTCAAAAATGAAAAGTTCTTTATTATACTTCTATGACTCATGTTACCTTGGCAACGTGGCCATCGTCTGGTACGGTTTCTTGTTTGGTCTGGAATTCTTTCTGTTTTGCATTCTCCCCGTGCCTGCCCCAGTGCCTGGGGCAGAGAAAGATACTCAGATAAAGATGCAAAATGTTGGTTTGCTAATGACCGAAACCAAGCTGTGGGAGACACGTTTGAAAATTCTGTGAACCCCACGTGTGCTGAAGGTGGGGAATACCAGTGACACTAGCAGGTCGCTCACAGCTAGAGCAACAGCTTACTAGTTACATCTTACTGGGGACCTAGTGGAAGCTACAGCAGTGTCAGCTCGCCACGTCATCGGACTTAACCTGGCCCTCCCCTCACTGCTCAGTATTACTACCCCCTGTACAGAGACGAGTGCTGAGGTCAACCGAGTTCACGCTCAGGATCACACAGATGAGTAGAAGAGCAGGACGTGACTGCGGGTCGACTGCACAACAGTGTCTGTGGCTTCTTTCCTATTGCTATTTCCAAAGATTTCCAGGTGTTTCTTGTGAAAGAGGAAGCACATTTGTTCCCCTGGCCCCAGAGGAGAGAAAGCACACCTGGGGGCTCCCCTGCTGGGACAGTGAAGGGCTTGGCAGGACTTGGTGATTGCCTTGGCTCCCAGAAAACAGAACTGACTTTTCTGCAAGACTGTGCCCTCCCTGTCCCTGGAGATGAGACACTGCTGTCAAAAGTAGATAACCATCTCTCAGGGGATCTGTAGAATGATTTCTGCTCTGGCTGGTAGAACAAAATATATTTACTTCTATCTTTACAATTTGAGATGTTCTTTGGGTAGTAACAGCCATTCCTGACATCTGGATAATATTTCACTTTAGACAAAACACTTACATGGAGCATCTTATTTAATCTCAAATGGCCTCCTTTTTGGGAAGAAGTCTCTGCTGCTCAGAGAAACAGCGGAACTTGCCCAAGGATATGTGGAGTGAACAGAAGACGCAGAAGACAGACCTGGATCAAATAATTCCAAGATCAGAGCTCCTTCCTATCTGCACGTTGTCTATACAATGGAGTGAATATCCAGATCTGTGGGGAAGCATCCTATAATGTAGATCTGGGGAGTCCCTTCCCACCATGAGCATAGGCCACATGCTGAGGCTATTTCTGAGACAGTCTTCCCTTTTTCATGGCTCAATATCCCCAAAGCCTGCACCTCGCTCTGGGAACAAAGCCTCCTTCAAGGTCTCCCTTAATCATCCTGGTCAGTGTAATAGGCTGCTTCCTATTCAGCTGCCCCATTTCCATAGGCAATTTATACATCCAGAGATACTAGAGTATGGGTTCTCACTCTCATCATTTCATGTCTAGGTTCTCCTTCCTCCCACGTGAATCCAGGACACAAGTCTAAGTCCAGACTTCACAGCCCAGAGGGGCCACCCCCTGCTCAGCCAGGAGCATGCTGACTCCCGACTGTGGAAAGTTTGCTGAGTCTAAGTGTAAGCAGATGTCTCCAGCTGCTGGATCGTACAGTCATATGAAACCAATCACCCGCTATGCACAAACATGCATCATCAGGCCAAAGTCTGAAGATGCAACCGACTCATCCTGCTTCCCATAAGACAGTGGGTGAATAGGAGTATGGGGTGCGGGGAAACTGGTCAAGGCAATCCATCAAAGGGCAAAATGTGTAAGGTTCAAAGGCATCCACACATGGTAGGTCACTTCAGTCATGTCCAACTCTTTGTGACCCTATGGACTGTGGCCTACCAGGTTCCTCTGTCCATGGGATTCTCCAGGCAAGAATACTGGAGTGGGTTGCCATGTCCTCCTCCAGGGGATCTTCCCAACTCAGGGACCAAACCCACATCTCTTATGTCTCCTGCATTGGCAGGTGGGTTCTTTACCACTAGTGCCACCTGGGGAGTCCTTCAAAACCATAAGGATGGTGAAATTGGATCAAAGGATGTGCTGCTCAAAGTTATAATAGACACTTTGACTCATCCTGCAATACCATCTGAGCACTTTCCATACTGTACTCATGGGATAACAAAGGTTTCGGGGTGGAGATGATGACTTTCTCGTGATATTATTGCAATCTATTGGCCCAGACAGGGCTCTATCAAAGATCAAGATGTCCAGTCCAGTGCTCCCTTCATCGCTAAGGCTGCCTGTGCCTCTGGCTTCCTGGTGGGCTTCTCCATGTGCAGTCTCTTCTGTTTTGAATCCTGTTAGCTTTTGGGGTGACTTTTCCTAGCTGAGGAAATTTTTCTAAACGATGGTGATAATTAATGCCAGTTTGGGGAAGGAAATGGCAACCTACTCTAGTGTTCTTGCCTGGAGAATCCCAGGGATGGGGGAGCCTGGTGGGCTGCAGTCTCCGGGGTCACACAGAGTCAGACACGACTGAAGTGACTTAGCAGCAGCAGCAAGGGTTAATATTAGCTTAGGTTGGATGTTTATGTAGGGTATTATACCTAAAAATGTTCAAATACCATGCAGTAGGCTTTTCCCTCTTCTATTTTGAAAGAGGGGAAATTGATACTCAGGAACAGAAAGTTGCTCAAAGTCACAGAGCCTTTGTAGGTGGTACAGTCTAGACTCTTATCTGGATGAGCCCCAAAGTCTTCCCTTAAAGGAACTGTCAACTGAAAAATTATTCACAACCTAAAAGTTGAGAGTTGTGTTTTATTTGGTGGGGATTTTTAGGACTTCAAGCCCGAGAGGCAGCATCTCAAGTAGCCCACAGAGAACTGCTCTAAGGAGGTGAGGGGGAAGCGACGATGTATAGGAGTTTTGCAACAAAGGGCAGGTAGTCGGAAACATCAAAAGATTATTGCAAACTAAAGAAAACCGGATACCCTAAGTTAAGGAATTTAGCACTTTTCTATGTATGGGAAGATGCAAGAGTCTGGGATCACTAAATTCATTCCTTTGATAGGGACCTCGGCTACCTGGGGACAGTATCTTGGGTTTTCACATCCTGGATTTCTTCAGTGCTCACCACAGGGAGTGGCTGCAGTCTGATGGCTGCTAGATGGCAGGTATTCTTTCCTTCCTGAGTTCCCTCAGGGATGACCAGCTCGCCATCCAGCGTGGCTGCAATCACTGATGACTATGCCATCCTTGTTTACTGGCATGGCAGGCACGTTTCCATTTCTCAGAATCAATGTATCATACTGAGGCATTCAGTTGATCAGCCCTGAAAGATGGCTGGGTAATCAACATTCATACAGTTGAAGGGAATTTTTTGAACATCAGATTTGTGCCTGGCAGTATAAGTGGCTTCAAACATGAATATGACACCATTACATCCTTCTGGCAAAACGGTTTCGCAGTGGAGTCAGAAATAAAAACAACTTCGCAGTAGGTGTTGAAGTCATGGTGAAAGGAATGACTGATTAGGTACAACTGGAATAGGATAGAAGGAGCACATGTGTTTGCCCAAGTGGTAAGAGATGGTTTGTCAGAGAAAGTGGCACTTTCTCATCTGTCAAATGAGTGAAGATGATATTCAAAGCAGAAGCTGACGATCTGTGTAGAGACATTCACAGGACAAACTGTGACTGCCTAGGACATGCAGATCACTCAGCAGTGCTAGTTTGTTAGAACAGAAACAGGAAGCTTAAAATAAGTAGTTTTAAAATGTATAGGTTATTAGGACCTTGAATGTTTTGCTAAGAGGGTTGGAATTTTCTCTGAGGTCAATTGGGAATCGTGCTTAGGTTTTAAGCTAAGAATGACCTGATTGACCTATTATTTAGGATTAAGTGTGATTGCTGGTAATGGAACATTCTAAATTAGTACTGCTTTTAAGGCAGTTGCAGTCTGAATTTCATGGGCAAGTCTGGAGTTAAGTGGTCCAGGACAACTCTAGTGGCTCTTCTCAGGAAATTTAAGTCTTTCCAATATTCTTATATGTGGCCTTTAAGTTCATATTCCAAATTCTTAGTCGAAGGGGCAAGTGGGGAGCAGTGATAAGTAAGAGAACTATGGGAAGTGTCTTAGTTCATAGACCTACTGTATAGCACAAGGAAGAAAAAGAAGCTATGGCCTGTTCAAAGGACATGTATTGTGTTTACCTTAAAAGTCCATTGCAATATTCACTGCACCTGCTGCTAAGTTGCTTTGGTCGTGTCCGACTCTGTGCGACCCCATAGACAGCAGCCCACCAGGCTCCCCCGTCCCTGGGATTCTCCAGGCAAGAACACTGGGGTGGGTTGCCATTTCCTTCTCCAATGCATGAAAGTGAAAAGTGAAAGTGAAGTCGCTCAGTCGTGTCCGACTAGTAGCGACCCCACAGACTGCAGCCTACCAGGCTCCTCCATCCATGGGATTTTCCAGGCAAGAGTACTGGAGTGGGGTGCCATTGCCTTCTTCGCAATATTCATTAGGTACAGACAAACACTGTTTGATTCTACTTATATAAGATACCTAGAATAATCAAATTCATTGAGCCAGAAAATACATTGGTAGATGCCAGAAGCTGAGGTGTTGAGGGGTTTGGAGGGGGGAATGGGAGTTAGTATTTAATTGTGACAGATTTTCAGTTGAGGATGTTGACAAATTTGGGAGATGGATGATGGTGAAGGTCGCGTAACAATGTGAATACTTACTGCCCCTAAACTGTACAGTTAAATATGGTTAAAATAGAATGCTTTATATTATATTATGTGACTTTTACCACAATAAAAACAAATTAAAATAAAAAAAGGAAAAGACACTCCAACATATGACTTTTGGATGCGTTCAGACCATAGCAGGAAGCCTTTGACACTCTCTTAAAGGAAAGTCTCAGAAGCTTGCACAAGACACTTTGATTTTTATTCCATCCATTAGAACTTAGCCACGGGTTCATATTCAGCTGCAAAGAAGACTGAAAAATGTAATCTCTTCATGGAAAACCATGGGTCCACATCAAAATCAGATATTGTGTTTCTCTATTAGAACTGGGGGATAGACATTTGGAAAAGTTACCAGTCTATGCCACAAGTAGATCTGAAATTTAGAGGTAACCTCAATATCCTTGTCATAGATGGACAGCTTCCCAAATGGCACTAGTGGTAAGGAACCTGACTGGCAATGCAGGAAACCCAAGAGATGCAGTTTCAATCCCTGGGTTGGGAAGATCTCCTGGAGAAGATGGACAAGGATGTAAGGCTGTGACCAAAGATTTGGGACTAAGGCAGTGGTTGCCATGGGGTTAGGAATGCTCTTCCCTCCCCGCTCCCAGTTACCTAGGCTTTGCCCTATTAAGCAACTTGGTCTTCCCTTTATTCCTCCACTGTTGAATCAGGGTTAGTATACATCTGATTCAGCAACTGAGTTATACTCAGGGTTGGGGAAACGTGTTCGGATATGCAGAATGGACCATAATATGAACTGGTTTGGACCACATCCTTCATTGACTTGAAGCACTGCTTACTGTACTTCTGACCTCCAGTGGATGTATCAGATTTTTTCTTCTGATCATTTATAAAGCCAGGATAGGGAAGAGGAATTTTCTATACATATTATTCAGATTAGCAGAGTTAGTACATTTTTATCTACGGATATTCATAGAGTTAGTTAGTTAAGAGCATATGCTTTAGAGGGCTTCCCAGTTGGCTCAGTGGTAAAGAATCCGAATGCCAATGCAGGAGACATGGGTCTGATCCCTGGATTGGAAAGATCCCCTGGAGAAGGAAATGGCAACACACTACAATATTCTTGCCTGGGGAATCTCACAGACAGAGGAGCCTGGTGGGCTACAGTCCACTGGGTTGCAAAAGTTGGACACAACTTGGTGATTAAACAACAACAACATATGCTTTAGAACCAAAAAATATCCATTCAAAACTCTGCCATGGTCGGGATCTCAGGCTGTCTGATTTCAGAGTCCGTCTTCTTAATCACCATGCTGTCTTGCCTCCTCTTGAAAGTGAAAGTGAAGTAACTCAGTCATGTCCATCTCTTTGACACCCCATGGACTGTAGCCTACCAGACTCCTCCATCCATGGGATTTTCCAGGCAAGAATACTGGAGTGGGTTGCCATTTCCTTCTCCAGCCTCCTCTTGGACATTTGTTTACTTTTCCCACTTCCCTAAACTTCCTTCAAGTAAGATGAGGGAAACAGTCGCAGTAGCCTGGATGAGTATCTCTAGAAGGTGGTGGCAGGAGAATGGACCTAAAGATCTAAGAGGTCAGCCTCGGTCCCTGACTGCTGTCCTCTGGCTGCCTACCTCCATGCAGCCCCTTTAATAATCAACTCCTGTCCCAACAAAGGGGTCTATGGCCTCATGAAAGAAAGAGCCCGGCATATGCCCAGACATCACCCCCAAGCCACGTGCTCTCTCGGCATCTCACTGTTTCTGCTCACGTCTTTATGCCCCCTGCTCTCCTGGCCGCTCTAGTCTGTTTTAGTCACACTTTATATTAGGCACCCACGCTATGTGCGTTTGTCTCATTATCGCAAGATGATTTTTCCTTATATATTTTCAGGCTTTCAAACCTTTTCGTGTTAGTTCCCATAGACTCAGTAGAACATCTTATTGTCTTTGGGGTTTAGGCGCCAAAGACATTGAACTTAAGTGCTGTTAATTGTTTCATGATTCCCCTTTATGGGACTTAGGGGCAAGNCTTTATATTAGGCACCCACGCTATGTGCGTTTGTCTCATTATTGCAAGATGATTTTTCCTTATATATTTTCAGGCTTTCAAACCTTTTCGTGTTAATTCCCATAGACTCAGTAGAACATCTTATTGTCTTCGGGGTTTAAGCGCCAAAGACATTGAACTTAAGTGCTGTTAATTGTTTCATGATTCCCCTTTATGGGACTTAGGGGCAAGTGACTCATCCCTACTGACTGGGAGAGCCTTGGGCCTGAACGCGCCGGACTCCAGAGAAAAAAATCCTGGTTTTCTTAGAGGATTTAAAGCACAAGTCTGAGATGGGAACCTCTACTGCGTTCTGGGCTGTAGTGTGATCATTCTTTTGCTCATGGTTCTGAGGCTGTTTGCTTACCAAGTACTGGTCTTCTGACCCGTTGGAGAACCTCACCAAAGGTCTGCAAGACAGGATCAAATGAGGTTTTGTTTTTTTTTTAAACCCAGAATCCCTCTCCATTGCTCTTCTACCTGGTATAACAGAATTAGATTCAAGAAGCATTTGCTGAAGATCACACTGTTTGCATGAACTTTCCATTGATACATCTGGTTTTCCTTTTGAAAAGAGCCCTCAAACCTCATAAAACCAAAATCTTTTGAATCAAACCACAAATTCCTTACAGCTAACCTCAGCGAAACTCCCTCCCCATCTGCGTATGTAGCCCCTCTAACATTTCTCCTCTCTTCCGTCTTCATTAACTTAGCTGGAGCCAAGCTCACAAGAATAAATCATTTATTTTTCATTCACTTCATATTAATAAAAATTACAGGTTGCTTTTTTTTGTCTGAGACCTTTGACTTACAATAGACACCATTTATTGAGCCCTAACAATGTGCCAAGTGCTTTACACAGTATCACATTTAATCCTACAACAGTGTTGCAAGGTAGGTGATATTTTTCCAGTCTTTCCAATGAGGAAAAAGAAACAAAGAGAAGTCAAATAGCATGTCTTGCTCCTGCTAAGTGGTGGATTTAGTAAATCGAATCCGGTTGGTCATCTCTAATGCCCTCAGTTCTCATGCTTGTCTCTCTACATAACACATACCTAAACTCAATTTTCAAATGTGATTTGCTATTTAAAATAACTCCTTGTTGACCTCAGACAATTGCTATCCTACTTGTTAGCTCTGCTGTGATGATAATTCTCCCTATTACTAAAAATATCGGCCACTGTTCTCTGAGTAATCACTTACCGTAACTTGAGTTCTTGCAGCAGTCTTCTGAGGCAAATGTTGATATCAGTGTTTATAAACTGAAATTCAAAAAGGCTTGTTAACCTGCCCAAGGTCACAAGCAATCATTAATTGGAATTGCAATTTTTAAGTTAATTTTTATTGGAGGATAGTTGATTCAAAATGTGGTGTTAGCNAACTTGAGTTCTTGCAGCAGTCTTCTGAGGCAAATGTTGATATCAGTGTTTATAAACTGAAATTCAAAAAGGCTTGTTAACCTGCCCAAGGTCACAAGCAATCATTAATTGGAATTGCAATTTTTAAGTTAATTTTTATTGGAGGATAGTTGATTCAAAATGTGGTGTTAGCTTCTGCAGTATAGCAGTGTGAATCAGTTACACATATATCCACTCTTTTTAGATTGTTTTCCCTATTCTTCTT
>SJYA01000582.1:1540682-1553032 GCA_006410615.1 Neotragus moschatus | reverse complement strand
GTATTAAAGTCTCCCACTATTATTGTGTTATTGTTAATTTCCCCTTTCATAGTTGTCAGCATTTGTCTTACATATTGCGGTGCTCCTACGTTGGGTGCATATATGTTTATAATTGTTATATCTTCTTCTTGGATTGATCCTTTAATCATTATGTAGTGGCCTTCTTTGTCTCTTTTCACAGCCTTCGTTTTAAAGTCTACTTTATCAGATATGAGTATTGCCACTCCTGCTTTCTTTTGGTCTCTAGTTGCATGGAATATCTTTTTCCATCCCTTCACTTTCAGTCCGTATGTATCCCTTGTTTTGAGGTTGGTCTCTTGTAGGCAGCATATTTAGGGGTCTTGTTTTTGTATCCCTTCAGCCAGCCTTTGCCTTTTGGTTGGTGCATTCAACCCATTTACGTTTAAGGTAATTATTGGTAAGTATGACCCCCCTTGCCATTTACTTTATTGTTTTGGGTTCACAGGTTTATATGCCATTTTTGTGTTTCTTGTTTAGAAAAAATCCTTTAGCATTTGTTGGAGAGCTGGTTTGGTGGTGCTGAATTCTCTCAGCTTTTGCTTATNGGTAATTATTGATAAGTATGATCCCGTTGCCATTTACTTTATTTTTTTGGGGGGGGTTCACAGGTTTATATGCCATTTTTGTGTTTCTTGTTTAGAAAAGATCCTTTAGCATTTGTTGGAGAGCTGGTTTGGTGGTGCTGAATTCTCTCAGCTTTTGCTTGTCTGGTAAGTTCTTGATTTCTCCTTCATATTTGAATGAGTTCCTTGCTGGGTAACAGTAATCTGGGTTGTAGGTTATTTTCTTTCATCACTCTAAGTATGTCTTGCCATTCCTTCTTGGTCTGAAGAGTTTCTATTGAAAGATAAGCTGTTATCCTTATGGGAGTCCCCTTGAGTGTTATTTGTTGTTTTTCCCTTGCTGATTTTAATATTTGTTCTTTGTGTTTGGTCTTTGTTAATTTGATTAATATGTGTCTTGGGGTGTTTTGCTTTGGGTTTATCCTGCTTGGAACTCTCTGGGTTTCTTGGATTTGGTTATTTCCTTCCCCATTTTAGGGAAGTTTTCAACTATTATCTCCTCAAGTATTTTCTCATGGTCTTTCTTTTTGTCTTCTTCTTCTGGGACTCCTATAATTCGAATGTTGGAGCGTTTCATATTGTCCTGGAGGTCTCTGAGATTGTCTTCATTTCTTTTAATTCGCTTTTCTTTTGTCCTTTCTGATTCATTTATTTCTATCATTCTATCTTCTATTTCACTAATCCTGTCTTCTGCCTCGGATATTCTACTATTTGTTGCCTCCAGAGTGTTTCTGATCTCATTTATTGCATTATTCATTATATATTGACTCTTTTTTATTTCTTCAAGGTCTTTATTAAATCTTTCTTGCATCTTCTCAATCCTTGTCTCCAGGCTGTTTATCTGTGATTCCATTTTGATTTCAAGATTTTGGATCAGTTTCACTATCATTATTCGGAATTCTTTCTCAGGTAAATTCCCTATCTCCTCCTCTTTTGCTTGATTTGGTGGGCTTTTCTCTTGTTCCTTTACCTGCTGGGTATTCCTCTGTCTCTTCATCTTGGTTATATTGCTGTGCTTGGGGTGGCTTTTCTGTATTCTGGGGATTTGTGGAGTTCTCTTAATTATGTCGTTTCCTTGCTGTGGGTGGGGTTGTATCAGTGGCTTGTCAAATTTTCTTGGTTAGGGAAGCTTGTATCGGGGTTCTGTTCGGTACGGCTGGATTTCTTCTCTCTGGAGTGTAATGAAGTGTCCAGTGATGAGTTAGAAGACGTCTATGGTCAGAATTGATGCTTTTGAACTGTGGTGGTGTTGAAGACTCTTGAGAGTCCCTTGGACTGCAAGGAGATCCAACCAGTCCATCCTAAAGGAAATCAGTCCTGAATGTTCATTGGAGGGACTGATGCTGAAGCTGAAATTGAATACTTCGGCCACCTGATGTGAAGAACTGACTCATTAGAAAAGACCCTGATTCTGGGAAAGATTGAAGGCAGGAGGAGAAGGGGACGACAGAGGAGGAGATGGTTGGATGGCATCACTGACGCGATGTTCATGAGTTTGAGTAGCTGTGGGAATTGATGATGGACAGGGAGGCCTGGGGTGCTGCAGTCCGTGGGTTTCCAAAGAGTTGGATACAACTGAGCAACTGAACTGAACTGAAAAAATAGTACAGAGATGTCCTATGTACTGCTCTCCTGATGGTAAATCCTACATAAATGTAGCATGATATCAAAACCTGGAAATTGAAATTGTATGATCCACACAACTCAGAGTGTACCAATTTTACATGCGTGTGTGTGTGTGGTTCTGTTCAATTTTATTACATTTGTTGATTTGTGTAACTGAAACCACAATAAAAATACAGAGCTGTCCCATCATTACAAAGATCTCCCACATGTTATTTTGTCCCTCTACATTTTTGAAAGTTTTGTGTTTTTTTGGTTGACAGACAATTTTAGGTAGACGGTGGTGTGTGTGTATGTGTCTCTGTGTGTGTTTTACTATTTAAAGATGTTCCATTTTCTGCTATCCTCCATTTTTTTCTGTTGAGAAATCAGCTATCATCTTGTTAATTCCTTTATGTCCTATGTTCCTCGCTACCCATCTCCTTTCTACATTTTGTCTTTATTTTTGGTGTTTAGAGTTTTACTGTGATATGTTTGTGTGTAATTTCCTCTGCTTTAATGCTGTTTAAGGTTTACTCAGCTTCTTAGATTTGTGAGTTACTATTTCTGATCCAATTTGGAAAACTTCCCAGCCAATGTTTCAAGTATTTTTTTGCCCTATACTCTCTCCTCTCTTATTCTGGGACTCCAGTTTCACACGTATTAAGCAATTTGATAGTTTTCTACCAGTCACTAAGCCTCTGTTTGTTCTTTTCTCTATTTTTTTTTTCTGATTTCTAATTTAATAATTTAAAATATTGGGGTAACATTTTCTTCAGTTCTAGGATTTCTATTTGATCCTTTTATAATTTCCTGAAGTTCTCCTATCTCTCCCCAACACATACCTGTTTTCTGTAGGTTCTTTAACATACTTATCACAGTTATTTTTAAATCTTTTTCTAATTAATATCTGAGTCATTAATCAGTTCAGTTCTTTTCAGTCGATCAGTCGTATCCAACTCTTTGCCGCCCCATGGACTGCAGCACGCCAGACCTCCCTGTCCATCATCATCTCTCGGAGTTTACCCAAACTCATGTCCATTGAGTCGGTGATGCCTTCCAACTATCTCATCCTCTGTCATCCCCTTCTCCTCCCGCCTTCAATCTTCTCCAGCATCAGGGTCTTTTCCAATGAGTCAGCTCTTCGCATCAGATGGCCAAAGTATTATTGGAGTTTCAGCTGCAACACCAGTCCTTCCAATGAACACTTAGGACTAATCTGCTTTAGGATGGACTGGTTGGATCTCCTTGCAATCCAAGGGACTCTCAAGAGTCTTCTCCAGCACACAGCTCAAAAGCATCAATTCCTCGGCACTCAGCTTTCTTTATAGTCCAACTCTCACATCCATACATGACTACTGGAAAAACAATAGCCTTGACTAGATGGACCTTTGTTGGCAAAATAATGTCTCTTCATTTTAATATGCTGTCTAGGTTGGTCATAGCTTTCCTTCCAAGGAGTAAGCGTCTTTTAATTTCATGGCTGCAGTCACCATCTGCAGTGATTTTGGAGCCCCCAAAATAAAGTCTGCCACTCTTTCACCTGTTTCCCCATCTGTTTGCCACAGGTCTGCTTTTTAAAAAAAATTATGTATTTTTGGCTGTGCATGGGCTTCATTGCTTTGCATGGGCTTTCTCTAGTTCCAGTGAGCAGGGGCTACTCTTCGTTGTGCTGTGCAGGCTTCTCATTGCGGTGGCTTCTCTTGTTGTGGAGGACAGGCCTTAGGTATACTGGCCTTAGTAGCTGCAGCCCTGGGCTCAGTAGTTGTAGCTCCAGGGCTCTAGACCACAGGTTCAGTAATTGTGGTGCATGAGCTTAGTTGGTCTGAGGCATGTGGAATCTTCCCGGACCAGGGGTCAAGCCCATGTCCCCTGCATGGCAAGGCGGATTCTTATCCACTGTGCCACAGTGAAGTCCCACAGGTCTGCTTTTATTCAATGACTTTTCTCTTGATTATAGGTCATTTTTTTGTTTGTTTCTTTTCACATCTACTAATTTATATTTTATAGTGGCCATTATGGATGAAATGAATCTTGATATATGGTAGTTTTATCCCTCTAACCTTGTTCTTATTTTTCAACGTTGTTGTGACTGATCGAAGATCTTTGTCTTTTCATGTGCATTTCAGAATCAGTTTGCCAATTTCTACAAAAAGGCCTGCTGGAATTTTGATCGGCATTATTTTGAATCCCCATAATCAATTTTGGGAGGACTTACATTTTAGCAATATTGAGTCTTCTGACCCATCAGCCAAGTGTATCACTCCCCTTG
Organism: Neotragus moschatus; assembly: GCA_006410615.1. Taxonomy (NCBI): domain Eukaryota; kingdom Metazoa; phylum Chordata; class Mammalia; order Artiodactyla; family Bovidae; genus Neotragus; species Neotragus moschatus. Next base: position 1,548,574 of record SJYA01000582.1, on the reverse strand, counting down.
TTTGAGTCTTCATTCATTTCTCAGTAGTATTTAGTACTTTTTAATGTATGGTACTATACTAATGTATAGTACTTTTTATCAGATTTATTCTAAGTATTTTGTATTTTGATGCTGTTATAAATGGGATTTGGAGTAGGAAATGGCAATCCACTGCAGTGTTCTTGTCTGGAGAATCCTGTGGACAGAGGATCCTGGCAGGCTACTGTAGTCCGTGGGGTTGCAAAGAGTCAGACACGACTGAGCATGCACTAATGTAGTACTTAAGATACTACATGTTAGACTGTGGCCTAAGCATTTTATGGGCATTAACTCATCGAGCTTTTAAAACCTTCATAACGTCCCTACGGGGGCTTCCCAGGTGGCACTAGTGGTAAAGAACCCAACTGCCAATGTAGGAGGAGCAAGAGATGTGGGTTTGATCCCTGGATCTGGAAGATCCCCTGGAGGAGCACATGGAACCCACTCCAATACTCTTGCCTGGAAAATTCCATGGACAGAGCAGCTTGGAAGGCTGCAGTCCATGGGGTCTCGAAGAGGCAGACGTGACTAAGTGGCTGGGCACACGTAAATGGGATTTAAATTTTTCTATTTTTGATTGCCTGTTGCTTGGATATAGAAATACAGTTGATTTTTGACTACTGATGTCTTGTCTTTTTGTAGAAGTCCATTAGCTTTTCTGTGTTGATGGTCATACAGTTTTTACTGGTTGCTTTTCATTTGGGATGCTTTATATAATTTTCTTGTCTTATTGCACTATGATCCTGAACAGAAGTGGTGAGAACAGATACCCTTGTCTCGTCCTTGACCTTGGGGAGTAAGCAGTACACATTTCACCATTAAGTGTGGTGTTTATTTGCTTGAGGACAAGATACAGTTGGTTCAGACTCTCCTACCTTAGCAAGAGATGTTTGTATCTGAAATCATCTTGAAAAAAAAAATTGGTATGCCAGTTTTATTCCAGAAATGGCCTATCAACAAGGCAAGGACTTCTGTTTTGAGGAAATACCCCAGGGTTCGAACTCCTGCTCTGCCTCATAAAATCTGGCAAGCCACGCAACCTCTGTGTGGCTCCAGAGCCCGCTGACGGGCTGGGTGAGGGCTCCCCAACTAACGCTTGGAGAGGCTTCGCCTGTCTTCTTGTCCCTTTACTTTGCATTCCTTCTTGTCTCTTTTGGGACTGGATTAAATGCTTGGTTCTGTCTTCAGTGTGTATTCTCTCATGCAGTATATGAGATAGCATTGAATATAGACTTTCCTTGTAGTCTTGTTTTGAGATTATTCTACGATATCTACTTCTCTCTGAATTCTTTCATAATATCAGTTCGTATCATGTTACTTGTTCTTTAATGTGGTTTCTGTTAAAGATTTCATCTCCAAGGAAAGCCAGCTTTCCTTTGATTTTGACGGAGGAGAGATTAGCAACAGAAGTCTTTTGAAATTAAAGCGAGTCAACCAAAACACCAACATGAAAGGAGTATCAAATGCTTGCATGAACTGAAAGGTTCCCATCCCAGAACTTCTAACGTGGGCAGGGCTCTTTTGCTTGACCTTGAAGAAGGTGGCTGGGAAGAAAAGAAAGCCAGCTACAGTAGTTAAGAGGAGAAGGGAACAGCCAGCTGGAGACAAACCAATGAAATGCCTTAGAGGCAGCACTTGGCTGGAGGAAGAAAGAGATCTGACTGGAGCGTGCTAGACAAGGTCTTCCCTGAACTGGGCAGCGCCAGGCTTGGTTCAGAAGTTTCCTTTGTTAGCGGGATGGTCAACATGACCAAGGTCAGGGTCAGAGAGGAAGCTTACAAAATGGGTTGGATGCTAAAACATAAATAAAATAATGTAAAAAGGTGATGTGCCCAGATAACAAGGAGCTTGAATGGTGTGTAAGAAAATTTGGCTGTGAATTTCCTTCCATGAGAATTACAATTTTTAAGATTAATGCAAGCATAAAATTAGCCAGCTGTCAAGAGTTCAAGCAAATGTGTCATTTAGTATACCATATACTAGACAATAAAACATTCCAACAGGAGAATTTTGGGAATAAGCATTGTTCCCCAGTTGAACAGCAGTGTGTCTTACAGAACTTCAGCTAACTATACCTAAATTCTGAACTGAAATAGCCCATTCTGATTTGGAATATAGCTTTGTCTCAGCATTTGCTGAAATGTAGGAACTCATTAGTAACTTAAGCTAATATTAGATCAAAATCATTACATTAGAAAATCGAGTCTGAACGGATAGTTTTATTTTCAACTCTCCTGAGCAGGCCAGCCAGGATGCTCGCTGGTTTAATTCCACAGCTGCTTTCTGGAAGACCTTGGAAGGCTTTTCACTGCCGCAGGACCCTGCTGGAGGGTTTCTTCCTTCATAGGATGGCATGGTCTGTGATGGGACGGTTTTGGTCCTGCAGTGGCTGGGTCAGGACAAGCACGTGAGCCAAGGGTGGCCTGCTCAGAGCCCAGCTCGAAGGGTGAGCTGTACTGTGTGATTGGCTCAGCGGTCCCAGCTGATTGGGGCTAGGATGGAAGATGTGTTAAGTTGGAAGCAGGGTAGAAGCCGAAAGACACAGAAACAGGAGCCATAATCTGCTGAAGATCATGCAGCAGAGACGGCTGCCGTAGGCAGAAAGGGTGCAACCTGGGGGGCAGTGGAACCCGAGTGTGAGAACAAACACCAAAGCATTGCAGGCTGGAGTAGAGATAGGTTTACTGTGGGCCAGGCAAGGAAACGGGTGGCATAGGCTCTAAAAAGCCTGAACCTCCCCAAAAGCTTTCAGCAAAGCATTTTTTTTTTTAAAGCCAAGTGAGGACGCCAGTCAGAATGGCTGCAATCCAAAAGTCTACAAGCAATAAATGCTGGAGAGGGTGTGGAGAAAAGNTCCAGAGTGTTTCTGATCTCATTTATTGCATTATTCATTATATATTGACTCTTCTTTATTTCTTCAAGGTCTTTATTAAATCTTTCTTGCATCTTCTCAATCCTTGTCTCCAGGCTGTTTATCTGTGATTCCATTTTGATTTCAAGATTTTGGATCAGTTTCACTATCATTATTCGGAATTCTTTCTCAGGTAAATTCCCTATCTCCTCCTCTTTTGCTTGATTTGGTGGGCTTTTCTCTTGTTCCTTTACCTGCTGGGTATTCCTCTGTCTCTTCATCTTGGTTATATTGCTGTGCTTGGAGTGGCTTTTCTGTATTCTGGGAATTTGTGGAATTCTCTTAATTATGTCATTTCCTCGCTGTGGGTGGGGTTGTATCAGTGGCTTGTCAAATTTTCTTGGTTAGGGAAGCTTGTATCGGGGTTCTGTTCGGTATGGCTGGATTTCTTCTCTCTGGAGTGTAATGAAGTGTCCAGTGATGAGTTAGAAGACGTCTATGGTCTTTCTTTGACTTTTTATATTTAACTTTCTTTGTGATGTCTAGTCATTCACTCATTCACTGATTGTTTCAACGCATGTTTATGGAGCTAACAATATAGGCATGAACGTGACAGCCATGGTCCTTCCTTATGCAACTTATATTCTAGTGCAGAGAACTGGGCAATAAACAAGTAAAATAATTCTAATAGTAGTAAGTGCTGTGAAGAAAATAAAACAATTTTGTGCTAGCATAATAGGCACCATAGCAAAGTACAAGTCTTATATTTTGGTTAATGGAGGGGAATATTTGTCCTTCAATAAAGGGATGTAAGACTCATTTATCAAAATAGCTGATATGTCTGATCTTAAAATACATTAGATTTTAGTTTAGGCTTCCTGGAGTTTCTTACCTCCTTTTAGTTTATATTCTTTTCATTCCTGTGGATAATATCTTGGCTTTGTTTTTGTCTCTAATGATACAGAAGATGTTTTTGTTCTTACTTATGTAAGTGGTTATTTTCATAGACCCTTAAAACATTCTCTAAATTTTGCTTGTCAAATCTAAGAATTGTCCCTTTTCCCCTTTGCAACATGTAAAATGTAATCTTTCACACTCTTACTTAATAGTCTTTATTAATATAATCCTAAGGGTTCAGTTCAGTCACTCAGTTGATTTCGCCTCTTTGAGACCCCATAGACTGCAGCACTCCAGGCTTCTCTGTCCATCACCAGCTCCTGGAGCCTGCTCAAACTCATGTCCATTGAGTCAGTGATACCATCCAACCTCATCCTCTGTCATCCCCTTAATCTTAAGGGTTAAATTTTATTAATTGTATTAAAGAACTATTCTCTATTTTGTTTCATATCTATAGCAATTACAGTGACAAGTCCATATTTAATGGCTTTTCATGCTTACCGTCAATCTTTATACAAAATTTTATCTTCCCAAATTTCTTAATTATGATGTTAAACATCTTTAGAAAACTGCTTTAAGAATGGTTTGAATATAGGTTTAAGCTGTTGCATATTTAATACTGTTTTTCTGTTTTTATACATGAACAGTACTTTTACTGACTATAAAATTCCTATGTCACAGTTTTGGATTTGCTCAAGATTATATATATCACTCCACTATCTTCTGAATAGGTAAATTTTTTCTGTTTCATCCTTCAGTTTATTTTCCTTATCTGTGAAATTTAAACATTTATCATATATAGTATATCTGGAGAAGGAAATGGCAACTCACTCCAGTATTCTTGCCTGGAGAATCCTGTGGACAGAGGAGCCTGGTGGGCTGCTGTCCATAGGGTCGCACAGAGTTGGACGCAACTGAAGCGACTTAGCATGCATGCAAGCATTGGAGAAGGAAATGGCAACCCATTCCAGTGTTCTTGCCTGGAGAATCCCAGGGACAGAGGAGCCTGGTGGGCTGCCATCTATGGGATCGCACAGAGTTGGACACAACTGAAGCAGCTTAGCAGCAGCAGCATAATATCTGGGTCTCAAGCATTTCTTTTTCAAAAATATCCTTTAGTATTGTAGTTTAGATCTCAGTTCTCTTCCCTTTTTACTCTTTGTCATTTGGTCTCTTTTTAAATTCTGCCATTACATTTTTCAGTTACTTGGTAATAAAAGGTTCAAAGAAACCCAAAGTCTAGAACGTGAGGCAATTTAAGCTGAGTTATTAGTGTCTTCAGGCTCAGGCAGAAGCAAACATAAATCCCTTCTGGAGGAATCCCCTTCCATCAATCCAAAAGATTCTCACAGAGTTCCAAGGAATATTCGTTCTTCGGTTGGAAATCATAAAATACATAGGAAACAAGGCTTGAATGAGTGAGTTAACAAAAAATAGAAGAATCAGATATCTAGAGATTAAAGATACTGGTATATCTCATAATGTAAAATAATTATGTTTATATATTTAAAGAGTAAGGGACAGGCTTGAAAATATAAGGATCAAGAGACTTTTTAAAAAGATCAGCACATTTGGAAAAGAACACAATGAGTCATTAGAAATTGAAAATAGTCGTGCAACGCACAGGGTGACATTTAGCATACTGTACATAAGTGAAGAGAGACCTCACGGCTTAGAAGACACCCAGAGGAGTCACTCATAATGCACCACAGGGAGACACAGAAATATAGAACTGTTGCATGGAAGGTGCTGACATTATGTAGAAAGTGAAAGTCACTCAGTTGCGTCCGATTCTTTGTGGCCCCATGGGTGGTAGCCTGCCAGGCTCCTCCGTCCATGGGGTTACCCAGGCAAGAATATTGGAGTGGGTTGCCATACCCTTCTCCAGGGGATCTTCCTAACCCAGGGATTGAACCTGGGTCTCCTGCATTGCAGGGGGATTCTTTACCGTCTGAGTCACCTAGGAAGCCCATATAGAGGGCTGTAATTAAATACTAAAACATAATATATACTAATATATAGTATATATATGTGTGTGTATAACAGTAATATAAATATTATAATAATTATATGTAATTATTATAACATATACTATGTTAGTATATAATACATAATGTTATAATATAATGAAGTGAGGAGGTCTAACATGCATCTTAACTGGAATTCCAGAAGTAGAGGAGTCAGAATCAGAATGGGAGAATAAAAAGATAGGAGCTAATAACTCTCCGAAATGGTGAAAGACATCAATCTTCAGATTTAGCAAGCCTCCCAAAATTCCAAAACGAATGAATAGAAATAAATGCACGTTAGACATATCATAGTGAACCTACACAACCCCAAAGACAAATAAGATATCTTAAAAGATCGCTTACAAAGGAAAGTAGACTCAAAACTAACTGCCGGTAACAACCATGAAGCCAGAAGGCTGTGAAATAATATCTTCAAAGGGGGAGACAATATAATTGCCAACCTAGAATCCATATTCAGCAAAATTTTAAGAATAAGTATAGATAAAGTTCTTTCCAAATAGAACCTGGGAGAATATGTGCCAAGAGACCATCTCTAAAAGAAATTCTAATTGATGTACTTTAGGCAAAAGGAAAATGATCCCAGATGGAAGACCTTAGCTGCAGAAAGGAATGATAAACTAAGAAAGTTCACACGAGAATAAATCTAAGCTAAAATTGATTTATAACACCAAAATAGTAATGGCTTATAGCAAATAGCTTAGGAAGGAAGTAGCTGAAATTAAAGTATTCTAAGGTCCTTGATTTATGTAGGAGGATGGTAAAATTACTGACATTCTCTGCTCAGTGCATGTTAACATTTCTAGAGTAATCACTAAATCTCTACCTCTAAATATAGTAGAGATTTTAAAAGGAATAAAAACACTCAGTCAACCCATGAGAAAGTGAAAGAGAAGGAGCACACATGTGACAGCAGAATGAAGGCAGATAAGTCATTAAATCTGCGTAAGTTAACAGACTCTCGCTGTTAAAGATTGGTATGCCCATTATGGAAACCTTTATGGAGTTTTTTTTTTGTTTGTTTTGTTTTAATTAAAAGTAGAACTCCGATATGATCCAGCAATCCCACTTCTGGGTATATACCTGAAGGAAGTGAAATCAATATCTTGAAGACACGTTTGCACCCCTGTGTTTATTGTGGCATTGTTTACAACAGCCAAGGTATGGAAACAACCCAAGTGTCTACTGATGGAGGAATGGATAAAGAAAATACGACTTTTATAAATGTAAATATACACGTGCAGTTGAGCCTTGAACAAGTGACCCGCTGCAAAGGCAAAAATCTGCTTGTAACCTATAGTGGGCCCTCGGTGTGCATGAGTCAGCCAACCTTGGATCTTGTAGCGCTATAGTATTTACTGTTGAAAAAAATCTATTAGTGCACCCATGCAATTCAGACCCATCCTGTTCAAGGCTCAACAGTATGGATGATGTATGATGACTCAACCATAAAAAAGAAGGCAAACCTGCCACTGGCAACAACGTGGCTGAAACTTGAGGACATTTATAGTAAGTAAAGTAGGTCAGAAAAGAACATACTATGATCTCTCATATATGTGGAATCTAAAAAACTCTTCTTAAAAAATGAACCGAAATAGAGTCGATTGGTGGTTGCCAAGGGAGTAGGGGAAGTGGGGAGATGTTATCCAGAGGAACAGTCTTCTAGTTAGAAGGTGAATAAGTTTGGGGGCCCTCAACTATAGTGTGGTGACTAAAGGTAACAGTACTATATTGCATACCTTAACATAACCAGGAGAGTGATCTTAAATATTCTCAGCACACACACCCACATCCCCCACCCTATACACACACATTGTAATCATATGAGNAAGGTGAGTAAGTTTGGGGGCCCTCAACTATAGTGTGGTGACTAAAGGTAACAGTACTATATTGCATACCTTAACATAACCAGGAGAGTGATCTTAAATATTCTCAGCACACACACCCACATCCCCCTCCCTATACACACACATTGTAATCATGTGAGGTGATTAAGGTGTAAGTAACCTCACTCATGGCAAAAAGATGGGGAAACAGTGGCTGACTTTATTTTTCTAGGCTCCAAAATCACTGCAGATGGTGATTGTAGCCATGAAATT
>SJYA01000582.1:1456163-1531091 GCA_006410615.1 Neotragus moschatus | reverse complement strand
TTTTGGGGGGCTCCAAAATCATTGCAGATGGTGACTGCAGCCCTGAAATTAAAAGACGCTTACTCCTTGGAAGAAAAGTTATGACCAACCTGCTGCTACTGCTAAGTCACTTCAGTCGTGTCTGACTCTGTACGACCCCAGAGACAGCAGCCCACCAGGCTCCCCCATCCCTGGGATTCTCCAGGCAAGAACACTGGAGTGGGTTGCCATTTCCTTCTCCAATGCATGAAACTGAAAAGTGAAAGTAAAGTCATCAGTCATGTCCGACTGCTAGTGACCCCATGGACTACAGCCCACCAGGCTCTTCTGTCCACGGGATTTGCTAGGCAAGAGTACTGGAGTAGGTTGCCATTGCTTTCTCCGATGACCAACCTAGACAGCATATTAAAAAGCAGAGACATTACTTTGCCAACAAAGATCCATCTAGTCAAAGCTATGGTTTTTCCAGTAGTCATGTACAGGTGTGAGAGTTGGACTATAAAGAAAGCTGAGCACCGAAGAATTGATGCTTTTGAACTGTGGTGTTGGAGAAGACTATTGAGAGTCCCTTGGACAGCAAGGAGGTCCAACCAGTGTATCCTAAAGGAAATCAGTCCTGAATATTCATCGGAAGGACTGATATTGAAGCTGAAACTCCAATACTTTGAACCACCTGATGTGAAAAACTGATTCATTTGAAAAGACCTTGATGCTGGGAAAGACTGAAGGCGGGAGCAGAAGGGGACGACAGAAGATGCAACGGTTGGATGGCATCACAGACTCAATGGACCTGAGTCTGAGTAAGCTGTGGGAGTCGGTGATGGACACAGAAGCCTCATATGCTGCAGTCCATGGGGTCGCAAAAAGACAGAGGGGCTGAACTGAACTAGCACCTTCTGATCTGTGCCGCCATTTAGTTGTTTCCTGTGTTTATTATTATCTGCTCGCCTGCCCCTACTAGGATGTCAGCTCCATGAGGGCGGGGTGGTCCCTGCAGTGTTCCCAGAGCCTCGTATAGCAATGGCGCCTGGCACAGCTGTGCCCCCTTATCCAAAGTTTCACTCTCCATGGTTTCAGATAGCCGTGGTCAACCAAGATCCGGAAATGTTAAATGGAAAATTCCAGAAATAAATAATTTGTGGGACTTCCCTAGGGGTCCAGTGGCTAAGACGGGGTTCTCAATGCAAGGGGCATGGGGTTCGACCCCAGGTCAGGGAACTAGATCCCACATGCCACAAGTTGGAGTTTGCGTGTTGCAACTATGACCTGGCTCAGTCAGGCCCCACAAGCAGCCTGAACTGTACCTCCCATGGATAGCAGGGGCTACTGTATGTGCTTAATACGTATTTGCTGAATGAATGAACAAATGAGCAGCAGGTCAGGTCTGCAGCTGATCTTTCCATAGTAGATGCAACTCTTTGTCCCCCTTGCTTTCAGCCATTTGAAGCCTATATTTTCCAAACTCCAGACTAGAAGGCATGGCTTGACAAGAGACTTATGGTGTTGCAAGAGGTGGCCTGGGATAAGAAGGAAACTCCCGATTTCTCTCCAAACCTGTTCTGCCTGTGTCTTGCCTGTCTTAGTAAAGGGCTTCTCCGTCCTGCTAGTTGCACAGGTTCTGGAGCCCTCCACGTCTCCTTTCTCTTACATTCTACTTCCCGCTGGCTGTACTTGGGAAACACACCAAGAACCTAACCACTGCTCACCACCTCCGTCACCATCTCCCCAGGCCACATCGCCAACAGCTCTTACCAGGATTACTGCAACTGTCTTCTTCTACCCTACCCTAGAGGCACTAGTGGTAAAGAACCCACCTGCTAATTCAAGAGACAAAAGAGATGCCGGTTCCATCCCTGGGTCCGGAAGATCCCCTGGAGGAGAGCATGGCAACTCACTCCAGTATTCTTCCCTGGAGAATTCCGTGGACAGAGGAGCCTGGCGGGCTCCAGTCCATGTAGTGACATGGAGGTGGACACGACTGAAGTGACTCAGCAGGCATACACCCCACCCCTAACAGTCTAGTCTCAATGCAGCAGCCAGTGTAACTGTAAAAGGCTTTTATGAATCAAGTTATGTCTCTCCTGTTATCAACACCTTCCAGCGGCTCTCCACTTTGGCATGGAAGTCAAGCTCTCTCCTGAGTTCCCACTTACCCCTCTGGCCTCACCGCCTCTTACTCCACTCTCAGCCCTCTGCTCTAGCCACACTGGCCTCTCTTTTTCTCTAACCTAAGAGGCCTTTGTCTGCCCCAGTGCCTTTACACATGCTGTTCCCTCTGCCTGGAATGTCTTTGCCCCAAGAAACCTGTGTGACTTCAGGTCTGTGCTCAGATGTCCCCTTCTCTGTTCACTACTATGAAGCAGCGTCTTCTCCCAACACTCCCTTCTCTTCTTTATCGGGCTTTTATTTCTCTNTTTGTCTGCCCCAGTGCCTTTACACATGCTGTTCCCTCTGCCTGGAATGTCTTTGCCCCAAGAAACCTGTGTGACTTCAGGTCTGTGCTCAGATGTCCCCTTCTCTGTTCACTACTATGAAGCAGCGTCTTCTCCCAACACTCCCTTCTCTTCTTTATCGGGCTTTTATTTCTCTCCACAGCACTCAGCGCCATCTGGAACGCCAAAGACCTGCTTCTCTCTTGGTGCCTGTGTCTGTCTCCCGCTGGGTTCTAGGAGGGAGGGACTGAGCTCTGCTCAGGGCTGTGTCTTCCACACCCTGAGCTGCATCTGGAGCACACTGATGCCTGGGGTCCAAACCCTGCTGTTTCTGGGATATTCTCAGGATTCACAGGAACAACAAGAAAGAAGCAGTTTGATCTTAAGACTCTCCTGGAAGATGCAAGCCTTGGGGTTGGTGCATTCTGACCACCTACAGAAGTCCTGTCCCTCAGATTCAGTTCTCCAGCACCTGCTTCTGCTCCTGGGGCCTTAGGCTGCAACCTCAGACAGAAACACAACCCATCCAGGCACTAGGGGCTCCTCCTGCCCAGCAATGCCCTGAAAGCCCCTGCCTGGGCACTCACCCCAGATCCTCTCCTCTGGTGAGCCAGTTCTCATCCCTTGAACTGCCCCTTCATGGTCAATCAACTGCTAAGGTTTATCTAGCAAGTAAGATAGAGATTCAATCCCTGGGTAGGGAAGATCCCTCGGAGGAGGAAATGGCAACCCGCTCCAGTACTCTTGCCTGGGAAATCCCATGGACAGAGAAGCCTGGAGGGCTACAGTCCATGGAAGTCACAAGAGAGTCAGACACGACTTAGCGACTAAATAGCAGCAGCAGCAATCAAGCCTGTATACATGGATGAAGGAAGCGGGAGGGCTGGCCCTTGTCTTCCTGTCCGCCGTCCAGGACCAAAGTTCCAGGCACCAGCTGGGCACACTGGCATGAAGCAGCAGGTATGGTTCAGGTTGTCCCCACAGTGGGAGCCGAGGAGGGAGGGGCTGGGCAAGCGGAGACGGCACAGACTCTGGAGTCCAGGGCACAGACTCTACAGGCAGGGCACCTCGGTTTTGCATCCTAGCTTCACGGTTCTCTCACCTCATGACCCTGAGAAATTTCCTAGTTGTACCTGCCTCCGTTTCCCTATCTGTAAATGTAGATGGCATCACTGATTCAATGGAGATGAATCTGAGCACAGTCCAGCAGATGGTGAAAGACCAGGGAAGCCTGGTGTGCCTCAGTCCATGGGGCTGCAGGACACGCGACATGACTGAGCGACTGCACAGCAGCAAAACAGGGCAAGAGAGCCAGCCCTGGCCACCTGGGGCTGCCGCGAGAGGCGAGTCCTGCGCTGGCACCGGGGCTCAGCTGCGCTCCGTGGTGCGCTACAGCCACCACTCTGGTTGGGATGTGATGGGTGGAAAGGAAGAGGTGCCCTGGGCACAAAGCCATGTGCAGAGGGCGGCCAGGCTGGCCTGTGAGGGCTGGGGCAGCCCTGGCAGCCAGGGCTTCGAGGAGAAGTGGGGAAAGGGGGCATGTGGGCAGGACGTGGGTGGCTCTGGGCTCGAGGTGACCCTTTGAAGGCGTGTCTCCTAAGGAACCATGGGACAGGCCCGAGTGGAAAGGGGCATGCTTGCAGCCTGGAGACCTGGGAAGAGGCCGCACGGCAGCCCTGGGTGTNCAGGGCTTCGAGGAGAAGTGGGGAAAGGGGGCATGTGGGCAGGACGTGGGTGGCTCTGGGCTCGAGGTGACCCTTTGAAGGCGTGTCTCCTAAGGAACCATGGGACAGGCCCGAGTGGAAAGGGGCATGCTTGCAGCCTGGAGACCTGGGAAGAGGCCGCACGGCAGCCCTGGGTGTGCAGGGAGGGCAGACAGGGAGGCGCACAGGAGGGATGGCTGAGGCAGACCCCAGCTGGCCCGTCCTCCCCTTCCGCCTGGCGTGGGTCTGCATGCGCTGCACTGCCCGCCTGCTGATGGTCTCTGCTCCTCTGCACAAGCACTGACTCATCCTTCAAGACCTGGTTGAAGGAAGCCACTTGGCTGCCTGGGCCAGAATTAGTCATTGTGTCCTGAGCCTGGCTCATTCAAAGCCTCTCCTTTGAGGTCGTCTCCGGGTGTGGAGCCTGCACACGGGAGGTGCACCACTGAGGTTTCATGAATGCACGTGGGCATGCAGGCAGGTGGGTGACTGGTGTGGCAGGACAGCCTTGGAGCTGGGACCCACAGGGGCAGGGCTGGGCCTGGCCAGACAGGCTGGGAGCGCCCAGGCCAGCTCTCCCTGGGGGAGGCAAGCCTCCCGCCCCCACCAGCCCTGCTCACCTGCCTCCCCTGCAGGTCCCCTCTAGGCCCAGATCCCCAGCGCTCCCCCCACACCACTCTCCTCACTCTCTCCGGCTTTCATCACGCTCCCCACACTCTCCCCTGCACAAGCTCCAGCCAAAAAACAAATCAAAACAAAACCCCAAGCCTTGACCTGGCCCTGATGCTCTAGCCAGCCTGTTTTCCTGGTTGCTGCCAAGTACTGCCAGAAGGTGGCTACTCCCACCCACCACCTGCAGCCAGTCCTGCCTTTTCAGATCTCGACATTCTGGCCTCAAACCTGCTCTCGCTTCTCTGGAGAGTTCAGAGGCTGCCCTGCAATGCCTGTCTACTAGGCTGCCCCCGTCGCCCAGGGCCTCCTAGGACCACTGGTCACGCTCCCACCGCGTCTCTGCCTGCCCTGCCCCTGTCTGGTCCCTCCGTCCTCTTTCTCGCAGAGGCTCTGTCATCAGGCCCTGTGTGAAGGCCACCCCTCAACTCCACACTGTCCTTCCCAAGCTCTCTGCCTGGAGAACCACCCCTTGAACACCCTGGAACTTAGCCCTGGGTTCTCTCAGCCCACGAGTGTGTGCTGAGGTTCTGTGTGTGCCAGGTACTGTGCTAGGAGCTGACAAGCAAGAGTGAGCACAAACCATTTGGTCCTTGCACTCAGGGAGCTGCTGTGTGTGTGTGTGTGTGTGTGTATGTGTGTGTGTGTGTGTGTGTGTGTATCCTGCGTGTATAACACAGACCGTGTGTGTGTATCTCTGCGTGTATAACACAGACCGTGAACAAATTTTAAAAAAAATTCAGGAGGTGAGCATCATGCTGTGGGTGCTTAGTGGCCCGGTCATGTCCGACTCTCTGCGACCCTGTGGACTGTAGCCCTCCAGGCTCCTCTGTCCATGGGATTCTCCAGGCCAAGAACACTGGAGTGGGTTGCCATTCCCTTCTCCAGGGGACCTTCCCAACCCAGGAAACGAACCCAGGTCTCCTGCAGGCAAATCCTTTACCAGCCGAGCTACCAGGGAAGCCCAGTGAGCACCATGAGTACTTTCAAACAGGGTGCTGATGCCAGGGCACTTTGGGTTGGGTGGTCAGGAAAGGCTTCCTGGAGGAGATGACACTTCAACTGGGACTGGAGTGACCAGAAGCTCCTGCCAAGCTTCTAAGTCTTGGGGGAAAAGCATGAAGGGCAGAGGGGGCAGCCGGGGCAAAGCCAGGGCCCGCTTGGAAGAGCCCACCCAAGCGGTCACCTTTCTGAGCTCCTGCACTGTGACTGTGGTCTCTCAGGCCATCCCACCCCAGGAGGGTCCAGAACATTCTCTCGGCACTCTGGCCAAGGGGTGATGCTGCCTTGCCTTGTGCACCTCCAATGACTATAGACTCAGCCTTTCCCTGGGACTGCCTCTCCTGGCTCACGTGGTGGAGCTAGACGGCTCAGCTGTCCCCAGCAAGTCTTATGGGTTCCAGGGAGACTACGGGGGTTGGAGGCATGTGAGAGCATTCTCAACTGCCCCCCAGGGCTCCGCCACCACACATCCTGGGCTGGTTGTGAGCCACACTGCATCCAGGGCCCCTAAACTACCGCTCTCTGAGCTGCAAGGAGGTTGCAGTCAGATTTCTGGAGAGAAGAGGGAAGAGGAAAGAAGACCCTTCCTCCCCTACAGCACCCAGCATGCTGACATGGGGCAGAAGGGCCACTGAGAGCAGGCAGTGTTCATAGCCGTATTCGTTTTCACCTTTGTTCTTCCACCTATAAAATGTCATAGACTCCGGGGCTGGGGAGGAGGGAATGGGAGTCAGAGGTCAGCAGGTGCAGAGTTTCTGTTTGGGAGATGGACAGTGGTCCTTCAGAACGGTTAGAGCTCTGCACTTAAAACTCCTAAGATGGGGACTTCCCTGGTGCTAAGTGGCAAAGACTCCAAGCTCCCAAGGCAGAGGGCCTGGGTTCAATCCCTGGTCAGGGAACTAGATCCTGCATGCTGCAATTAAAGATGCTGCATGCAGTTGCTGGGGGGAAGGGACAGTTAGGGAGTGAGGGATGAATTTGTACACAGTGCTATATTTAAAATGGATAACCAGTAAGGACCCACTGTATCGCACACGGAACTCTGCTTAATGTTACGTGGTGACCTGGATGGGAGGGGACTTTGGGGGAGAATGGGAACATCTATATTTATGGCTGAGTCCCTTTGCTGTTCACCTGAAACTACCACAACATTGTTAATCAGCTACACCCCAACACAAAATAAAAAGTTTAAAGTCTGGAGGGAAAAAAAAAAAGATCCAGCACCCACACCTAAGGCCCAGTGCAGCCAAACGAATAAATATTCCTTGGTGGCCCTGACAGCTAAAGAATCTGCCTGCAGTGCAGGAGACCTGGGTTCGATCCCTGCGTTGGGAAGATCTTCTGAAGAAGAGAATGGCAACCCACTCCAGTATTCTTGCCTGGAAAATTCCATGGGTGGAGGAGTCTGGCAGGGCCGCAGCCCATGGGACACAAAGAGNACCCTGTATGCGAGACAGCAAAAGAGACACAGATGTATAGAACAATCTTTTGGACTCTGTGGGAGAGGGCAAGGATGGGATGGTTTGGGAGAGTGGCATTGAAACATGTATATCATATGTGAAACGAATCACCAGTCCAGGTTCAATGCATGATACTGGATGCTTGGAGCTGTGCACTGAGATGACCCAGAGGGATGGCACAGGGAGGGAGGTGGGAGGGGGGTTCAGGATGGGGAACATGTGTATACCTGTGGCAGATTCATGTTGATGTATGGCAAAACCAATACAATATTGTAAAGTAATTAACCTCCAATTAAGAAAAAAAGCCAAGTGCAGGACTTCCCTGGTGGTCCAGCAGTTAGGACTAAAACTCCTGTTGTAGGGAGCTCAGGTTCGACCCCTGGTCAGGGAACTAGATCCCAGATGCCGCAAGGAAGAGTTCGCAGGCTGCATTTCTGCAGGCTGCAGCTACAGAAGGTCTTGCACGCCACAACTAAGGCCTGGTGCAGCCAACTAAATAATTTTAAAAAAATAAATAAAGGCCTCGTGAGGAAGGAGGAGTCTGGGATCAGCTCGTGCACAAACCTCTGACTGGCTGATGGGGAGTTCACACAGGGTGGTGTCACAAGGGTTAACAGGATCAGTCCTTGGGCTCCAGAGACCTGGGAGCTGGGTGCTCCTGGTCCTCAAGTAGTTAATGTCTTCGTTTGGTGGGGTTTTCACACCTGTGGGACAACCTAGGCGATTCACGTGTTAGGCCAGTCCTTCAGAGAGGCGTTCTGGCAGAGGGGATGGGGGCAGCCTGTCCTGGGAAGGCCCTTCAGGGTCCCGCTTAGTCAGAGGGGAGCAGGGCTGTCTCCCAGAGCCGGGAGGTAGAGGTCTCCCTCCGTCTCTCCTGTCTGTGGAACCTGTCACCAAGATGATCAGCCTGCTTGCAGCTTTTCTGAGGAGCCCAGGACGCAAGGCAAGTCCTTTGCTTCCTAACTGACTGGTTCTCAGGAGCAGCTCTCATGTCCTTGAGTGAACTTGGAACAGAGTTGCCTGTTGTCAGTATTTAATCATAATACTTACAGAGGGAGAGGCGGAGGGGCCAGTCCTTGAAAAATATCCAGGGATGTGGTTCTGAAAAATATCAGGGGGCTGGGGTACATAAATTCTGGAAAGGTGGAGGGCTTATCTTAGAAATTATGGTTAACCTATGACTTTTCAAGTTTCAGATTGTGTAAGCCAAGTTTCATTCAGCAAATTATGACAATTGTCATTTTGTAATTTTAGCTTGCAGTTTTTTTTTCACTTGTGATTTCCCTTCCCCATTAAGTAATTTTTGTAAATTGGGTAAATAGTGGCGGCAGTCAGGATTACTCACCATCACTGGATAGATCCGTACAACCAAAGGCCGCCAGATAAAGGGAAGAACTCCTTGAGTGATTAATGGAAATAGCACAAGCCCCTGGGGTTTCCTATATTCTTCCTTCTTAGACACATTTATGTTAAGGTTGAAGCCTGGAATCAGAAGGGAGGTGTTTCAGCCTCAGCTGAGATATTCAGGAATAAAGTAGAAAGGGGTGGAGAGAATGACAGCATTCATTTATTTCCTTCTGTCCCTGGCTTGTTGTCAACATAGATCCATTTTGAGGGAGAGTTTCATGAGAGCAAAGCAAAGAGAGCATTGATTGGAAAGAATATATGTAAAAACCAGCTTTGAAAACCAGTTTATCAGAAGAGAACTCTTTTCAACTGCTCTCGATACTCATCTCTCATCTGTCTCATTAACTGGAAGGAAAAGAACTGTGAAGAGCCACAGCAGTATGATAGCTAAGCCGATCCTATTCAATATAGCTGAAAACAATTTCTTAAGCCACCCACATTTCCAATATATATTGGATAAAATTCAAGGGCAAAACTTGATATTTCTTTCATAGTGTGCATTGTTCAAAATGGCACTTAAAACTCATTTTACCAAATTATAATAAAATATATGGATTTTAATCATTTTTATGTCATCTTTTAAAATGTTTAAATTTTCCTACCTCCAAAGAGCAAAAAGTAGAAGTTTATGCTAGCTGCCGGACTGATCAGTTCAGTTCAGTTGCTCAGTTGTGTCCGACTCTTTGCACCCCATGGACTGCAGCACGTCAGGCCTCCCTGCCCATCACCAACTCCTGGAGCTTGCTCAAACTCATGTCCATCGAGTCGGCGATACCATCCAACTATCTCATCCTCTGTCGTCCCCTTCTCCTCCTGCCTTCAATCTTTCCCAGCATCAGGGTCTTTTCCGATGAGTCAGTTCTTTGCATCAGGTGGCCAAAGTATTGGAGTTTCAGCTTCAGCATCAGTCCTTCCAATGTATACTCAGGACTGATCTCCTTTAGGATGGATTGGTTGGATCTCCTTGCAGTCCAAGGGACTCTCAAGAGTCTTCTCCAACATCACAGTTCAAAAACATCAATTCTTTGGCGCTCAGCTTTCTTTATGGTCCAACTCTTACATCCATAGATGACTCCTGGAAAAGCCATAGCTTTGACTAGGTGGACCTTTGGTAAGACAGACTGATAAGTCTTAGCATTATGTGGTCATACTTTTCTCTTTCACAGAAAACACAGGAACATTTTTATCCTATCTCACAAAAGAAGCATTTATTTTAAAATATGATTCTTTATTAAAAAATATTTTTATTTATTGGTGTTTGGCTGCACTGGGTCTTTGTTGCTGTATGGGCTTTCTCCTAGCGGTGAGCAGGGGCGACTCTCTAATTGCGGTACGTGTTTGCAATGGCTTCTCTTGTTTTGGAGCATGGCCCCTAGAGTGTGCAGGCTCAGTAGTTGCGGCTCCCTGGCTCTAAAGCACAGGCTTGAGAGTTGTGGCTCACAGGCTTAGTTGCTCCACAGCATGTGGGGTCTTCCCCAATCACGAATCAAACCCATGTCTCCTGCATTGGAAGGTGGATTCTTCACCACTGAGCCACCAGGGAAGCCCCATTAATATGATTCTAATTATTTTCAAATAAATGGAAGACAAAAATGGATGGTCTAAAATAAGACTAAAAATTCTGGAATGTGAATTTTTTGTATCTTTGCCAGACTGGAGCATCCGTGTAACATTTATGAGGCTTTTTGACACTATTATTTCTGAGTGGTGTTTGGTTTTTGACTTGTATGGTGAATTGCATCATGCCAAGAAATACACAATGTCTGATTGTCTTGTAATAGAAAGTACAAGTCCCATCTATGAAATACGTTTGCTAAAAAATTAAACCTGAGTCTGAAGAAGCCCCGAGTCAGGTTAGAGGAACATGCTAAGTGACGCCCGATGAAGCATCAGCAATCCAGAGTGTGCAGAGATCTGTGGAATAAGCCTCCCGATTCCTTCAACAACCAAGTGACCTGGAAAAGGGAGGTGGGTAGAGAAACTCTTACAGATTGAAACCAGCTTCCCAGGTAGCTCAAGTGGATAAAGAATCCTCCTGAAATGCAGGAGACACAGGTTTGATTCCTGGGTCAGGAGGATCCCGTGGAGGAGGGCATGGCAACCCACTCCAGTATTCTTGCCTGGAGAATCCCATGGACAGAGGAGCCTGGCGGGCCACAGTCCATAGCGTCTCAAAGAGCTGGACACGACTGAAGCGACTTAACACGCACACAGATTAAAAAAAGCGGAGAGAGAAATTAGCCAACTCCAACATATGGATCTTGTTTACATCTTGATTTGAACACACTAAATGTATGTTGCTTTGGGAATGTATGAAAACAGAGGGTATTATGTGATAGTAAGGGATTTTGTTAATTATGTTCAGTTGAGATAATTGTATGATAATTAGATGTCTTAAAAAGTCCCTATCTATTTGAGATAGTGCTGAAATATGCAAAAATTCCAAATAGTAGAGGAGAAAATGGGATAAGAAATGGAGTGGAATGAGAAAAAAAAATAGGGAAAAAATACACATAAAATAAGGCCATGGTAATAGAAAACTATAAATAAAGCCAAATACAAAATCAGTAATTACAACAAATGGATATAAAATATTCTGAAGACAAAAATTGACAGAATGGATTTTGAAAAAAATCTATCCATGTGATGATTGCAAGAGAAACATCTAGAATACACACAAAATTGAAAGCAAATGTTGCAAACATTGAGCAAATGAAAACTTGTGAAGCTGTATTAAAAAAACATTAGTTTTTAAAGCAAAACCATTACTGTGAATGGAGAGTCTCTAAATAATTATAAAAGGTTTAAATCTCTAGAAACATATCATGATTCCAAACTTATAAAAGCAATAACATTTTATTCATGCAAAACATATTAAGCAAAACTTGACCAAACTACAAGGAGAGAGAGAAATCATATAGGATATTTTAATACCTTTCAGTAGTTGGTAGGTAAAATAGTTTTTAAAAATCAGGAAAGTTTTTTTTTTGAGAGGAAAGATTTGAGGAGCAGAATTAACAAACTTGTATAATGCCCACCTATCAGACATTGCTCTCAACAAACGGAAAGAAATACACTCAAGCCACTTATGAAGCCATGTCTTGTGTCACGAAACAAGTCAACGGATGTTCAAGAATTTCTCTCATTGGTCATATGCTTTGCTCACAGTGCAGTTAAGTTGGAAGTCAGCAACAAAAACAGAGAGAACCCCACACATTTGGGAAACAGGGAACAGACTTCTATATAAGTCATGGGTCAAAAAGAAATAAAAAAAGAAATTAGAAAATATTTAAACTGAAAGATAATAAAAGTGCGACCAAAAAAAAAAAAAAAAAAAAAAATGCTAAAATCAAGGCTTATGGGAGGCCATAAAAGGGAAAATTTTAACCTTAAATGCTTACATTAGAACGAATGTAAAAAAGGCTGAATATTAATGAGTTTAGGATAAGAACTTAGAATAAGAACACAATAAACTCAAGGAAATCAGAAGGAAGGAAAAATAAAGAGCTGGAATTAAAAATATACAAAGCAAAAATTAAACATTACCAACAAAGGAAGATGTTGCTTTGGGGAAGAACTAATACCACGGACAAGCATCTGGCCAGACAGTGGGCCTAGAAAAGTCACTGGTCCAGTTTGAGCAGGAGGATGGCCAGCCGAGGAGAGCTGTCCCTAAGGACAGGAAACAGATGGGTTATGGCATGTTTCTGAACTCCATGCGAAGAGACAAGTCCTTCTTTCTGAGAGTTTGGGAGCTGAATTAATGACAGGGGATGGAAATCTAAGCAAATGAAGAAGTGATGGGTGAGGCCAGCCAAAGCAGTGCGTGTGGCCATCCAGGGCTGGGGTCTTTCAGGAGGAGAGGGGCATAGGGTTGGTGGTGTCTGGGTGGGATCTAGGCTGGACCAAGAGGGCAGGGAGTAAGGAGGGTCAGACCTCGGGGGCTGCGAGGCTGTGGGCTAGACCCCCTGAGGGGGCTCACAGGGCTCTAGCAAGAGGCTGGGGGAGGAGGAGGGTTGCTTCCCCGGTCAGTGACCCCCCCACCTGAAAATGATTGTGGACCATCGGGAGGGCTGGACGTGGCTGACGAGCTTGGGGGCGGGGCAGGGTGGCCATTTCCCATCATTTCACTTCCCTGCAAGTTGTGCTCCCCACATTCTTACACCTTCATTTCTGTTTCACAAACAGAAGCGGGAGCATTCTTCTCCAAGACAATTTGCAAATAATACAGGAAAGTACGTTCTGTTCTCTTTTAAAAACTGTTTCTGCTTCTTAAAAACTATTTCAAAAAAGAGCATTGGGATCAACGAATTTATATCATAATAAATAGAACTTTCAAGTGCACGCGCATAATGAACAAACCTGAATTATTCATCACGTTGTGTTAAGTTGTCTGGAATCAATAACATGGTTACTTTTGAGTGACAACTTTGAATGTACTGGTAACAGGAAGTCGCATGCATAGTCTGCTTCTAACGAAGGCATGTCAAAGTACCAGGAAATCGAATGAATCTGTCACTGAAAAATTGCAAGGGTCTGCTTTGTCTGCTTTTTAAATTCTCAGCTATACATATCCTATCACGTACTTTAATTTTTAATATGTCTAAGTTAAGATAAAACTGCTTTAAAAGGAAAGATAACTTTAATTTTGTAAAACATTTGTAAAGTTTTAAGAACAACTAGTATGGAGCATTTCAAACGCATAACTAGCTGTCACATGCATCGGTCTGCTGTCACCTGTCCTGGACTGTTGGCGTGTCTGTCTCTGTGCCACTCTCCTCGTCTCACGACATCACCAGCCATAGGATAGGACTAGGAGCCGCCCTGCTCCGCTCGGTGACATCTGCAAAGACCCTGCTTCCCAGTGAGGTCCTATTTGTAGGTCCTGAGGGTGAGGACTTCTGCAGACCCTCCTGGGGGATGTAGTTTCTCCCCCACAACAGCTGTTGAGAACCAGGTTTCAGGGCATGGGCTTTGGAACTAGACAGGACTGTTATCCAACCTCAACATCCTCGAATCTGAAGCCATATGATCTTGGGCCCGTGAACTTTTCTGTGCTGATGTAGACCAGCTCCCGATGGTGTGGGGGGACTGTGCTCTTAGGAGAAACACGTGAGCTCCTTGCTGGCTCTCCTCCCGCTGATGTGCTTTGTGTTATTATTTGTATTGGTCATAATTGTTAATAGAACGTGGTCAAAACAGGCCTCGCCAAAGAGGGTGAGATGTCAGCAAGACTGAAGCCGTGGCTGAGCTGGAATCTGGGGTGGAGTTCCAGGGAGAGAAAGCAGCTGGAACCAGAACCCTAAGAACCCCCCTAATGCTGCTCTCCTTCACCACCCTCCACCCCCCAGGAGGGCCCAAGGGATTTGTTGCCCTCATGGGACAGGGTACTGGCGGGCGCTGCAGGTGAGGAGCAGGGAACACAATGGACCCTAGTGAAGGAGAATGAGGGAAGGACGCCAGCACCCGCTCAGACAGGAAAACGAGACTGTCCTCAGGAGCTGGGAGTGGATGGAGCGAACCAGAGGGATGCTGGTCACACGTGCGGCCCAGGCAACTACTCTGTGCCCAGCGCAGCTGCTGCCAAGTAAATGAATTAATACTGCAGCTCCGACGATCAGGACTAAACTCCTCTCTTCTTCACCGTGGTTCTGCAAAGTTCCAGGGATGACATGGCCCTCTTTCCAGGCCGGCTTCCTGGAAACCTGCAAACCACTCCGCTGCCCTGTCCCTCCTTCCACTGCACACTTCCAACTGGGACTCATCTGGGGCTGTTCCTTTAGCAGTGCCTTTTGGTTTCTGGAAACTGAGCTGGCCAAAAAGAAAAGGGGCAAAGAAAGATGGTGCCCCGAATTCTCAAAATATCACCAAGTGGCTGCCCCTGGTTTGTCACAGGGTCAGGAGCGAGCTCACTGGAACCTCTGCACCTTCTCTGGAGGGGAGAGGGGCTGGCTCTAAACTCACCTTCTTCTGGTCTGTTCCATCCACTCCCAGCTCCTGAGGATAGTCCCATTTTCCTCTCTGAGTGGCTGCTGGTGTCCTTTCTCATTCTCCTTCACTTGGGTCCATTGTGTTCCCTGCCCCTGACCACTGTGCCCTCTGGTACCCCATCCCAGGAGGGCAGCTCTCTCCTCTGACCTCGGGTGCTGTCTGGGGGTCCAGGAGCACCCAAACCTGCCCCTCTGATAATGAAGTGCCCTTTGTGATGGAAAGGGAGGAAGGCCCTTATCCTCAGGATCCTTCCTTCCACAGCTTCTTCTGGAACTCCCACAATGATGGTGGTGGTTTAGTCGCTAAGTCGTGTCCAACTCCTTGAGACCTCAGGGACTGTAGCCCACTAGGCTCCTCTGTCCATGGGATTCTCCAGGCAAGAATACTGGAGTGAGTTGCCATTTCCTTCTCCATGTGAAGTTGCTCAGTCGTGTCCGACTCTTTGTGATCCCATGGACTATAACCCACCAGGCTCCTCCATCCATGGACCCATGGACTATAACCCACCAGGCTCCTCCATCCATGGAATTTTCCAGGCAAGAGTAAGTTGCCATTTCCTTCTCCAGGGGATCCTTCCTGACCCAGGGATCAAACCCAGGTCTCCTGCACTGCAGGCAGACACTTTACCATCTGAGCTACCAGGGAAGCCCATGTCGGCCTTCAAATGCTGCAGCTTAAGGGGAGCCTGGTGGGCTGCCGTCTATGGGGTCGCACAGTCGGACACGACTGAAGCTACTTAGCAGCAGCAGCAGCAGCAATGGAGAGGAGGGGCTTCCCTGGTGGCTCAGCTAGTAAAGAATCCGCCTGCAATGTGGGAGACCCAGGTTTGATCTCTGGGTCGGGAATATCCCCTGGAGAAGGAAACGGCAACCCACTCCACTATTCTGGCCTGGAGAATTCCATGGACTGTATTGTCCATGGGGTCACAAAGAGTCGGACACGCCTAAGCAACTTTCACTGTGAAGGCAGAGGAGAGGGCTGCCTCTGAGTGTGTGGATGGTGCTCCATCTTCTATGGTATCTCTCTAACTTTACCAAGGAAACCTGCAGTTTAGAGGGAAGAGCTCTTGTGGACCAGTCCATTATCCCAGTGGAGTACTGGCCTTTACCACCCAGCACCTCGCAGGTGCCAGTGACTCGCCAGGATAAGCAATCGGAGAGACAAATAGGATATTGTTACCTTCCCAGGGACCCAAGTGACCGCGATAGCATCTGCATCTGACTTTATATAGTCCTTGAGCTTTTGGGAGCACCTTCCTCCTAGCCCTGTGTACACGTTTATTTATCCCTCTTAGTGACTCCGCAGAGGAGGAACCAGGCTAGGAGCCCTGAGGGATTTTTATAGCAGCCTGTGGCCCTCAGGTGGGCCCTAGCCTGCTCCCTGCTTTCTGGAAAGGAGGCAGGACACTGCAGAAACTTAGATGCTGAGTGCTCAGCGTATCCTGAGTCAAGTGAGGCAGGGAGGCAGGAGGTGGCTATACATGGGTGTGGAGAGTCCTGGGAGGCTTCACGGAGGAGGCAGTGTTTGGTGAGCGCCTGGAGAGAGCTGACTGTCTCCAGGTGGACAGGTGTGGGTGGGGCCCCATCCCCAAGGAGGAGGCCCGGATGGATCCCGCAGGCTGAGGGGGCCGGAGGTAGGGGGCTGATGGTTTCTGATCAGTGAAAGAGGTGATCAGAGGTTTGGATGAAGATGGCAGCGTGATCACTGTGACGGATGAATGTCGGAACGGCCACCTTTTCTGGTTTATGGACCTGACTGCGTCCGGAAGCTGTCAAGAACACTGCAGTTGTGTGATGTCCTTGAGGGATGGGACGGGAGGCGAGAGGTTTCCAGTGTGTCTGCGTGCAGGGGTCGGGTGGTGGGTGGGAGCGTCCAAGCAGTAATGGAGTGGGGGGCGCTACTCCCCATAGGGAGGCCTTGTATCCCCTAACCCCAGCAACTGAGCCCACAAATCGGGCAGCCTGGACGTGGGGAGCGAGTTGAGAGGGTGGCCAGAGCCTCAGGTGCGTGGATGAGGAAGACTGAGGCCTTGGGTGTTGGACCCTGGGCCCTGGAGCCAGGAGGAGGCGGAGGGAACAGGCCCCAGCTGGGAGGGGGCGGCTTTGCCCCTGGATGGTGGAATGCATTTCTCTTTCAAGTGCTCCCAGAACCAGTGGGTCAATGGAATGAGCAAGGGCCCCCCTCCCTGGCCTGTGGTCAACGAGTTCTGGGGCCCCAGGAGCGCTGGCCCAGGTTCTCTGCTGTCCTGAGGGCTGGGGCGAAGCAGGAGGGGGAGGATGCTTGACTGGGTAGGACCTTGGTGGGTAGGAATGACCCTGACCCCAGGCCTCTGTCTTCAGTGTGCCAGAACCAGGTATCCCTGGGACTCTGGTCACCAAGGAAACCTGGCGATGGGGATGCAGGTGTTCCAGGGAGGGAGCCAGAGAATTAAGAGTCAGGCCTAGTGTCTCAGCGAGTTTTCAGGTTCTGACCTGTGAGGTGTGGAGGTCAGCCCCCTTCTGGCGCAGAGATATCTAGAGAGAATTGGGCGTCTGATTTTCTCCCTGCAGGTCGGAACCTCAGTTTGCTTTGAGAGCCGAGTGATTGTTCTACGCAGTGCGTTTAGTCCAAGAAGTGAGATGCCGTGACTCACACCGAGATGGAATTTCAGGTGAAGTTGCTTTAAGTGTGCTCCACATATGAACTTATTCTGTCAGCTTTACAGGTGAAAAAATTTTTAACATTTTCACATGTAAAATTTTTTACATGAAAAACAATTTTGGAGTCTGTTCTACATTTCTTTATGAAAATAAGATAACTGAGCACAACTGACTTTCCAAGCGTTTCCCTGTGGGTAACACTTTCCCCTTTAGAGTGCTTGATATTATGCAAGCAACATTGCCTTTTTTGGTGAAAATGCTTCGGAAGGAAATTGTGATGAGAGTCATGTGGACCCATGGAATTCACCTGTGTATTATTTCGGTTGTTTCCTCTCCCAGAAAGGCTACCTGCTGGGTTTTTCTTCCAAAGACAGGTGGATTCAGTTAGGAAATAACAAGTATAATCAAAATACCAAGAAAATACTGATTCTTTAGGGCAGAGTTTTTAGCTTCAATACTACAGACATCTTGGGCTAGATAGTCTTTGTCATGGGGGCTGTGGTGTGCAGTGAGGTGTGTTTTGTGACACGCAGCCCCTCTCTCTACTCCCAGCGGTGACAGCCGAAAAATCTGCCCTTTGCCAGATGTCTTCTAGGATAGAAATCTCTCTGGACTGAGAACCAGTGGTCTAAGTTACGTCTGTTCATGCAAAGATGTCTCTCTAAGACAGTCATGAGAAATGTTACCAGCTCAACACATCTGTAAGTTTTCCTTAGAGATTAGAAGACAAAGTAGAACAGATGCTCTCTGTTTCTGAACAGACGTGGTGTTTCCGACATGCTCTTGCTTTCACATGAGTCACTTTTTGTTCATACCAGTCTCTGGAGGTGCCGTCGGCCTCTTGGTACAAGGGTTTCCAAGGTGAGCTCCGTCTCTCAAATTGTTTAGATGTTTCCCCTCAGAATCCTTCTCTCACCTGACCTTCAAGTGCCACTTTCCTCGTTTCTAGAAGGGCACCCAGAAACATTTTTACTGTAACCCAGTCTTGGTCACTTGCTGGGAACAAATAACACTTAGATGGAAACCGAAGGATGATGGAACTTGGTTACTTGTAGCCTGACTACTAGACGGGGCTGCTTCCTCAGGCTCCACACCCTGATGTGCTTGGCCCCGACTATACAACTCAAAACCCTCAAACAAAAAAGTGCCCTCGGGGGTGGGTCAGAGAGCTGCAGGGCATGTGTGTGCCCCGTGGGAAGAGGCATGGTTCTTTTAAGAACCCAGACTGTCTTCTGAAGCCGAGGACGCAGAGCATGCCTCCTCCACACTGTCCGCCGTCCGCGCACATGCGCTGCTCGAGCAAGGCTACACGGAGCATGCGTACTGTGTTTCGGAACTGTGTTCTAGCAGCGTTGTGACTTTTTCCCTTTCTCCAAGTAGTTTCCTTTCTTAACTGAAGTATGAAAAGAAAGTGAAAGTGAAGTCGCTCAGTTATGTCCAACTCTTTGCAACCCCATGGACTGTAGCCTACCAGGCTCCTCTGTCCATGGGATTTTCCAGGCAAGAGCACTGGAGTGGGTTGCCATTGCCTTCTCCAGGGGATCTTCCTAAACCAGGGATCGAACCTGGGTCTACTGCATTTCGGGCAGACGCTTTACCGTCTGAGCCACTAGGGAAGCCCCAATTAATAATGTTAATTTTAGGTATACAGCAAAGTAATTCAGTTTTATATATATGTATATGTGTATATACACACATACATACCTATATTTTGTTTAGGTTCTTTTGCATCGTAGGTTGTTACAAAATACTGGATATAGTTCCCTGTGCTATATAGTAGGTCCTTGTTGTTTATTTTATATATAGTAGTGTATCTGTTAATCCCAAACTCCTAATTCCACCCCCTCCCCCTTACCTTTTGGTAACCATGCACTTATTTTCTGTGAGTCTGCTTCTGTTTTGTAAGTTCATTCATATCTTTAAGATCCCACATGTAAGTGGTATCATATGATTTGTCCATCTGTCTGATTTATGGTCATCTCTAGGTCCCTCCATGCTGCTGCAAATGGCGTAATTTCATTTGGTTTTGACTGAGTGGTGTTCTGTTGCCCCACGTCTTCTTTGCCCATTCATCTGCTGACGGGTGTTTATGCTGCTTCCCGTGTCTTGGCTGTTGAAATAGCGCTGCTATGGTCACTGGGACACATACATCTTTCCTAATTGGAGTTTCTGGCTACATGCCCAGGATGGGATTGCAAGATCATACGGCAACCCTATTTTTCGTTAATGCTCCTCCATACTGTTCTGCATAGTGCCTGCACCACTTGCATTCCCACTGACAGTGTGAGTTCCTTTTTCTCTACACCCTCTCAGGCATCTTTTGTACTTTTGGATGATAGCCATTCTGACTTGGGTGAGGCAATACCTCATCGTAGTTTTGACTTGCGTTTCTCTAATTATTAATTAGTGATGGTTAGCATCTTTTCATGCCATCTGTACGTCCTCTTTGGAGAAATGTCTGCTTCTGTTGTCTGCCCATTTTTTGATTGTTATTGAATTATATGGGCTGTTTGTATATTTTGGAAAGTAGGCCTTTGTTGATCACATTGGTGGCAAATATTTTCTCCCAGTCCACAGGCTTTTCACTTACGGTTTCCTTTGCTGTGCAAAAGCTTGTGTCTGATTAGGTCCCCTTTATTTTTGCTTTTACTTGTGTGTTGAGAGACTGACCTAAAAAAAAAAANCTACTCCCAGCGGTGACAGCCGAAAAATCTGCCCTTTGCCAGATGTCTTCTAGGATAGAAATCTCTCTGGACTGAGAACCAGTGGTCTAAGTTACGTCTGTTCATGCAAAGATGTCTCTCTAAGACAGTCATGAGAAATGTTACCAGCTCAACACATCTGTAAGTTTTCCTTAGAGATTAGAAGACAAAGTAGAACAGATGCTCTCTGTTTCTGAACAGACGTGGTGTTTCCGACATGCTCTTGCTTTCACATGAGTCACTTTTTGTTCATACCAGTCTCTGGAGGTGCCGTCGGCCTCTTGGTACAAGGGTTTCCAAGGTGAGCTCCGTCTCTCAAATTGTTTAGATGTTTCCCCTCAGAATCCTTCTCTCACCTGACCTTCAAGTGCCACTTTCCTCGTTTCTAGAAGGGCACCCAGAAACATTTTTACTGTAACCCAGTCTTGGTCACTTGCTGGGAACAAATAACACTTAGATGGAAACCGAAGGATGATGGAACTTGGTTACTTGTAGCCTGACTACTAGACGGGGCTGCTTCCTCAGGCTCCACACCCTGATGTGCTTGGCCCCGACTATACAACTCAAAACCCTCAAACAAAAAAGTGCCCTCGGGGGTGGGTCAGAGAGCTGCAGGGCATGTGTGTGCCCCGTGGGAAGAGGCATGGTTCTTTTAAGAACCCAGACTGTCTTCTGAAGCCGAGGACGCAGAGCATGCCTCCTCCACACTGTCCGCCGTCCGCGCACATGCGCTGCTCGAGCAAGGCTACACGGAGCATGCGTACTGTGTTTCGGAACTGTGTTCTAGCAGCGTTGTGACTTTTTCCCTTTCTCCAAGTAGTTTCCTTTCTTAACTGAAGTATGAAAAGAAAGTGAAAGTGAAGTCGCTCAGTTATGTCCAACTCTTTGCAACCCCATGGACTGTAGCCTACCAGGCTCCTCTGTCCATGGGATTTTCCAGGCAAGAGCACTGGAGTGGGTTGCCATTGCCTTCTCCAGGGGATCTTCCTAAACCAGGGATCGAACCTGGGTCTACTGCATTTCGGGCAGACGCTTTACCGTCTGAGCCACTAGGGAAGCCCCAATTAATAATGTTAATTTTAGGTATACAGCAAAGTAATTCAGTTTTATATATATGTATATGTGTATATACACACATACATACCTATATTTTGTTTAGGTTCTTTTGCATCGTAGGTTGTTACAAAATACTGGATATAGTTCCCTGTGCTATATAGTAGGTCCTTGTTGTTTATTTTATATATAGTAGTGTATCTGTTAATCCCAAACTCCTAATTCCACCCCCTCCCCCTTACCTTTTGGTAACCATGCACTTATTTTCTGTGAGTCTGCTTCTGTTTTGTAAGTTCATTCATATCTTTAAGATCCCACATGTAAGTGGTATCATATGATTTGTCCATCTGTCTGATTTATGGTCATCTCTAGGTCCCTCCATGCTGCTGCAAATGGCGTAATTTCATTTGGTTTTGACTGAGTGGTGTTCTGTTGCCCCACGTCTTCTTTGCCCATTCATCTGCTGACGGGTGTTTATGCTGCTTCCCGTGTCTTGGCTGTTGAAATAGCGCTGCTATGGTCACTGGGACACATACATCTTTCCTAATTGGAGTTTCTGGCTACATGCCCAGGATGGGATTGCAAGATCATACGGCAACCCTATTTTTCGTTAATGCTCCTCCATACTGTTCTGCATAGTGCCTGCACCACTTGCATTCCCACTGACAGTGTGAGTTCCTTTTTCTCTACACCCTCTCAGGCATCTTTTGTACTTTTGGATGATAGCCATTCTGACTTGGGTGAGGCAATACCTCATCGTAGTTTTGACTTGCGTTTCTCTAATTATTAATTAGTGATGGTTAGCATCTTTTCATGCCATCTGTACGTCCTCTTTGGAGAAATGTCTGCTTCTGTTGTCTGCCCATTTTTTGATTGTTATTGAATTATATGGGCTGTTTGTATATTTTGGAAAGTAGGCCTTTGTTGATCACATTGGTGGCAAATATTTTCTCCCAGTCCACAGGCTTTTCACTTACGGTTTCCTTTGCTGTGCAAAAGCTTGTGTCTGATTAGGTCCCCTTTATTTTTGCTTTTACTTGTGTGTTGAGAGACTGACCTAAAAAAAAAAATTGGTACTATTTATGTCAGAGAATGCTTTGCCCATGTTCTAGTTTTACAGTGTCACGTCTTGTATTTAAGTCATTTTATTTCTGTGTATCATGTGGTGTGTTTGAACTTTTATATGCAGCTGTCCAGCCTTGCCAGCACTTGTTAAAGAGACTGTCTTTTCTCCATTGTGTATTCTTGCCTCCTCTGTTGAAGACGGACTGTGTGTGGATTTATTACTGGACTCTCTATTCTCTTCCACTGATTTATATATATATATATTTGCCATTACCAGACTATTCTGACTACTGTAGCTTTGTAGTAGAGTCTGAAGTCTAGGAGGGTTAGGCCTCTAGCTTTGGTTTTCCCTTGGTATTGCTTTCGCAATTCTGGGTCTTTCATGTTTCCATATAAACTTTAGTATTTAGTTCTAGTAAAAAAATGTCATGAGTAACTTGACAAGGGTTGCATTAAATCTATAGACTGCTTTGGGTAACATGGCCATTTTAACAATGTCAATTCTTCCACTCTAAGAGCATGGGATAAATTTCCATTTTTTGAATCATCTTCAATTTCCTTTATCAGTGTTTTATAGTTCTTAGTGTATAAGCCTCCCACCTCCTTGGTCAGGTTTATTACCAGGTATTTTTTTTTAACTTTCTCTGATATTTCATTGTTCTACAAGATTTACCATTAGCCTAAATCACAAACACTACTGTTTCTATGGGGAAAACATGCAAAATCTCTTTCATATTTGGCTTATTAGATGAAAAAATTGACCCCTAGTATAATAAAATATGCATGGAAATTTTAAATGTTTTAATAATGGAGAGAGATAAAGTTTATGAATCAAATCATTAAGGTTTTATTTCCTGTTGATGTAAAAAAAGGACAGGAGAAGGCATGTTCTCCTTTATTTGGGGAGAAAGATCTAAGTGGGAAATTGCACGTAGGATTTTAATTAATGTGTGCTGAAATACAAAGTATTTTAAAGAACTTCTTTAACAAGATGGCAGATAGTAAGATTTTATTTTAAGTTTTCAATCTGAAAAAAAAAAACCCCAAAACAAAAAACCAAACTATACTTGTGTGTGTGTATACACACACACACACACACACACACACACACACACGCACACACAGTGTCAACATTTTCAGAGCACTTACACTAGGAAACATTGTGTTTCTCCTCAACCATATGACAATATTGTATATGCCACAGTAAAATTTACAAAACAATCGCATCAGCAGTCATACAGACATCATGATTTTCATGTCAAAACACAAGGGAAAAAAACAGACATCTTCCCAGCACTTTGTTTGCAGCCCTGCAGAGCAGGTTCCCACACAGGCTGTTAGAAATGTCAGCTTTTAAAACCCAACAGTGGCTCTCCGAGAAGTCTTATCCTTTCCAGATCCGAAGTGAAATGACGAGAAATCTGCCCTTTTAAAGTAGCAACCAATGATTTATTCATGGGTATGGTGAAGTTTACCCACCAAAAAGATGTGTAAAAAAACTGCACGGAAGTAGAAAATAAATAAAGCTGCTGTAAGTCAGCCTTGTTTTACACTGTGGTTTCAGAACGGAACACTTAAATGTAAGACCATCATTAAAATTTTATAAAGTAGATTATTTATATTCAGATTACAGCTAGTCAACAAACTGAATGAAAACAAACTGATTTGGTAAAGGTTCAGAGAAGCTCACACTCAGCAGTGCCGCTTCGCCAGGACGCGCTCCGGTCGCCGCGGGCAGCGGTGATGACAGGCCGCTGTTCCCACATAAGGCACTAGTTCTCAATAGGCCACACACTTGTCTTATGTCATGCTGCCTGTTAAGATACCAGTGACTTCTTTAACATGAAAAAGAATAAAAACGCAGGACACAGTGCACTTTAATGACATACAGCATTTGAAATCTTTCAGACGACGGTCTGAGAACAGTCTTTTAATGCAAGCTTGAAATCTTCAAACACATACAAGCTTTCTCTTTTTATGCTTCATGTCAACATCACTGGGAAAAAAAAACCCATCGCTAAACCCTGATACCACACGTTCTCAGCCATTTTTGCTGTGTTCATCGCGGTCCGTGTTCATGAGGCAAAGCGTGACCCAGCATCTTTGTTCAAGTTCTCCTGTGAGGGCTCCTCCGCTCATGGGGCTCACTCAGCTTCTGTTTGCTTCTGTTTGGCACCTGCCAGGAGACAGGAAATAGAAGTTTCAAAGCAAATGTAAAAATATGTTGTCGCTGCACTGGTCCTAGGTGAGCACAGAGGTGGTTCTCCACTCCGTGGCTCCTACCCTCACCTGCAGAGCCTCATGAGTCGTGGGCGATGAGCAGGTGGGTCCACGTTCCACCGCCCTCCACCCCTAACATCACTGCGGCATGCCTTTATTCCATATTGCATATTGTAACTCTAACTATGCAAGGTTTAATTTGAAAAGAAAAGGGTTTTGTTGCTAAAAATTTTTTAAAGAAATGTATATTTAAGTTTTAGTGAAGGTGCAAAGTACTTCCGTTGTATATACTCACAAAAAATGTGGAAAAAAAAAAAAGGCGTTGTAACATGTTTACAGTACCTGTACCTAACACCTACTCTCATCTGGCCAGGATATTTCTAAATGGGTTGGGAGTGGGGAGCTGCTTTTTTTTTTTTTTTTTTTTCATTACAACAGCTTCTCTGTTTTCTCATCAGACACTAGAAGACAGTTCACTTTGAAAGAGATTAACAGTCTATAAAAATAAGGGGTTAAAAGATTGTAGCTACTGCCACTGGGCTGCTGACTCACTGGTTGCGTGTGTAGATACTTAAGTTCACTTGAGACATCTGAGATAAGCCGGGCAATGAACTATAGCTGAAACTTTCTGAACAAGAGAAAATGTCAATTATCAAATCAGTATCCTTAATGGGGAATCATGTCCATTATCCAGTGACAAGAATAATTACTGGTAAAAGCAGAGACATTACTTTGCCAACAAAGGTCTGTCTAGTCAAAGCTGTGGTTTTTCCAGTGGTCATGTATGGATGTGGAATCGGACCATAAAGAAAGCAGAGTGCCGAAGAACTGATGCTTTTGAATTGTGGTGTTGGAGAAGACTTGAGAGTCCCTTGGACTACAAGGAGATCCAACCAGTCCATCCTAAAGGAAATCAGTCCTGAATGTTCATTGGAAGGACTCATGCTTAAGCAGAAATTGAATACTTCGGCCACCTGATGTGAAGAACTGTCTCATTAGAAAAGACCTTGATGCTGGGAAAGATAGAAGGCAGGAAGAGAAGGGGCTGACAGAGGATGAGATGGTTGGATGGCATCACCAACTCGATGGACATGAGTTTGAGCAAGCTCTGGGAGTTGGTGATGGACAGGGAGGCCTGGGGTGCTGCAGTCCATGGGGTGGCAAAGAGTTGGACACAACTGAGCGACTGAACTTTTTACTCACATAATAGTGGATGACTTCAAAAGCATCTCTTACTCATTATCCCATAAACATCTACCCTGCTCATCCTGGGCGTGGGGCCTCGCAGTGTGGTTTCAATCAGGGTACGGAGCTCGGCAGGGACAGGAGGCCTGTGTCAGCTGCTCATTCTGTAGAAGGGGCAGAGGCTGCACAGGGGAGCCGCGAGCTGGCCTTCACTCTCACAGGGAGAGAGCGGGCGGCTAGAGGCTCCCACCACACTGTCTGGTCTGAAGGAGGTGCTCCTTCCATTCCAAGAGAGCTCTGCCCTCAAGGCTCACGGATAATCCAAATACTGGGAGCAGAGGGCAGGTCCTTAAATAAACACTGTTACATCCACTGTACTAGAAAGAACTCTAAATTTGACTATCCCTGTCTTCACAATGCTGCTGCTGCTGTTGCTAAGTTGCTTTAGTCGTGTCCGACTCTGTGCGACCCCATCCCTGGGATTCTCCAGGCAAGAACACTGGAGTGGGTTGCCATTTCCTTCTCCCATGCATGAAAGTGAAAAGTGAAAGTGAAGTCGCTGAGTCGTGTCTGTCTCTTAGCGACACCATGGACTGCAGCCCACCAGGCTCCTCTGTCCATGGGATTTTCCAGGCGAGAGTACTGGAGTGGGGTGCCACTGCCTTCTCTGTCATAATGCTATTTCTGTCAGTTCAGTTCAGTTCAGTTGCTCAGTCGTGTCCGACTCTTTGCGACTCCATGAAATCGCAGCACACCAGGCCTCCCTGTCCATCACCAACTACCGGAGTTCACTCAGACTCATGCCCTTCGAGTNTGTCCATGGGATTTTCCAGGCGAGAGTACTGGAGTGGGGTGCCACTGCCTTCTCTGTCATAATGCTATTTCTGTCAGTTCAGTTCAGTTCAGTTGCTCAGTCGTGTCCGACTCTTTGCGACTCCATGAAATCGCAGCACACCAGGCCTCCCTGTCCATCACCAACTACCGGAGTTCACTCAGACTCATGCCCTTCGAGTTGGTGATGCCATCCAGCCATCTCATCCTCGGTCGTCCCCTTCTCCTCCTGCCCCCAATCCCTCCCAGCATCAGAGTCTTTTCCAATGAGTCAACTCTTTGCATGAGGTGGCCAAAGTACTGGAGCTTCAGCTTTACCATCATTCCTTCCAAAGAAATCCCAGGGCCGATCTCCTTCAGAATGGACTGGTTGGATCTCCTTGCAGTCCAAGGGACTCTCAAGAGTCTTCTCCAACACTACAGTTCAAAAGCATCAATTCTTTGGCGCTCAGCCTTCTTCACAGTCCAACTCTCGCATGCATACATGACTACTGGAAAAACCATAGCCTTGACTAGACAGACCTTAGTCGGCAAAGTAATATCTCTGTTTTTGAATATGCCATCTAGGTTGGTCATAACTTTTCTTCCAAGGAGTAAGCGTCTTTTGATTTCTGTGGTAACATACATTTCAAATCCAGCTGTGGCCCAGGTTTCTTCCTTGCATTCTCATTAACGTTGACTTACATCAGTGACTTAGAATTTCTGAAAAAATCCAATCTGAATGGAAGTTTAAACTCACCCAGATGAACATTCTCATTCTCCTGGCTTGTGATGCCAAGGCACAGAGAGTATAAATAACTGCTTACTGTGAATTTGTGATGCACAAAGAATCTTGGCCTCAGGGACAGAGGGAGCTGGCGTTTGGCCTGACTCTGCCCGGCAAGCTGTGTGCCTTGGCCCAGGGCCAGCCGGCTAGAAGAGGGGTGTCTTTTCTCAAGGTGCCAAGGGCCATGGCCGTGGGCACGGGCCTGAGTGGAGGGGTCCTTTCCCTAATGTGAATGGGGGGGGGCTGTAGAGCTGGCCCGCGAACAGACGGAGCCAGGGCACTGCACACAGCTGGCCTCTCTACCCATGACTCCACTCTGCATCCTTGGTTCTGCCTCTGTGGATTCAACCAGCCATGGGCCACGTGGGACTGCAGTCTTTACCACTGAAAAATTCCACGTAGAAGTGGACCCATATTGTTCAAGGGTCAGCTATACACCAGTGGAACCACACTCTCCACACTGGTGCTGCTTCCTCGCTTTATGGTTTGTCTATGAGGTTCGTCCACTGTCAGATACAACTGTGCGTTCACCATCCACCCATTCTATCGACGGACAGAATGCAGTCTGTCCATTCTTGCGCTCAAAGATGTCTGGGTTATTCCCAGTTTTAGATTACTGTAAGTAATGCTATGGACAATCTCACATTCTTTTAGTCCTTTTCTCATTTCGTGACTATAGAGATTATCATGAGCCTTAAAAAAAATGAAATCCTGCCATTTTTGACAACTTGGACGGATCGTTCACTTACTTCAGCGTGGAGTAAGACAGGAAAAGATAAATACCATATGATTTCATTTATATGTGGAATCTTAAAAGAAAACCCAAAACCCTGCGCCAAAACTAATGAAATAACAACAAAACACATGGAGAAGAGAGGACTGGTTTCCAGAAGGAGGGGTACGGGGGCTGACATGGGTGAGGGGTCAGTTGCATGGTGGTGGGTGGACTTGTAGGATGATTGCTCGTGGTGTGTGCAGAGGTTGACCTCTAATGCTGTACTGAAACTTGTCTTTAAAACGAAGTTTTCTAATGTCTGAGGTTTGCAAATGACTGCAGCAAGCCTCATCTCAAGGGGTTCTGACTCAGCAGACATAGGCTGGCCCCCTGGACTTCTCTGATACCAGCCGGGTGCTGCTGCAGCTCTGAGAGCCCCTGATCCCCGGGCCATGTCTCCACCCTCTGGGGCTACGCCCCTGCTCCTGCCCTCCTGGCTTAGTGGGGTCTGCTTCCCACTGGTGGTGGGGGTTCCTTTAGGGCGGGTATCTTCAGCTCACAGGCCAATTGTAAAAACTAGTTGTAGCTAGTCTGATTAATTTCTGAACCAAAGGAAAATCAATACCCCAGCAAACGCAAATTTTAATGTTTAACTTGGAAGAGTTCAAAGGGCACATCATTCACTCTCAGGCCTTGGCCTTGATCTGTGAGGCCTGAGGCTGGGCTGTCTGTAAATGCTTAGTACGGTAGATGGGTAGGGGGGCAGGTAGAGGCGGGGGGTGGTGGTTTTAGGACCCATCTAGTAAACATGTGGCATGGCAGAAACACCAACTTCTCTCTTCTAAAGCCCCCTTCCCAGTCTTGCAGGCTCCCTGATTGTGACCTGAGGGTTTGCTTAGAGTGAATCTGGGAGAAGATGAGTTTAGTCACCAAATGCATTTGGCAGTTAATGTAAATAACTATTAATACACAATGGAAAAGTTTGTACAGCTCATTTGTTTTATATACTCACTAATAGTAAGTGCTTTTGGAAGGGTGAAAGTGTGAGTCACTCATCCGTGTTCAATTCTTTGTGACCCCGTGGACTGAAGCCTGCCAGGCTCCTCTGTCCATGAGATTCTCCAGGCAAGAATACTGGAGTGGGTTGCCATTTTCTTCTCCAGGGGATCTTCCCAACCCAGGGCTTGAACCCAAGGATGGTTTTAATAGATAGATCCCAAAGAANACCCCGTGGACTGAAGCCTGCCAGGCTCCTCTGTCCATGAGATTCTCCAGGCAAGAATACTGGAGTGGGTTGCCATTTTCTTCTCCAGGGGATCTTCCCAACCCAGGGCTTGAACCCAAGGATGGTTTTAATAGATAGATCCCAAAGAATTTCCTTCCGGATTTCCAGTTAGCAGCCCTAAAAACAAAGTGAAACCGAGGAGCTCTTTTTAAAGGAAAAGGTTATGATGAACATGGCAATGAGTCCTTGATTACTGACGCACTCTGGCGTTGATAGGATGCTCCTAGGTGAGAATACTCTGTACAAACTTTTCTCTCTCAAGTAGGACAGTGAAACTTCAAAACCACAACAGAAATGAAAACGCTTGGTGAAGTACTGTAGAGAAGGCTGTGGCTGGCAGGTGCTAGGGAAGGGCTTACTGCTCACCCCGCCCCCTGCCATGTACTTACGGTGAAGGTCAGACACTAGCATTTATACCTGCGGGGGTGAGTATCAGGGCCTGCAGAATATCGGACAGGGAAATAATTCCCACGATACTATCGGCTTCATTGACGACCACCAGCCGATGGACCTGCAAACGAGAGAAGGGGAGTCCCCACATGTGAAAGCTGAAATAAATCAAGTTTTAAAATGAATCTTAGGAAGAAAATCTTTCATGTACTATACAGTGAATAACAACAACTAGTGGCTCAGATGGTAAAGAATCTGCCTACAATGCGGGAGACCTGGGTTTGATCCCTGGGTCGGGAAGATCCCCTGGAGGAGTTCATGGCAACCCACTTCAGTATTCTTGCCTGGCGAATCCCCATGGACAGAGGAGCCTGGAGGGCTACAGTCCAAAGCACTGCAAAGAGCTGGACACGGCTGAAGCAACTCAGCCCCATGCACACAAGAAACATTGGCTGGCTATGTCCGGCTTGGTTTTCTATTTTCAAAATATTAATATATGAAAGATACAACTCAAAACAGGAAGTGTAATAGTAGCTATTTCATGTAGCTATAATCTCTTGAACGGTTTTAGATTTTTTTACCGTTGTACTTTGGTTTCTAGTAACTATCAGATAACTGTTTTACGTGGGAGAGAAGTCCAAATAAATAGCAAAACTAAAAGGTCACTATGCTTATTTTTTCTCTTTTCTCTATGAAGTTCATATATTAAGAATAACGGGATAATCAACTAAAATACAGTGAAGTAAATTACATTCATGTTCTGTTTTCTACTTGAAAGCCTTTTATAAGTGGACAATATTTGAGGTATTACTGTAACAAGGTGTCCTTAGGAAAGAGAGAGAGAGCACAGAGCTTCTCTGATGCACGAGCTTTAGGATTCAGGCCTGAGGCAACCACATGCCGGTGGTCAGCTTGGAGATTCTCTTCCCCATACCGACCACGGAAACCCTGGCTGGTGCGCAGTCGGGGGTGAGGTGCACAGGAAAGAGATGGGAGGGAGAAGGGGAGTCCTTTTCACAGTCTGTCTTGAATGGTACTGTGTTGGTGATGCTTCTGACATCATAGCTTGCTTTCAGGTTAAAAAGGAAATTACTCTGTCATCTTAATCNCCACGGAAACCCTGGCTGGTGCGCAGTCGGGGGTGAGGTGCACAGGAAAGAGATGGGAGGGAGAAGGGGAGTCCTTTTCACAGTCTGTCTTGAATGGTACTGTGTTGGTGATGCTTCTGACATCATAGCTTGCTTTCAGGTTAAAAAGGAAATTACTCTGTCATCTTAATCATGCTAATTGTACATTTCTTTTAAAAGCTCCTCTAGAACAACTTAGGTTCTTCAATCATCCTGTGATATGACACAGTGATCTATTAACTGTGATCATAAATTGATGCTTGACAGCTAGGGTCAGAGAATGCTTTATATTCTATACTAGACACAGTTCGTTGTTAATATTTAATAATGATAAATGACTCCCTTTTGAACTACTAAAGGTCAAGGGGAAGCCATTTCACTTAGAATTAGTGGCACCAAAAGTATTTTATTTGTTGATGAGTCTAAACGCACAGATGTTCCTTTTCTAAAAGCTAGTGTGATAGTCGTCATATAAATAAGCCAAATCGTGGCTGATACATACATCGCTGATGTACCCTTCTCCTAACAAAAATATGTTGAAGCTAAAAACTGGTCTTTGTCCCCAGTTTTCAGCTTCAACATATTTTGGTGGAAAATAGTTAATGAGGAAAAAAGTCAAGACGGGCAACTTGAGAAAACTTTGATTACGTCTTTATTTTCCTCAGTGACCTATTTCATATTACAGTGAAATTTGTGTTGCTCACCCGATGAACTTCCAGGACAAGCCAATCACTTTCTTCTTTCGTGTGACAGTAACACACACTCAAACAGGGGCGTGGGAACACGCAGGAGTGCTGGCATTCCCCACGTCCTCATGTTCCCAGAAACAGCCGTGTCAATACTGGGGTGCAGGTCTTTCTAGACTCTCTGCTTTGCATGTGCGTGTTATGTTCACACAAAGGATTACACTTTATATTGGCTTCTCTTGGCAATATATTGTTTTTCCATATCAATAGCATCCTCCTTTAACGTGACCCTTAATCCTTATAAAGGAGTCCATCAGATGGATGTGGTCCATTGTCCTTACAATTATAGAGGGGTTTCTTATGATCTTCAAAAGGCACATAAAAAGAACAACAGCAAACTTAGATGTATTCCTAAGCCACTTAAAGCCCTTTGGAAAACTAGTAATGGGTATTAAGTTCAAGTAGAAAGAGGAAAGCCTTCATGTTAAGGCTAGGAAACAGGGTAAAAGCCTGGTAGTTGCAGCTGGGTGTCAGCCCCGAGGACAGGGCAGTGGGGGTCTTCACACGCATGACATGGGCAGGGCCGGTGGACCTGGGCACCGCTGGCTCCTGGGCCGGGGCTCCAGACTCCACACCACTTCACAGGTAAGATTCAGAAAGCAGGCTAAGGTCACCCGCCATGAGCCTAAAGATACTCAGGCACTTTTCTTTTTGGCCTGAGTCCTTGCATTTAAATAAAAATCAGAGCAGACTGATGAATGGGTTTTGCCCAGCTAGGGGTTAGGAGGAACATAGTCGCATCTACTCTTCAGTCCTAAAGACTGATAAAGAGGGCAATTTCCTATCCCTAACAAGAAAGGAAAGAAATTATCTGAGGATGGGTTTAATGCATTTGATACACTATGGGGGTGATCCTGCACATCTTTTATTTAGAGTGTTATGCAAAGTATATTAAAAAAACTTACAGATAGTAAACTAAAAGGGGACCTGAGGCTGAGGGTCAGGAGACGGACTGACCATTTACGGTTTAAATCAGGAAAAGACACACTGATGGGAAGACAATTACTCTTAGTAAAAGATCAGAACACGGTTTTACTGACTGACTTTGTTAAAACCATATAATTACATCTATAGCTTTAAATTCACTAACACCCTAAGGAAACTTAAAGCTCTTGGGACTTCTGTTTATGACATCAGGCCTTATGAACTGAATTCAGTGGCCATTCACAGAGGACCTACTAGGTGCCAAGACATCACAGATGACCTGCTGCTGCTGCTAAGTCACTTCAGTCGTGTTCGACTCTGTGTGACCCCATAGATGGCAGCCCACCTGGCTCCCCCATCCCTGGGGTTCTCCAGGCAAGAACACTGGAGTGGGTTGCCATTTCCTTCTCCAATGCATGAAAGTGAAAAGTGAAAGTGAAGTCGCTGAGTCGTGTCCGACTCTTAGCAACCCCATGGACTGCAGCCTACCAGGCTCCTCCGCCCATGGGATTTTCCAGGCAAGAGTACTGGAGTGGGGTGGCATTGCCTTCTCTGCACAGATGACCTACTAAGTGCCAAGACACATGATACGCTCTACAGCAGGAGCCTGGAACGCTGCCTCAGGGGCTGCTCCTGTGACTGGAAGTCCTGGGGCCCTGCTTCCTAGTTAGTGCTGGTGGAGGGATAGAAGGAGGGAGGGGGAGGGACGTGTGTGTGTGTGTGTGCGTGCGTGCTGTGTGTGTGCAGCTGCCTCACCTCTGCTCTCACGATTCTGTCCACGATGGTCTCCAGTATCTCCAGCTTACTGCACTTCACTACACCCTCGAAATACTGCGACCGGTGCTGTAGGGCCTGGGTCACTGTGATGTCCAGGTTGTTGTACGTCTTTTCAGCAGCAAGGTTCTGTAATCAAGTAGCAGTGAATTATATCCTCTGTTTCCATTCACGTTAATGACCAAAGTAAGTTCAGAGCAACCTGATTTTTAAAAAACATTAATGTTTATCTTAATTTAGTACCATGGTACTGGCTTAATACATGCCATGAATACTGTTATTTCATCATCTTATCAACAGTAAAGCTTGCAAGGTATATCTTTATTATGAAGCAACTGTGTTAAATTCTGACTGTGTGACCCATGGAAGATTCCCCCATTCTTACCCAATAGGGTTCTTTTCTCTTTTTTAATTGAAATATAGTTGACTTACAAGGTAGTGTTACTCTTTGGTATACAGCAAAGTGAATTAGTCATATATATGTATTTTTTCAAATAGGTTATTACCAGATCTTAAATATAGTTCCCTCTGCTCTACAGTAGGATATTCTTCATCTATTTTATATAGTAATTTGTATCTGCTAATCCCAAACTCTAATTTATCCCTCTCCCTCTTACTCTACAGGGTTGTTCCCTGATGTATAGTCTTTTGAAAGGTGGACTAACATTTGCCAAGGGTGAGAAGTCCCCAGGGCTGGGGAAGAAGGTTTCTGCTAGGAGGGCTTGGGGATGGGGAGCTGTCAGGACCAAGTACTCGTGGAGGAAGTCCTATAGGTGTGAATGGGTCTCAAGGCTCTGATAGATTCCAGTAAGCCTGTTTTATGGTGTCTATTATGTTAAATGGAATAGGATGAAACATAAGGGTTTGAGACAGCTACAAAAGAATACTTAAACGCTGCAGTCAATATTGTGGCAAAAAAAAAAAAAAAAAAGATGTGCACATTTGGGGCTATCAGAGTTTCAGTTCCCTTTCTTAGAATTAATGTAAAACTCTAAGGAAATGCATTTAATGAGTAGGGTGGGGAGAGAAGCACCGAGTGGAAGGATGTAGCACCAAAATCAATCTAGTACATTTAAACCAGGGATTAAAGAAGATCTTTATATAACGCTATGTAATAGGTTTCCTGCCCTCTTTATTTTTATTTTATTTTTTTTTTAATTAATTTTTATTTTTTTAGTTTGTTTTGCTTTACAATACTGTATTCATTTTGCCATACATGATGTAAATCAGCCATAAGTGTACCTGAGTTCCCAATCCGGACCCCCTCCCTTCCCCCTCCCTCCCCACACCATCCCTCCAGATCATCCCCACTCATCAGTCCCAAGCCTTCTGCATCGAACCTAGACCGGCAATCCGTTTCCCCTATGATATCATACATGTTACAATGCCATATTCCCAAATCCTCCCACCCTCTCCCTCTCCCACGGAGTCCAAAAGTCTGTTCTACACATCTGTGTTTCTCTTGCTGTCTCGTGTACATGTTTAACACCACCATCTTTCTAAATTCCATATATATGTGTCAGTATACTGTATTGGTGTTTTTCTTTCTGGCTCACTTCACTCTTCCTGCCCTCTTTAGAACAGCTGTTGCCAGTCAGCAAGTAGTGGGCTATGTGTGCCCAGGGAGCCATGTGTGTACCAGGCCCATGCCTGTCGGCAGAATGAATCGCTATCTCCCACACAGAAACACGACCCCTTAATACACACGCACGCCATAGTAACGGATAAGCCATGGCTGATCTGAAAAAAACAAAGAATTATAAGATGCTGCTAGGATGTTATTCACTGCTAAATCTATGAATAAAATACCAATAAAAGTACAGTTATTATGGGGGAGTCTGTGGAACTCTCTGATAGGATCCTCATCCTCAAATAAGCCAAGAATTGTTAAGTTGGGAAAAGTCACAAGAACAGAGCAATGAACATGCATCACAGGCATTCTGGATGACGGGCTTAGCAAAGGTAAAAGTACTTACAATTACATCGAATTTGGAGTAAATATCTACAACTTTTCCTAAAAATGAAAACATAGGTTAGAAAAAGTCTTAAAACAAGAAACAGGATTTAATGTCAATCTTAACTAGATAATCACTGGGAATTAAACACTGCTAAACAAAATAAACTTGTCTGTTTAAAAACAGATATGAAACCATATCTTCATGGAAAATATGATTCTTATTACCCTGAGTGCTCCCTGGTCTAAGTGTTCCTTTTCCCCACGTATCTGATACGGCAGGTCATTTGACAATAATTTTACCCTAAGCGGGGCTTCCCTAGTGGCTCAGACAGTAAAGAATCTGTCTGCAATGCAGGAGACCCAGGTTCGATCTGTGGGTCAGGAAGATCCCGTGAAGGAGGAGATGGCAACCCACTCCAGTGTTCTTGC
Organism: Neotragus moschatus; assembly: GCA_006410615.1. NCBI lineage: Eukaryota > Metazoa > Chordata > Mammalia > Artiodactyla > Bovidae > Neotragus > Neotragus moschatus. The sequence continues at coordinate 1,495,640 of SJYA01000582.1, read as the reverse complement.
CTGGAGAATTCTATGGACAGAGGAGCCTGGCAGGCTACAGTCCATGGGGTCGCAAAGAGTCAGACACAACTGAGCGGCTAACACACACACTCTACCCTAAGGAGATAACAGGTATGGCTTGGCACACAGACCTGACTCGTCCACCACAGGCAAGGCCGACACTCGTCTTTCCACGAAAACGTTCAAGGCTTTAATGATGGGAGTGTCCGGGTGTATGAAGGCGATGTTATGGTAGGTCCCGATTCCAAGTGCGTCCAGGTTCTGCTTCATGAAGGCAGGCTTTGGCATATCAGACATCTAGACAGGAAGATAAGACAGATGCTCTAGGGCCGACACTCCTTGCTAATGTTCACATGTCCACACCTGATGAAAAACTATGTGCCACAAATTAGTCTTTTCTAGAAATCTACCCGGAAGTCTGAGTTAATATGAAAACGTTACATAGAAGGACTGTGTCTTTTGTTCAAGCCAGCCTGCATGTCTAAGCTTCTACTTAAGTACTTAATAAGACGCTGCAGAGCACTAACATTTTCTCCTGCTCTTCATTCACTGGGAAAGCGGACAGAAGGGAACAACAGCTCTGTTTGGATATTAAGCCCCATCAGCCACCAAGAATCTTTTAAAATTATTCCTGTCAAATTCGTGGTTCTGCTGTCATCTTTAAGTAACAGTTACTAAGAAGCCACACGCTTCCAAACCCGAAGTGTTGGACGGTGGCTAGCTGAGCGGCTAAGCCAGCTCTCACCCCATCCCGCCTCTAACATCCCGAATTCTCCTTTGGAGGACTCCAATTTTTGTCTACGAGGAACAAGAACAAGCCAGCCAAACAGAATTAGAAGAACATTTAAAAGTTTTCTTTTCACGGGCTGTTTTAGAGGAGGAGGGAGAAGTCAGAAGAGAGAAGCCTAGGGTCACGTTTGACTAAAACAAAACAAGGTTCTATGGTTTCAAAAATCCACCTTTTATAAAGGGCACAGTTGATTCCGTCCTCCTGGTGTACCTTATAATTATCAGGAAAAGATGAACAATTAGAAGAAACAAAATGTTCAAGTCAAAGAGTTCATCAATATTCAAATCATGAGAATCCTAGAAGTTTAGAGAAAAAAAAAAAGAAAGGCCTATTAGGTCACCTAGCCCATCTCAAGGCAGGATCACTAACCCCTGATCCACACTGTCCACTCGGGCTAACGGGCAAATGTCGCCAGGGGCAATGCTGCTGCTTCTGAGAGAGTGCTTTCAATTCAGTAAAAATCAGACTTTAGAATTCTTCCTCTTTTCTCTGGAAATTCCTGGCTGGACATTCTAACAGCATGATTTTAACGACCACATTGGCCCAAACAGAAAGCAGGACCGGCAGAGGCAACCTCCTCTCCTTTGTAGAGAAGAGAAAAATGGCCCAAGGCCTGTCTCCAGCTGTGGGTGGCTCTCCCTCGACAGCGTGGCCGCGGTAGCGGGCTGGAGCTCCGCCACCCGGAGTCCGGGTCTGTGAGCCAAGCGCCCTGAGGGCTAGGACCTGAGCCGCCTCCCAAGGGGGCCGGGGGCAGCGAGGGCTACCGTGGCAAAGCCACACCAGCTCGCTGAACTGTATTGCTTACGAATCAGATGAGTAAAACACCTACCTGAGAAGGGTGGTGGCGGGATCAGGCTTATCATGTGAAGTGCCTGACACAGCGTCAGTGCTTAACGGTGTTTGGCGCTCACGATTCATATTCTTTTTAAATGACTTTAAGGGGTACATGGGCGAAGGGCCTGGCCTAGCCTCTGCCGGGGGTCCTGCCGGAGCTCGGAGCCAGGGGGACTGCATCCAGCCCACGGCGGACGGGGAGTCTGACCATCAAAATCCGTGACGCTGTGGTTCTTCCCTGGACTGTCTCTACCAAACTTCATGCCTTTTTTTTTTTTTTTTTGTAAATTAACTCTTCTTCCTACTTTTTATATGCATTTAAGCATCAAGAGGGTTGCACTTACACAAACTTACTAGAACACAGGGCTGGTCTGATGGACAAGGCGTTTCTCCCAGTCTTAACTAAACTCTGCTGCTGTCTGGCAAGGGGTTTGTGGGGAGCAGGTCCCAGGAGCAGCAGCTGAGCTCTTGCACATCACACCAGATGCTACACTACTTCCTTATCTGAAGCTGGACGGAAGACAGCAAAGCTAACCTCATGCAGATTTTACCTTCTTTTAAAGAATGATTCTTAATATGATCTCTTCTGAACCAGGAATGAGGCCGCCTACTGGTTCCAGCTGACCAATTACTTATAACCTCAATTTCAGTGCATGTAATTAGAGGGGAAAAAAAGATTAAAGCCCTTCTGTAAACACTCTGGTCCACTGAGCCTCTTTTTAACACTGCGAAGCAAAGGGGTTCTATGTTTTCGCTGATTATGAAGCCATCTTATTTCAAACACAGTTGAAAAAAACCTACAGAAAATATAGCCCTCATATGGACCAACATGGTATTCTCTTGGTCAAAATTTTATTTGGTTTGGGTTTTTCTATCACTGCTGCACTTATAAAAATAAGGTAATCCGGGGGACAGGACTTTTTGAATATATTTCCAAAACCATGATACCAATAAAGCTTCATAAGGCAAGCTGGCTCGCTATCTTGTATAGCAGTTCCTTAATTAAGACTGACCTGCAAATTGCTTTATGTCCCCTCATTTCAGGCGATAAAAATATTCTTATTTAAATAGAGAATTCCAAGTGTTTTTACTATTTTGATACTTGCGCTAAAAGGGATGGCTTTTTAACTGGAATCAACTTTGAGAATGTGCAATTCAAATAGCAGTGGCATGAGAAACAGAAGCTTAGAAATGGAGACCTCAAAGCTAACAAATTTCTTCTATGAGGGTAACAGGGAGCCAATTTACTTGAAGTAAATTAGTTGAAGCAGATGCAACTACGTCTTTAGAAACACTAAAAACTACTTACAAAAAGCTGGAGGAACTTGAGGATTCTTTTGTGGGTAAGTATATACAGTGCATTCCCACTGATGGGGTCGATAACTGGCAATCTGTGGATTTTATTTTTGATCAACGAGTGCACAGCATCGAAGAGGCTGCGGGAAAAGCCATTACAGGTGTTAGGGGACTTTAGAGAAGAAGTAGAAGCCTGAGGACCAGCCCTGCTTTCAACGTGTCTTCAATGCCTTTCAGTAACAATTATTAAGAGGTTGGTAGACATTAAAGTGTTCTGGAAAAGTTTTAGACTGCAGACTTCAGCAAAATTTTTGATCTTCCACAATCGGTGTTAATATAAAACCTCAAACCCAAATGTAAACCACAAACCTCTAGGAGAGCAGGGTCTTTTTAACGGCAGGGTTGATGCTTTCGAGAAATGACAGAAGCTAACCCCCAGGGAGGCTAATGGACAACCCTGGCAACAGAGGGTGCTGTGGTGGGCCTGGCGAGGCTGCCCTGACTTCACTCACTGGCCGCTTCCTGCTCTAGCCTCTCCTGTGACTGCAGACAAGGAGGGGATGCTGGGTGGAGCTGCTTTTTTAGGTCTTGGAAATAAAAATCAATATTCCACCTTTTCTCACTGTGTGTGTGTGTGTACTCAGTTGTGTCCTACTCTTTTCAGCCCCATGGACCGTAGACTGCCAGGTGCCTCTGTCCATGGGGATTCATTCTCCAGGCAAGAATACTGGAGTGAGTTGCCATTCCCTTCTCCAGGGGATCTTCCCAACCTAGGGATCAAACCTGGGTGGCCTGCATTGGCAGGCAGGTTCTTTACCATCTGAGCCGCCAGGGAAGCCCACCCCTTCTCACTGGAGCACTAGTTTTAAGAATGCTTTTATGCGAATGTAGAGATATCTCTGAGCCCTTTCTAGGAAGCCTGGTTGGTTCCACATGTGTGGCCAACTTCCTGAATCTGTGGTTTGATGTCTGTCCTTAATTTTGGGAAGCTCCTGGATCTGGAACAGTGGGACCTCCAGCAGGACGACCGAGGGCAGCCCTACCTCTGACCACCTCTGGACCAGTGCCTGAGGAGGCTGACTGCTCAGCTTCAGTGCCCGTCAGAACCCCTGGGGGAGCTGCTGTAACGCACATTCCTGGGCACAACACCCTCCAAAGGCTGGTCTGCGAGGTCGGAGGACAGCTCAGGGCTCAGCAGCTCTAAGAACTAAACAGCTCCCCACTTGGCTTCTGCTGCAGGTGATCTGGATTCTTAAGCTGCTTAGTACGACCACCTTCTAGTCCATCACCAAGCCTGTGGACCAACTGCCTGTGGCAGTGATTTCTATTGTCTTTTAAGTTTACCAAATTTAATACTGAAGGCTGGCCCCCATCTAGACAAAATAACCTGTCACCCATGGTCGAAAAACGGATGAATCTGAATGAATGAATGTTTTCAAAGGAGAAAAACTTGACATGTTTACCTTGCATCTGGAGATATATTCACTAAAGGCTTAAATGTTTCTTGTAAATAAAGCTCTGCATTTATAGAAAGAAAATATGTAATTAGTAACATAGTTGCTATTTGTAATTTTAACTTAATAGTTAAAATAGCCTTCCATTTACAGATAATGATTAGAAGGATTAAAAACCCAAACTGAATTAGCTTACTGAAAACTATTGTGTAAATGATAGTTATGGTTATTTTAAACGAGTTCCACACTTTTTTCAGATGGTGCCTTTGTAGAAAAGTATTTATAAACCATGTTACCGTAGATATTGTAAAAATCAGAAAAATCAAGAAATCTGGTGAAAGAGCACTTCCAGCAGAGATCACTGTAATGTCACCAAGTCACGATCACCCTTAAACGGAGCTCAGCGTGACGTCCTCTGAGACTAATTTTTAAAAGTTAAAGACAAAAGCTGTGACAAACTTTGTTCTTTAAATGTTACTAGGTTTTATTTTCCAGACCAAAGCTCAGATCTACTGTATCTGGGGATCTTTCTAGTATGTAGAAATCATCTTTGTAAAGATAAACTGTAATTCATTTGCTTTACTGAGGTTCTATAGAGAAGGCATTCAAGAAAATCTGGAGATTATTATTACTACCAAATGCCATGTAATATACAGAGCGTAAATATACTTAAACCTTGGTCTAACATAACTTAAAGAGTAGAATTTATTAAGAAGTATCTGTCTTGGTATTAAAATATATATTCACTGCATAATAGGCTAATATGTGGATTCCATGTTGACTTACTTTGGTTTGGCATGCTAAAGCCACCATAAATCAAATATATTACTCAATGAAGCTTTTGTACAGGATTAAAAGAGGCCCAGCCCTTTAGAGAGTTCTAACAGATGTTCAGATTTTGCAGCCAGTCTAAAGGCTGCTTTTCAAGCCAAGCAGATAATGGGAAGTGCAAAGCTAAATTTCAGATTTAAATTAAAAAACTACCTTCAGTGGGTCCCTCTGTTTCTATCCACACGCCTCCCTGAATACCTACAAAAGATCCCTCCTTAACGAAGCCCACCCCTGGCTCCTCGCTATGCTATTCCTGCTGACTGCGCCTTTGCCCTTGCTGTACCAAACCCAGCAAGACAGGTCTTATTAAAGACAGCGATTTCACGGCCCTGAAATTACAATTTTAAAAATGGCTCCGTTTCAGAAAAGGGTATTGTGATTATACACAAAGAGGGTGGGATCCAGTGCTGCAAAAGAACGCAGTCTTACTTTCTTGCGATTTAATTCAAATCATCAAATCATCGAGTTTAAGGTTCATTTGTCCCATGTTTCTACATAATTTGCAAAGAAATAATGGTCGAATTTAAGTAGGAACAGATCCTTGTTTTAGTTCATTTCAGGCATTTCTTTTGTGCATTTTCTATCCAAAGACAAAGATTTGGGAGGTAACACTCAGTGGTGAATGGCGGCCCCACTGAAGGGCGGAGACTCGGACACTGCTCCTTATTCATCTACACCCCAGCCTCATATAAAGCCTTGCCGCAGGTTCCCTGTACACGTGTACCGAAGAGAATGGGTAACACTTATAGTCATAAGACATACAGTAGTACCAAAATTAAGACAGAAAAGAATGTTTTAATTAACATAGTAGATTATAAAGTGGAAACAAGGGGACCTGTGAAATTAAAACATTTTACGTATGAGTAGAACATTTTTTTCCTGTTATTAAAAGGATTTTTTTAACACTCAATATTGCTTACCCCTCCATGTTTCAATCTTATGTTCCTCTAATTCATAAATCTGTACCTAGAAATAAGGAAAACTTTTATTTGCAAATGTTAACACATACAAGACAAGGAAAAAAAGAACTACTACTTCATAACTACTGCTGAGTCCCGTAATTCAACAGACGGAAGCACATGAGGTAGTTCAGAAATGTAGAAATATAAATGAGAGACAGAAAGCGTGCTCTGCATTTCTTTGAAGACAAATGTTGTATAAATTTAAAACATAAACCAACATGATATTATTAATTTAATTTGAAAATCTGTGATACACTTTAAAATTAAAAACTTTACAATACAGTTAGTATACAACTTTATACTAACTACAAATTTAAAACATATATAAACACACACTCCTTCTTAGCCTCTCTGGTTTAAAAAGGGCAGTTGGTTAAACTGTGCTAATTAATTGCTGGATCAGGTTACGCCTGGACCAGGCGGGCATCTTCGCAAAGGTAGCGAGGGTTCGATAGCAGCCAGTCACCGGAGTCCTCAGCACATGCATTGCCGCATCTTGGCTGCTGCTTTTGGTCAAAGAACTTAAGGTCTCTGAATCTGAGTCCCTTCCTAAACAACGGGGTGGAAGGCCGTCCACACTAGCTTCTGTGAGGTCTACGTGAGGGAGACTGGGGCACAGGGTCTCCCCGCCTCCTGCAGCGCTTGCTACCCTGGGGGGGCAGGGGGGCTTATGGAGCCCTGCCACAGGAACACCTGGCCTCTTTCTGAGCTCCCAACCCCGCCTGGCAACACCGACAGTCCTGTGCAGAGCCGCCACTGACCAGCGGGGGAAGCAGACTCTACAAGGCTTATCGTGGGGATGCAAGGATGAGCAGAGGTCAGAGGTCAGACCCGGAGACCTTCAGGAGGCAGATTTCAGGCAGGCTCTGCCAGCCGGGTGGACTTCACGTCAACGCAAAAGACAAACCCATGTAAGGGCCCAGAGGAAAAAAATGACTTCTCCACATTCCTGAAACACAGAAAGGAGACGGATGGGGTGAGGCCCGCCCCCAGCACCCCGGAGCCGGGGGCTAGGGGACTGACAAGCCGGGGCAGGCTCCGTGTCGGGGAGAAGAGGCCAGGGCAGCACTGATGGTTTAAACATCGGGCCCATGAGACTGCACCAGACTCAGATGCAACAAGACCAAGCGTCGGGAGGTCAGATCTCGATATGGTGACTGTGGGGACAGAGGGGGCCACTGGGAGAAGAATAAAAAGGTTTAGAGAAGAATGAAGGAGGGGAGATAGAGACAGATGGATAAATAAGAAGCCCTCCACCTCCCGATGTTGACGCTAGGAAACTGAATGATAGCATCCGGGACACAGAGGAAGATGAGGAAGGAATCAGCTTCCTAAACGAGGAAGATGAGCCTCTGGCTTTCACAGAACATCCTGGTCTGTCTCAGGCGGTTCTGAGGTGGAGCCTGAGCCCAGCAGAGGAGGGGCCTCCCTGCTGTCTGCCTGCATAACCTCTCGGGGCTCTAGCTGCAGTCATCAGCGTGGACATGCTTGGCTAACATGGGGGTCTATTATGAGCCAGGGGCACTTGGCCGCAGCACGATGGGAAGGTGTGTACAGTGTATAAAATATAAACACGAGTAAGACACAGTCGCTACCTCTAAAAACGACCTGACAAGAACCTCAGATACCCTGACGACAGTGCTTCTTGCCCCTGGCACGGCTGACGCTTTGGGACGTCCTGTGCACTGTGTTCTAGCATCCTCGGCCTCTGCCCACACCACCCCAGTCGAACCAGCCCACCCTTTCCCAGCCAGGAGACGTTAACATCCCCGGGGGAGGAAAGTCACTTCCAGCTGAGAGGCCACGCCCTCGGCGGAATCAGAGCACAACATGAAAAGTGCCGCTTGAGTAATTCCTGGGGGGCGCTGAAATGGGGACTCATCCGCTCCAGGGAGACAACAGGGAGCTCACGGAGGCGGAGCGGGTGCCTAAGGAGGGCTCTGGAAGACCACAGTGTCAAACGGCAAGGACCAAGTGCCTGAAGAAGAATGCCCGTGGAGGGCGTGGACTCGGATCTCCAAAGAGGAGCAGCCACGGGGGAGGAGAGCAGGGGAGTACGGGGGAGGAAGAGAGAGGAGGAACTGAGTGGACAGGTGGGCAGGAGAGGAGAAGCAAGCGGGACCCCAACTGCCCGGCGTCAGCAACACCCTGGCAGGCTCTGGGGACAGCGGGGAAGAAGCCAGCGACCCGCTTGAGAACAAAACTGGGCTTTAAAAAAAAGGCCGTCTGGTACCTCCACTTGTGTAAATACAGTGGTTAATAGGAAAACTAGCTGCCGTGGCTCTCACTGTCAGGAACAGTTCTTTCTATAACAGACATAAAAATGATAATTTAACATTGCCGTTTCCAGTTGGTGAAAAATCAGCCTGGAAAATCTTCCAGCGAAGCTACAAAATCGTTCATAGTCACAGGCCCCATCTCACTGAAAAGAAGCATCCAGAAGAAATAAGGTTGGGTAGTAAGATTGGCGGTCACCCCAGGTAGAATTAGCAGTTTAAGACGGGTCAACAGACATTATCTGCAGATCCCTGGTGCTAAAGACTGAGACCTATGGGATCAAGTGGTCTAGCATACAAGGAATCCAAGCCCCAGAAGGAGAGGAGAGAGAGAAAGAGATAAAAAAAATTTTTTTTGAAGAAACAGTAGCTCCCAAAACAGGTAGAAAAGCAACTTAGAAGATCATGGAAAGTCAACATACCCGGAAGAGGATGAATACAAAGACACACTGCAGTCAACAGCTGAAATCCAAAGTTAAAGAGAAAGTCTTGAGTCAGGAAGAACTGGTGCCTTACAAAGAGGAGACAAGGACAGCCATTTCCACTGACTTCTTATCAAAAGCACTGGGGGGCAAAGGACAACAAAACTGTATCCTCAAAGAGCTAAACAAAACAAACAAAATCAGTTAACTCAATCTCTATAAAACAGCCAAGCTGTCCTTCCAAAATTAAGATTAAAAAAAAAAAAGATGAAATAATGACACTGTTGGACAAACAAAAACTGAGGTAATTCGTCACTGATGTGGACCACAAAAATGCTGGTGGGTGTTCTTCAAATGCAATAAAAACAGATGGTGACTCAGATCCACTGAAAAGAACAGAAAATGGTACCTATGTGGGTAAATATAAAAAAAATGATTTTTTCCCTTTTATTCATTTTGTTTAAAATAAAAATGTGAGGGGCTGATTAAATGGAAGTATACTTTCTACATAACACCAATATAAACTCTAAATGGACTGTGGTAAGTTAAAATTGATTCTGAAACGCATACAGCAACCACAAGACAACAAAAACTGCAAAAAGGTATGCCTGAAACAGCCACAGAGCTCTACCGGCCCTGATGCAACAGATGAGATCACACTTAGTCTCCTGGTACAAATGACCAAAAATGGGAAAAAAAAATATGTGGAGCTGCTTTCAGACATGAGACAACAGGCGGGGCAGGTCGGTCGTTCCCAAGAGAAGGGAGGCAAACAGCTCTGTGACCGCCATGTCCTGCTTTAGAGGCATCGCGACCTTGACGCGGGCAGCTGACCCCTAGCAGAGCATGATGTCACACTGAACTGAGGAGACAGAAATCAAAGTCTAGACAGAATGAGCCAAGTGGGACTTGCAGGACACACCATCAGACAAAGCAGGGGTGGGGATCCAGAAAAAGGGAAGGCTGCACAGAGCCCCTTGAGTTTCTGACTGAACGCTAAACAGGCGTGCACGGGATGATGCTATGTGAGCCCGGCAGACGTACCCTGAAGGGCATTTGCCTTCTGACCACAGAGTGGAAAGTCCTTGCCGAACAATCAGGGACATCCATGGAGATCCCTGAAGTATTAGGAGAGCTAAACCAGCCAGAGTAACGATTAACACTCTGACAAGGCTTAAAAGCAATCCTTGAAAGAAGGATGTGAAAAGATACTCAACATGATTAGCCATCAGGGAGATGCAACTCAAGATGACAGCTGGGTATCAACTCACACACACTAGAATGGCTGTCATCCAAGAGAGAGACAGTCACAGGTGTCAGCGGGGGTGTGGAGAAACTGTCACACTACACACTGCTGGTGGGAAGGTGCAGTGCTGTGGCCACTGTGCAAAATAGCTAAACCCAGGTTACAGTGTGACCCAGAAATTCTGCTCCTAGGTCTATACCCTTTTTTGGGCTCCAACATCACTGAAGATGGTGACTGTAGCCATGCAATTACAAGACGCTTGCTCCTTGGAAGAAAAGCTGTGACCAATCTGGACAGCATATTAAAAAGCAGAGATGTTACTTTGCCAACAAAGGTCTGTCTAGTCAAAGCTATGGTTTTTCCAGTAGTCACATATAGATGTGAGAGTTGGACCATAAAGAAAGCTGAGCACCAAAGAATTGCTGCTTTTGAACTGTGGTGTTAGAGAAGACTCTTGAGAGTCCCTTGGACTGCAAGGAGATCCAACCAGTCCATCCTAAAGGAAATCAGTCCTGAATATTCATTGGAAGGACTGATGCTGAAGCTGAAACTCTAATAATTTGGCCACCTGATGGGAATAACTGACTCAATGAAAAAGACCCTGATGTTGGGAAGGACTGAAGGCAGGAGAAAGGATGACAGAGAATAAGACAGTTGGATGGCATCACCAACTTGACGGACACGAGTTTGAGCAAGCTCTGGGAGCTGGTGATGGACAGGAAAGCATGGCGTGCTGCAGTCCATAGGGTTGCAAAGAATCGGACATGACTGAGCGATTGAACTGAACTGAACTGAACTGAGGTCTATACCCAAGAGAAATGAAAACAGATATCCACATAAAAACCTGTATGTGACTGTTCACAGCAGCAGTATTCCTAATAGCTGAAAGCTGGAAACCATTTAAATGTCTATCAGCTGATGAATGGATAAGTAAAATGTGGTAGAGCCATAACATGGAATATTATTTGGCAACAAAAAGAAATGCAGTACTGATATGTGCTAAAACATGGAGGAATCTTGAAAACACTATGTCATGTGAAAGAAGTCGGTCACAAAGGGCCACATATTGTGTGATTCCATTTATATGAGGTGTCCAGTATAGGCTAATCTACAAAATAGCTTAGTGATTGCCTAGATTTGGAGGTAATGGTGGACTGGTGGCATGTCATAGCTAAGAGGTGTGAAGTTTCTTTTGAGAGTGATGAGAATGCTCTAAAATTGGCTGTAGTGATGCCCGCACAGCTCTGTGATATACTAAAAACCACTGGACTGCATACTCTAAATGGGTGGAATGTAAGATACACAAATTATAGTGAAGTGAAAGTGAAGTCGCTCAGTCATGTCCGACTCCTTGCGACCCCATGGACTGTGGCCTATCAGGCTCCTCCATCCATGGGATTTTTCCAGGCAAGAGTGCTGGAGTGGATTGCCATTTCCTTCTCCAGGGGATCTTCCCGACCGAGGAATCGAACCCAGGTCTCCCGCATTGCAGGCAGACACTTTACCGTCTGAGCCACCAGGGAAGCAAATTATATCTCAACAGAATTGCTTTTAGTGAAGGATCTTCAAATAATTTAACTGCGTGCCCAAAGTCCAATACTCTTTAAAGGAAGACAAAACAGATATTCAACCACATACTGTTATAATTATAATAGTCACAATATTATAATATATGAGATATAATATTCAGCATTCATTAGGAATTATTAATTTGTAAGAAGCAGAAATGCGACCCATGATAGGAGAAAAACCTGTCATCAGAATCAGACCCAGAATAGAGATGATGGAAATAGATTCTGATACATATATATCAGATATGTAACAACTGACATAATATGTTCAAGGATTTAAAGGAAAATACAAACACTACAGGGAGAGAAATGGAAAATATAAAAAAGATCCAAATGGAAGTACTAGGACAGAAAACACACTATCTGAAAGGAAAAAAATAAATAAATAAAAGGTAAGATATCGTGGAGGAAAGGGACTGTGGAAATGAAGACACAGAAATAAAATATATCCGAAATGAAGCCCAGAGAGGAAATACGGGGAAAAATGCTACAAAACAAGAGAGTGTCAGCTGAGTAACTAGTGGAGGAGGGGACAGAAAAATACTTGAAATGGTGTCTAAGAGAATAGAGAAGAAGAATATGAGAATCTCAACAGCTGCAGAATGCATCCGACGCAATTCCACGTCCGTTCATGAGAAACTTTTGGCAAACCTGAAAACGGAGCAACATCCTCAACGTGATAAAGGGCATCTATGAAAGAACTACAGCTGATGCCAAAAGTAGCCGTGAAATGCTGAACACTTTCCCTCCAGGAGGGCACACAAGGCAATAAGGCCTGCTTTCATGATGTCAGCACTGTACTGGAGGGCTCAGCCAACGAAAGACAGCAAGAAAAACAACACACACCGAACAAGCTGGTAGAATCACGGAAACCACAGTGTTAGATTAAGGCCACACGAGGGTTTCCAACTATGCTGTTATAAAACAGCAGGACTGGACCAGAGAGTTCTGTCACTAAAATTAGCCAGTAGAAAGACGTCAAAAGTGAATTTCTCCAACTTTAATTTTTCCTTCATTAAAACCACAGGGTCGGCATAGTCCTTGTTATAGCATTTCGGGGGTAACTGCGAGAAGCTGCATAAACATCCGCAGGCCCCGAAGGTAAACCCTGTGTCAGCTCATCTACTTCGAGGCTTCACTGGGCACAGCCATCCGGTCCACAGACGCACGAGTGGCCTCCTTTATTTATGCGTCCAGGCAGGTCTCAGTGCTACAGCGTGCCCACAATGCCATTAAAGAGCACAGATTTAGTGAAATTCACAGTAGGGGCTTTCCCAGTGGCTCAGTGGGAAAGAATCTGCCTGCCAATGCAGGAGATTCAGGATTCAATCCCTGGGTCAGGAATGGAAAAGGAAATGGCAACTACTCCAGTATCCTTGCCTGGAAAATGCCGTGAACAGCGGAGCCTGGCGGGCTACAGTCCATGGGGTGAAAAGAGAGTTGGACACTGCTGCTGCTGCTAAGTCGCTCCAGTTGTGTCCGAATCTGTGCGACCCCGTAGACGGCAGCCCACCAGGCTCCCCAGTCCCTGGGATTCTCCAGGCAAGAACACTGGAGTGGGGTGCCACTGCCTTCTCCAATGCACGAAAGTGAAAAGTGAAAGGGAAGTTGCTCAGTCGTGTCCGATCGTCAGCGACCCCATGGACTGCAGCCTACCAGGCTCCTCCATCCATGGGATTTTCCAGGCAAGAGTACCGGAGTTGGGTGCCACTGCCTTCTCCGAGTTGGACGCTACTGAGCAACTAAGCAAACAATAGACCATCTAGGCAGTAAGTGGGGGCTTCCCTGGTGGCTCAGATGGTGAAGAACCGGTCCAGGGTTCCTTGATCCCTGGGTCAGGAAGATCCTCCAGAATAGGGCATGGCAACCCACTCCAGTATTCTTGCCTGGAGAACTCCATGGACAGAGGAGCCTGGTCTATACTCTGGGCTATACTCTATGGGAGTGCAAAGAGTTGGACGTGACTGAAGTGACTTAGCACACAGGCAATAAATAAGTACACAGAATCCCACTAATCTGAGGATTTCTGAAAGCTGAATAAAAAGGCTATTTTTTTTATGTTTCCTGAGACTACTTTCTTCAAGCTTCAAATATCAGACTAATTTACAGTGAAGTTTCCCGCATATATATATGAAAGTGAAAGTTGCTCAGTCGTGTCTGACTCTGCGACCCCAAGTACTGTACAGTCCATGGGATTCTCCAGGCCAGAATACTGGAATGGGTTGCCTTTCCCTTCTCCAGGGTATCTTCCCAACCCAGGGATCGAACCCAAGTCTCCCGCATTGCAGGCGGAATTCTTTACCAGCTGAGCCACAAGGGAAACCCAAGAAGACTGAAGTGGGTAGCCTTTCCCTTCTCCAGCAGATGTTCCTAAGCCAGGACTTGAACTGGGGTCTCCTTCATTGCAGGTGGATTCTTTACCAACTGAGCTATCTGAGAAGCCGTGCTATGTGAGAAGCTGTGTGTGTGTGTGTGTATTTGGAAAGATCAACCACCAGCACTGCTAGCCCAGTACACACAAAATCTTAAAACACACACACACACACACACACACACAAAATACATGCATAGACACACAGAGTTCCACTTAACCAACATAAGGATTCCCGGCACTTACCATGGGTGATTTATAGTATCTATGTAGTATATTAATGAAATCTGTAATTGTTAGCATTCCTGGAAGAAAGAATTACATATTAAATATAAAACTATGAAAGCATGTAAGGAAAATTTCAGGTGATAAGCAAACCTGAAATATTAATTTTACTAGAAAACCTTCTAAATTATACTATAATGATTACCAGCACAGCTTAATATATCATTTAAAACTATTAACCTGTTAATTATCTACCCCAAACTAAGATATACAAATTTAACTGAAGCTAAAGCCTACTAGTATTTAATGGAATTAATAACAATATTTGGCAATTCACTAAGAGAAAACTTTCTGAATGTTACAAAAACTTCACGAAAGACTTGCGTCTGCACGCAAATAATTTCGGGTACTTTAAGATCAAGTATACCATAAGCTCTAGAGACATGACACTTCTGGTGGCACGTGGATGGTTTTCTGAGAATCCTTCTGAAAACAATGGCTTCCTCAGGCACAGTTTATGAAGGGCCCACTGTGTGCCAGACACCAGGACCACAGGGATGAAGACAAGGACCGCTTCCCTGATGAAGCTGCAGCCGAGGGGAGGCGGATACGGGGAGTCATTTCAGGACGACGCGGTGCCTGCTGGGAAGGGGTGACACCCACAGTCCACCGCGGCTCCTAAGAGGACATGTTATGGAGCCTAGATGCTGTGAGTCCGAGGTATTTTAATAGCGTAACAATGATTTAGCAAAGGCATCAGCCACGTCTCCATCATTTCATCTGCCGTGTCAGAAAGACGCTCACCCAGGAGGAAACGGGGCTGCCCTGCAGCGGGAACCTGGCAGAGCTGCCGACCAGCAGAGGGCAGGCCTCAGGCTGGGGACCCCCGGTTCCTGGGGCCCTGGGGACCGGGAAAGGCCCGGAGGAAGCTTTGGAGCCAAAAAGGTGCTGGATGAAAAGAAACCCAATGCAGGTTCATAAACGTTTTGAATTTACTAGCAGCCCCACCTCACAGGATGTAAAAAGTAACGGTGTTTTTTAATTTGGTCATGTTTTTACGAGGCTGGATTCCAACACCTCAGGTGTTCAGATTTCTCCCCAGGCCCGCCCTGCTTACCTACAAAACTTTGTTTTTTACTCTCCCACAGAGGTGCTGCTCGAACACCATTGGCGACTAAGGCAAAGAAGGCCTTTTTAACCTATGACAAGAGAAACAACACACATTTTTAGTCATACATATGCAGGGAGAAAAATACCTTCAGCTATTAGTTTGGTGCAAAAGTAACTGTGGTTTTGCATTGCTGAAATTTGCCGTTTGATATTGGAATCCACTCTTAACTGTGGTTATGTTACACATAATTTTAATGCACCTTTCTCGCTTTATGTTTTTTTGCTAATGACATTACTTGCTGTGTATTTTTATCCTTATTTTAGACTATGGAAATGATATTAGACAAAAAGCCAGTTCGAGCAATTTCTTGAATATTCGAGTTCAAAATAGGTTGTAAAGCAGCGGAGACAGCTCACGACCCAAACAAGACATTTGGCCCAGGAACTGCTAATGGATGTACAGAGCAGTGGTGGTTCCAGAAGTTCTGCAAAGGAGACAAGAGCCTTAAGGATGAGGAGCACAGTGGCCGCCCGTCAGAAGGTGACAAGGACCAATTAGAGCACTCGTCACAGCTGATCCTCTTACAGCCACGCGAGAAGTTACCAAAGAACTCAGTGCTGACCATTCTGTGGTCATGCAGCATTTGACACAAACTGGAAAGGTCAAAAAGCTCCGTAAGTGGGTGCCTCGTGTGCTAACCAAGAATCAAAGAAATCGTCATTCTGAAGCGTCATCTTCTCCTGTTTTATGCAACAACAATGAACCATTTCTCGATTGGATTGTGATGTGCGACGAAAAGTGGATTGCATATGACAACCGGCAGTGACCAGCTCAGTGACTAAACCGAGAAGCAGCTCCAAAGCACTTCCCGAAGCCAAACTTGCACCAAAAAAAGTCACGGTCACTGTCTGGTGGTCTGCTGCCCGGCTGATCCACTAAGGTTTCTGAATCCCGGAGAAACCATTACATCTGAGAAGCACACTCAGCAAACCGGTGAGAGGCACTGAAGGCGGCAAGGCCCGCAGCCGGCACTGGTCAACAGAAAGGGCCCAACTCTTCCCCACGACAAAGTCCGACTGATGTCGCACAACCAACACCTCGAAAGTTGAAGGAACTGGGCTACGAAGTTTTGTCTCAAACCACATATTCACCGACCTCTCGCCAAATGATTACTACTTCTTCAAGCATCTCGACAACTTTCTGCAGGGAAAACAATTCTTCAATCAGCAGGAGGTAGAAGATGCTTTCCTGGAGTTCGTCAAATCCCAAAGCATGGGTTGTTATGCTACATGAATAAACTTCTCACTGGCAAAAATGTGTCCATTGTAATGGCTCCTATTTTGATTAATAAAGACGTGTTTGAGCCTAGTCATAATGATTTAAAATTCATGGACTGAAAATGCTAATTATGTTTGCACCAACCTATTAAAATATTCAACCTAATCTTACCAGTTATCTTAAACATTGAGTTTTATAATTTGATAAGTTAAAAATAACTGAATGTATTAATATAAACAATATGCTTCTGTATTATATTGCAAGGTATACAGGGATTGGAGATTATTTTTTGAAACAAACAATGCAATTAACCTCAAAAAACTTTTTCTTGTATCTAAAGTGTCTTGGCTACATACACACTTCATATAATTAACACCACATAAAAGAATTAAACTTCAGAGTTTAATCCCTTTTATATGTGGTTATCAATTCATTTGAAAACACTGAAGTTGTACCAAAGTACCTGAAATGAAAATCTGTTTTTCATATGCTTAATAACAAAACTTCAAGCATACCTCCTTCATTCCCCTGAGGGTGAGAAAGAGAAGGAATGAAGGACATAATACACACGTACTTTTATACATTTTTGAGACAGACACCCACCACCGTATGCCTGTCATGGGTTGGGTCTTGTTCAGAGTAGTTCACATGCAGAATCTCTCTGAGCCCCCAGGACAAACACCTTCCCAGATACCATGGCAGGGGAAGAAGGTGGAGGAGGTGATGACTTACTAAGCTCAGTGATGACAATGACCTCTAAATACAGAGAGCAAAGGGCATCTGGAAAATGGCTCAATTTTACTTTTTATCAAAGAAATGAAAGTTCAAGCAAATTGAAACTATTATTTATAGCTGCTAAATAAGCCAATATTTTAAAGTTATAATACCTAATACAGGTGTGGCTGTAAAACCACCAGTGGCATCACGAATTGTTAGAATAATTTCTGACCCACAGCTTGTATCAAGAATCACAAAAATACTGTTTGAGTACCAGTTTTTTCTCTGTCGAATTAGTCACACAAAAATTTTAGGAGTAGGGTTTTTGAATCGACAATGTTCAGTGCGGCATTATTTCTGCTACAGAAAACTGGAAAAAGATCTGCCTCCCGCCAACTTGTTAAATACTGGCATACCAATGAGGGAAAAAAGTACCAAACAGTATAACTGTGAAGACTGTGCTGAAGTGGTGGGGGGGAAGATTTATGCAGTGAAAATGCAGACTATAAAATTGTGCATTATAATTACATAAAACTCGTATTTAAACAGAAAAGATCAAAGAGAAGCAAAAAAATGTAAACTTCTATACTAAGGAGTTGAAGTAGTGAAAGTGTACGTCTTAAAAAATTTTTTTATTTTGTTATAGTTATGTTTATAACCAAGAAAGAAAAAGGCTCTTTTTTCATCCACTATATTCCCAAACCCTTTGTTAACATAACAGCGAAAACAAATAGGAGGATTATAGGAACCGAAAGCTTCATGTCAGAGGAAGAGTAATGGGCGGCACTGCTTTCTGCCTTTATTTACAGAACAAGGGTGACTGACGGAGGTGTCTGGCTCATCAGAACAGGAGCCGAAGGACGGCTGGAGCTGAGGGGGACTCCCACTGGCCGTTTCCCACACTTGTCCTGGCTGAGCCTGGCACTGTCCTCAGAACAGAGGGGAATCCATCAACCTGCTGGACAAACGGGCAGGGGACTGGGGAGAAGCGGTGAGAAGAGCCAGTCCAGAGGCATGAGGGTCAGGCGGGAACTGAACGGCATCCACAAACTGCTAAGACGGTTTTCGAACCACGGCTTGTATCAAGGATCACAAAACATTCACAGTGTGTGGAACTAAATGCCATCCAGGGGTGAATGGTCTATTTCTACCTGGACCATGGGAATCTGGGAATCCCTGATGGTGGGCCTGGAAAATATCATCAAAGGACACGGGGGAAAGTCACGGACAAATAGCTTCTGAAACACATTAACTATCTGCTTAGCTTGTCTTTCTAACTGGCTGGAGTAGGCAGGGTGTGGGGGCACCTTTAAAACCACAAACTGCTCATTGTTTTCTCCAAAATAAGAGCTTTAGCACACAAAAACCAGTGTAAAAATCATTCCGAGGGTCATTCATGGAAGCCTGAGTGACCACAGCCGTGAAAGTTCTGGTTTGGCCATGGTGAAATAGCTGAAAACAGCTACACAAGTAGGACAGACCGTATGCCAACCCTGATGGGAAAGCGCTGGCAGGCACCACACAGGCCGGATTCAAGGAGCTACAATTATTGGGAGAAAAGATGTGGACTGAGCTCCATAATCTTTCTGGAAGTTTTTCCAAATGCATTTTCCCAATCATCTTCAAATCAGTGAATTTCAATAGAAAACTGTAATCTATCATAAAGAGTAAAGTAAAACGAGGAGAGCAAACACAAAGAAAACTGCACCCAGCACATCACAGGTAAGATGCTAGAGATCAAAGGCAAAGAGAAGATTGAATCAACCAGAGGGAAAAAGGATGTTCACTTTCAAAGAAGCAACGCGTGTACAGACGGGCACGCCAGCAGAAGCAGGGTCTGACTCTGAAGACTCTGAAGACGGTGACTGTCCCTCCAGAAACACGAAAACATCTTGCTTTTCCACAGTCTCTGCCTGACCTGCTACCTGCAAGCTATTAGGTGTCAGTCACTCAGTCATGTCTGACTCTTGTGATCCCATGGACTGTAGCCCACAAGGCTTCTCTGTCCATGGGATTCTCCAGGCAAGGACACTGGAGTGGACAGCCTATCTCTTCTCCAGGGGATCTTTCCGACCCAGGGACCAAACCCAGGTCTCCTGCATTGAGGGCCGATTCTTTACCAGCTGAGCCACAAGGGAAGCCCATAAACTGTTAAATGGCCCCTAAATGCTTGGAGGTTACCAAAGGGCTCGCAAGCGCTCTGCACACAAAACTAAAGAGACGCCCGCAAGACACCGACTCTCACACGCAGGGCACATGCTCAGGTTGGCACCTCGGATGGCGGGGCTGTGATGTGTGCTGACCTGAGGGTGCACTGCTAATGCCATGGGAGGGACAAACCCAGGGAAGCCACCATCCAGGGGCAAAGGGGACATTAGGGATTCAAGGTGAAAAGTGCCTTCACTTTTGCATGGGAAGCTAAGACAGCCAGTGAAGTGAAAGTCACTGTCGTGTCCAATTCTTTGTGACCCCATGGACTCTGCAGTCCATGGAATTCTCCAGGCCACAGTACTGGAGTGGGTAGCCTTTCCCTTCTCCAGGGGATCTTCCCAACCCAGGGATCGAACCCAGGTCTCCCACATTGCAGGCTTTACCAGCTGAGTCACCAGGGAAGAGAGGAAACACAAGAATACTGGAGTGGGTAGCCTATCCCTTCTCCAACAGATCTTCCCGACCCAGGGATCGAACCCGGGTCTCCTGCATTCTAAGTGGACTCTTTACCAGCTGAGCCACCAGGGAAGCCAGACGCTGAGGAAGATGCTGGGAGTGAAGCAGAGGCATCTCCCACTGCCTTCAGAGGGGCGAAGCTGCAGGACCAATCAGGCTGACCTTAGCTTTTCCTTGGCTCAGGCCCTCTACCCTCTCTGAGCCCTGACATTCTCAGCCACACAAGGGGCTAACAGACAATGTTTTCCTCACAACTGCATGGGCTTTTTTTTTTTTTGGCCACGCCACATGGCTTGCAGAATCTCAGTTCCCCCACCAGAGACTGAACCTGGACCTTCGGCAGTGAAAGCCTGGAGTCCTGACCACTAGGCCACCAGGGAGTTTCCGCAAGTGACTGCATGAACCAGACTTGCTCTGAAGACATTCAGCAGTAAGAGTCAAAAAGCAAAAAAGCTTTTAATTTTCCAGTCTCTACAAATCAGACCAGAAGCAGAGAAAGATTTATTGTCTTAACTTCAGCCACACAGACTGTTGACATGTCGACACGTCCTGGAGGGTGGGGGCCACGACTCGCCCCTCCAGAGATGGGACAGAACCCCCTGGAGTGGACAGGACGTGCTCTCAGCCCCTGAGGGGGGGTGCGTGTCGATGTGGCCAGTCAGCAGCCCTGCCTGTCCCTCCCCTGGCTTGGCTGCAGCTTCTGCACGATCAGGAGACCTTCTAAACCTGCTTCCTTAGCATCATGTGTGCAGAGTCCTTTGAAACTGTACTTAGAAAACTTCACAGCTACAGAGGGCACAGGGTGTCACCAATTACCAAACAGAGACAGGATAAAAGCGGACGGGCACAATCGAGTTCCAGTCTTCAGGGAAAAACGTCAGGGTCCCTGAGTACCTTTGAAAAATTTCTTTCTTTTCACCTGATGAGCAATTTACTTAAACGGATACCATTTAAAATTTTTGTATTTTAATAGGCGTGGGGGACAGAGTCAGGCGTGGGGAGGGAGAGTCAGGTGTGGAGAGAAGCCCATGACTGGAGGCTCTGGACGCCCGGGGGAGGTGGAGGCAGGTCTGAAAACAAGCAGGGAGATTATTTCAAATCAGATCATAACCGCATCAACCATCAAAGGACTTTTTCCAGAGAAACTGCATCAGAAATAAAATGCACAAAGATGAACACTTGGGCGCTTCCAATGGAAAAGACAGCTGGCCCGACTCCTGAGTGAGACCCACCAGGCGGAAGCCCCGTGTGAACAGCGTGCTCCTCCAGCTGTGAGTGCCCTCTGTGTAACTGTGCACCACTTGGCACAGCCCTGAACACTGAAGCTGCACAAGCTCTAGACGGGTGAAGAAAACAGAGCAAAAAGGGGACGTAAGAAGAATGCTAAAGAGCGGCTCAGGGGCCCACGATCTCCTGGCTGAAGTTCCAGAAGAAAGGCAAGAGCAGGAAGATGACCTCGGAAGAAATAGCACGATGACCACAGACCGAGTGACAGATCAGGCCCGAAGGCCCATTGGGTGCCAGCTCACAAGAGGAAAACCCTACAACCAGGCACGAGGCACGCAGCTGAGGAGACCCAGAGAGACGGAGCAAACCTCAAAAGCATCAGAGGGGGAAAAGAAATCACACATCAGAGATGGAGATTAAAGAAGGAAGAAACACTACAGCTTTCTCTTCAGCAACACTGGCAGCTGGAAATAGTGGAACAAAGGCTTCAGCATTCGAAATACACATTATGGAATTCTGTACACAGTCTACACACTGAGTGCAACCAAGGTTTAACTTTTCAAGTAACTGCTTTCTCATGTATCTTTTCTTGGGAAGTGTATCAACATTTGAATCCTCCTAACCCAAGAAGAGATAAGAAAGCCTTCTTCAGCGATCCATGCAAAGAAATAGAGGAAAACAACAGAATGGGAAAGACTAGAGATCTCTTCAAGAAAATCAGAGATACCAAGGGAACATTTCATGCAAAGATGGGCTCGATAAAGGACAGAAATGGTCTGGACCTAACAGAAGCAGAAGATATTAAGAAGAGATGGCAAGAATACACAGAAGAACTGTACAAAAAAGATCTTCACGACCCAGATAATCACGATGGTGTGATCACTCATCTAGAGACAGACATCCTGGAATGTTGGACACAACTGAGCGACTGAACTGAACTCCAACATGACCTGGCTTCCCTGGTGGCTCAGTGGTAAAGAAAGTGAAAGTGAAGTCTCTCAGTCGTGTCTGACTCTTTGCGACCCCATGGACTGTAGCCTACCAGGCTCCTCTGTCCATGGGATTCTCCAGGCAAGAATACTGGAGTGGGTTGCCATTTCCTTCTCCAGTAGATCTTCCCGACCCAGGGATTGAACCCGGGTCTCCCACACTGTAGGCAGAAACTTTACCGTCTGAGCCATCAGGGAAGTCCTGGTAAAGAATCCACCTGCCAATACAAGAGACACAGTTTCAGTCCCTGGGTCGGGAAGATACCCTGGAGAAGGGAATGACAATCCACTCCAGTGTTCTTGCTTGGAGAATCCCATGGACAGAGGAGCCTGGAGGGCTACAGTCCATGGGGTCTCAACGAGTCAGATGGGGTTGCTGAACAACAGCAACCCCCAGTGTGATGGAGCTGAATGGGGTTAGAGGAGGTCACCAGGGTGGGACCACTGTCCTCATGAGAAAGACTTAGACTGGACTTGCTCCCCAGGCAACTGTCCACAAGCCAGGAAGACAGGCCTCACCAGCCAAGAGAACTTGGAGCTGGGAGAAACAAAGCCCGCCGGTCTGCGGGCTTTTGTCACGCAGCCCTAGTGGACCGAGGCAGGAAGCTCCGGGGGAAAGTGCTCCACCAAAACAGAGGGAATAAATCAAGAGCGCAGAAGAGCCTGCGTTCAGGTTATCAGGAGAGGGTGGAGGCACTCACCGCGTGAAGCAGTGAGGGTCTCGGGTGATGGTGACGACCGGGGAAGAGACGCAGAAGCAGCAGGGGTGGGTCTTCGAGAGGCTGCAAGCCTGCGGGCCCAGCCGACTGCACAGGAAATCCTACTGAGAGGTCAGATGGTGGGAAAAGCCTTAGATGATCAAAGAAAATTAAAAACGGAAGGATTCCAAGCTCCAGGAATAACACTGAACTGAACAAATAGGAAATGTCACCGCGGTACAACATGAGACAGTCAGATACATGAAAACACCCCGAGATATGGTTAATGGGAGCGGGGGGCCGGTGGGAGGGGAGGAAGGAAGCCACACGAGGAACAAAGAGCCTGGCTGCCAAGTTAGGCAGAAGAAAAGTGCCTTAAAATGAATGACTCGAGCTAAGGTGGCAGTGACTGCCAGGCCTAACAGCTGAACTGCTGTTTCTGGGAATACAACGAGGGGGCGAGGAGGAACAGAGACCGCTGTTCATATACAAGCCTTTTCGCACCACCTCTAAACGATGTGACCGATGAAGCCCACTGCCTGTACTTCCTGTAACAGCCAGCCAGATGTTGTGTGAGCCCCCTTGTCGGGTCAGCCTCACACTGTGGTTCTGACCACTTAAGTCTTTTCTGGAATACTGATACACTCTAATTCTCATTTTCTGGACAGCAGGGACTTACTAATTAGTCCCAGGGATCATCCAGCTTTTTGAGGAATCCTTCTGGATATTGGTTATTATTTTCTCTCTCTCGGCTTCCAATTATCTGTTAAGTAGATGATGCCGCCAATAAAATCAATATTCAAGTCACTGCTCCAAATGCTGACGGGCTTAGAGGGAAAGAGCCTTAAGGCATCCAACAATTTCTTAGTTACCCCAGAAAGCAGAGCCTGGCCCGCCTACGGCTTGTCTGAGAAGACGACCCCAGGAGCAGGCATGACACAGGCCTGCAGGGAGAGGGGGCGGGTGGTCGCGCCAGCCTGACGGGGCTTGATTCCCCTGGTGTCTTCTGGGGACTGTCCTCCTGGAGGGGGACAGGCAGAGGCACTCACCCAGCTGCTCGTCCCCTGCTGCTTCCCGAGGCGGGGTGCTGCCCACCGAGCCTGCAGGAGGCAGGGCTGGCTGGAGTGACAGGTGGCCTGGTCCCTGAGAGGAAGCCAAAACCACCAGGAGCCTCGCTCAAAGGAGACCGAGATCTCACTGACGTTCTTTTAAGGTCCCTCAGTTCAGTTGAGTCACTCGGTCGTGTCCGACTCTTTGCGACCCCATGGACTGCAGCACCCCAGGCCTCCCTGTCCATCACCAATTCCCGGAGCTTGCTCAAACTCACGTCCATTGAGTCAGTGATGCCATCCGGCCCTCTCATCCTCTGTCCATAATGAGCTGTTAATTCGCTGAGCTGCCTAAATACGCTTCTGTGTCTCATCCATCAGGACGCTGCGCCAGGCTCTGTCAGCCCCCAGACTGGCCTTTCCTTCACGGTATTTCCACAGCCACGAACGATCCAAAGAAGGAATTAGGCTCCTCGCCCTGACTTTCTGGGGTCAGGCCACGACAGGTTTCTAGAGACTACTACTTTTGTTAATGCTTCGGAATTCAAACACCTTACCTGGGATGGACGCCGCATGCCCCACTTTTTTCCAGGAATCTTGTTTTTCCTCTTACCTCTGGCCTCGGGCCTCAGGCCTCAGACTGCTCACCTGGTCTCCACAATTTCTCCGACACCGCTGCACAAGTTGGGGCCAGGAAGCAAACAGGCAACCTCCTACAGTCTCCACACCTGCCCTGGACTTAGCTTCTAATCACCACTTATTGCACTTCTTCCACTTTGAAGATCATTGTCCTTGACGACGAAAAAGCACCAAATGAGCTGACACATCTCTCTTCCCCTTTATTAGCCCCTGCAGCATGAATTTTGGGAACAGGTTGAACCCTTATCTTTCTTGTCTCTAAACTAGGCAAGTGGGGCTTTCCTGGTGTTGCTGTTGTTCAATCCTTAAGTCGTGTCCGACTCTTTGCGACCCCAGGGACTGCAGGACATCAGGCTTCCCTGTCCTTCACCATCTCCCGGAATTTGTTCAAACCCATGTCCACTGAGTCAGAGATGCCATCCAACCATCTCATCCTCTGTCGTCCCCTTCTCTTCCTGCCCTCAATCTTTCCCAGCATCAGGGTCTTTTCCAATGAGTCACCTCTTCACATCAGGTGGCCAGAGTGCTAGAGCTTCAGCATCAGTTCTTCCAATGAATACTCAGGGTTGACTTCCTTTAGGATGGACTGGTCTGATCTCTTTGCTCCCCAAGGGACTCTCAACAGTCTTCTCCCAACACCACAGTTCAAAAGCATCAATTCTTTGGTGCTCAGCCTTCTTTATGGTCCAACTCTCACATCTGTACATGAATACTGGAAAAACCATAGCTTTGACTAGACGGACCTTTGTTGGCAAAGTGATGTCTCTACTTTTCAATACGCTATCTAGGTTTGTCATAGCTTTACTTGCAAGAAGCAGACGTCTTTTAATTTTGTGGCTACAGTCACTGTCCGCAGTGATTTCAGAGCCCCCGAAAATAAAGTCTGTTACTGTTTTCACTTTTTCCTCATCTAACTGCCATGAAGTGATGGAACTCGATGCCATGATCTTTGTTTTTTAAGTGTTGAGTTTTAAGCCAGGCTTTTCACTCTCCTCTTTCACCCGCATCAAGAAGGACAGTTTAGAGGTCAGCATTTACCCTGTCAGTTACCCATGTAACTTAAATCCAATTACACCAATATACGTTAGCTTTCTATTCAACAACTGCTGTGGTTTCTGTGTCCTGACTGGACCCCAATGGATCAGAAATGCACCCAGGAGGGTTTTGTGGACCGAAGGTTTGGGACTGGGCTCATGTTTGGGGCCTGAACACAGTGCTGAGCTCTGGGTCAGTGGGGCCCAGACCCTGTGGGCCCAGGCAGGGAGCTCTGAGAAGGAACCAGGATTCCGTGTGACAGTGGTGCCCCTGCCCCAGCCTGCAGTTGCCAGAGGAGAGCCGGGACCAGAGATGGAGTCACTGCGGCGAAAGGAATGTGGATTCTGGTGTGGGCAGAGTCCTGCCAGGCTGGGGCTCACACAGGGGACGGAGCATCATCACCCCAGGGGTCACCACCTCCCCACGTCTTGGATGTGAAAGCCTAGGCGCTGACTTGGCTCAACCCCAGAACCCAGCACAGCGACAGGAGTGGTGTCAGAACCGCCCATCTTGGCTTGGAGGCCCAGGGACAAGTTTTCCTGGGTGGATGCCCTGCACACGTGGGGTCACTCATTCCCCAGACAACCGCAGCCACCCACTGCCGCCCTGAGACCTGAGTCGGGCTCCAGCCTGCCCCAGCGAGGGCCTCACGCGTGGGGACAGGGACAGGGCTTCGCCACTTCGTATCTGCAGAAACCTGGAAATTGAGTGTGGAAACTGCTTCTAGATAACATGGAATTTGGTGGAGTTATCAGCAGCATGGATGTGCCATCTAGGGCAGCCGCTGGGAAGGCTCAAAAGCTTTCCGAGTTGATGGCCTTGAATGTAGGCCATTGTGGAATGCCGAGATACCAGAACTGTGGTGCTCTGAGGAGGAAGAGTGAACCCACGGGCTTATGGAGATTTCGGCACGTGCGCCTGTGCGCCAAGGCCCCAGCCCCCTTCCCCAGCAGACCCTTCCCGGGTCTGTGCGTGGGACCCTCCACCCTGAGCAGCTGCGTGCTGGCGGCGCTCCACAGGGGGCGTGCCCGTGTGGACCTCGCTGATGCGAGTGGGGTGAGGGTCCTCCCGGGGAGGGCAGGGCTGCACTGAGCTGCCAAGGACGAGGTGACAGGCGCCCGGCTGCGGTGAGAGTGTTCTGTCTGATCCATGGGCCCTTGGCAATGGCTGACCGGTTACAGCATCCCTGGCAATGAGGCGGATGCCCGGCCTCTGAAATGTTCCCTGATCCACACAGCCAGAAAAACTCTTTGCCCAGGGTCTGAAACCCCGCCTTAGTTATCAACGTGCAGTCCCGTCCTCCCACCATTCCCAGACCCAAGTCCCAGGCTCGGTCAGGATCCCCTGAGGATGGTGCCTCACCCAGGACTGCTGCTTCTCCAGGACGGCTGAGCACAGAAGTTTCAGGGCCACCAGGCACTGGCCTTGAACAGACGCCACTTCTGAGCACCCCCAACGCCACTGTGGCTGCAGTCAAGTGGGGCAAATGGTCTGCCAGGGGACAGACGGAGTCTCAGCCAAGGTCAAGCCCCGGAGCTCAGGGGTCTGCAGGCCGTACTGGCCACCCCCGAGTTCTCGAATGGAGCACTGGGGTCTACTCTGGCTCTCGGACACACAGGGCATGGGATGCTATGGTCAGGCAGGATGCCCCTCGAAACCACAGGCTGGCAAGCCAGGGGCAGCAGGGTGTCCCTGGGGAAGCACAGAGATGGAGGGGCTGGCCGTCACACTCCGGGGGGAATCTGCCCATGCGGCTGGATTCCTGTGACTCCAGACCGAGCACCTTGGACCCTGCAGCTCCACCTGCAAGGGCATTCTCTCTGGACCGACGTACTCGGCACCCGAGGTGCAGGCCGCCTCGGTGGGCACAGCCCACTCCCATGCTCTCTGACTCCACCGTCCACAGAGATGCTGACCAGCCCCCCAGGCCTCGTGCTGCGCACGCTGACACTGATGGCACTGGGCTGCCTGGTCTGACGGGCAGGGAGGAGCGATGCTTTACAGATGTCTCAGAGTGAAGTCTGCAAGCCAGAGGGATCAGGGTCGGGGGCTGGGCAGCAGCCTGGAGCGTCAGAGAGCCCCCACCCCGTGAGACTCCGCCTACCTCCTGCTCCCCGCCACCTCTTGGGCCTTCGGAAGAATATGCCCCCGTCTGAGTGCTGCTCTAACCCGTGCACTCATTGACGAGCAACAGCGGTCTTCAGAGGGCCCAGAGCAGGGCACGGCTCTGCAGCAGGGTGGGCCCCTTGTCCACCTGGGCCTGCGACCCCCAGAGGCAGAGCTGGGGCTGCTGGATGAATGGCCCACCAGGCACCAAAAGGCGAGTCACTGGTTTGGGGCAGGAAAAAGATTTCAAAAAAAACCCCACACCTTCTTCTGCAGGTCATTATTTTTCTTTTGAGAAATGGCTCCTGGCTTCCTACAGGGCCTGGTAGGGGAAGAATAACTCAGCTGAAGGCTGAGGGACCGTGCAAGCCCAGAGCCCACCCCGAGAGGGTGGCATCGGGCCTGTCTACCCCGAGTGCTGGGCTGTCAGCATCTCCAGCCGTAGAACCATCTAAGCCAGGCTCCTGCCCTCCGGGGAGTAGGGGGGAGCCGGGCAGCACCCCCACCTTAGTCACACCACCGTGATGGGCTCGTGACGACCGCTGACCTCGAGGGAGAACCAGTCAGCCCGAGGAGCAGGACTCTGGGACGTGCACTTGGCTTCCAGGGCACCAGGAGACAGGCGCTGCGTGTCCACGGACACGAGACACGCGGACACGACACGCGGGGGCATCACAGCCCAGCCCGCAGGAGGCCTGCGGGCTCACAGAGGCCGAGGGCACAGGCGCCAGGGGCGGGGGCCGTCCAGCCCCGCCCTTCTCAGGCCTCTCTAGTTGCCTGTTTTTTGTGACCCCCGTTTTCAGTTCACATGTGGACAGCTGACCCTGGCTCCCCAGACCAGCAGTGTCTTTGATACCCTCAGAGTGACCTGAGTGGAATACATTTTTTTTAACTGAAACACATTCTTGACAAACTTCTACCCGTCTCAATGGCTCTGTGCTGCCCTACCATGGGCACACCGGGCGCTGTCCCAGCTGCCACCTCCAGAGGAGGATGGCTGTCATGTGGTCCTGGGGATGGACACGCTGCAGCCCCCTAGCCTGCTTCCCTTGCCCTTGGGACGTGTCCTACAGGCTGCGTCTAGACAACGGTCTGCTTAGCCTTTCAGACACATAATTAACTTTGCTGTCACCAGTGNAGGAGCGATGCTTTACAGATGTCTCAGAGTGAAGTCTGCAAGCCAGAGGGATCAGGGTCGGGGGCTGGGCAGCAGCCTGGAGCATCAGAGAGCCCCCACCCCGTGAGACTCCGCCTACCTCCTGCTCCCCGCCACCTCTTGGGCCTTCGGAAGAATATGCCCCCGTCTGAGTGCTGCTCTGACCCGTGCACTCATTGACGAGCAACAGCGGTCTTCAGAGGGCCCAGAGCAGGGCACGGCTCTGCAGCAGGGTGGGCCCCTTGTCCACCTGGGCCTGCGACCCCCAGAGGCAGAGCTGGGGCTGCTGGATGAATGGCCCACCAGGCACCAAAAGGCGAGTCACTGGTTTGGGGCAGGAAAAAGATTTCAAAAAAAACCCCACACCTTCTTCTGCAGGTCATTATTTTTCTTTTGAGAAATGGCTCCTGGCTTCCTACAGGGCCTGGTAGGGGAAGAATAACTCAGCTGAAGGCTGAGGGACCGTGCAAGCCCAGAGCCCACCCCGAGAGGGTGGCATCGGGCCTGTCTACCCCGAGTGCTGGGCTGTCAGCATCTCCAGCCGTAGAACCATCTAAGCCAGGCTCCTGCCCTCCGGGGAGTAGGGGGGAGCCGGGCAGCACCCCCACCTTAGTCACACCACCGTGATGGGCTCGTGACGACCGCTGACCTCGAGGGAGAACCAGTCAGCCCGAGGAGCAGGACTCTGGGACGTGCACTTGGCTTCCAGGGCACCAGGAGACAGGCACTGCGTGTCCACGGACACGAGACACGCGGACACGACACGCGGGGGCATCACAGCCCAGCCCGCAGGAGGCCTGCGGGCTCACAGAGGCCGAGGGCACAGGCGCCAGGGGCGGGGGCCGTCCAGCCCCGCCCTTCTCAGGCCTCTCTAGTTGCCTGTTTTTTGTGACCCCCGTTTTCAGTTCACATGTGGACAGCTGACCCTGGCTCCCCAGACCAGCAGTGTCTTTGATACCCTCAGAGTGACCTGAGTGGAATACATTTTTTTTAACTGAAACACATTCTTGACAAACTTCTACCCGTCTCAATGGCTCTGTGCTGCCCTACCATGGGCACACCGGGCGCTGTCCCAGCTGCCACCTCCAGAGGAGGATGGCTGTCATGTGGTCCTGGGGATGGACACGCTGCAGCCCCCTAGCCTGCTTCCCTTGCCCTTGGGACGTGTCCTACAGGCTGCGTCTAGACAACGGTCTGCTTAGCCTTTCAGACACATAATTAACTTTGCTGTCACCAGTGCCGAAGTGTCACCCGCATTTCCATGGTAACCTGTTTTAGCTCCTTGGAAGCATGGAGCCCACAGGATTCGTGACTTCCATGGGATGAGGCTCAGGCAGCTTCTATTAATCAGGGGGGGGCGGTGACAGTCACCGGATTAGTGACCTCCGAAGATCCATAAAGCATCACGTTTTTCACGTATCACTCGCTGTGGCTAAATGCTACATTCAGAAAAGAGTCCATTTCACGACGAGGGAAAAGCTGAGTAAGAATGAAACCAGGGATCACTTGCTTTTCTGTTGCTGGAAAACCTCTGGTCAGGCCTTTGGCAGATGTCTTTGGGTAAGACCGGGTGATCTACTTATTTGGGGAATTCAGAATTTCCAAGTACTTCACTACTGCAGTCTGTAGTTTTAGGGGTAGAGAAGGTTTCCTGGAGTTACTGTCTGCTTCCCTAAGATCCTGCCTCTGGATACCGCTGTCCTCCTTGAGTCAAGGAATCAAGAGCTGGAGAAGGGGCCTCGAAGGACATCTGGCCCCAGATGAATTCGCCAAAGTCACAGGGTATCAAGCGAGTTTATACAAAAATCAGAAACAATTGGAAAATAAAATTAAGGACAAAGCGATTTTCACATTCCTGAGAATTCTGGGCACTGAGGACAAATGCAGGCAGCGTGGTTCCCTACAGCCCAGGCATCCTGCGGAAAGAGCTGCAGGGTGTCCCGGGGGCCCCACAGGCCAGAGGGCTGGGCAGGGCTCCCAGGACCCCACTGGATGAGGAGCTGAAGACCCGGGGTGTACGCGCTCGCCCACTGGAGTCCCACCGAGGGAAGGAGTGGTGGTCTTCACCTGAGAGCTGCCCCTGGAGGCCCTCAGCCCCTCCCTGCTCTCCCCCAGGCCCTCGGGGGCTCCCCAGGGGATGGTGCCCTCATAAAGTGCCGATGGCCCGTGAATCCCTGCCTTGGCGGCTACTTTTGGGGGACCCCAGTGAACATAATCCTCTTGGTAAAGATTTATGCATAAATTCACATGCACACAGGAATACATATGTATGTAAACATATCTTATTACACTGGATGTAACTGGAGTATACTGACTGTATTATTTGGCCCTTTTCACATAGATTGTTAAGTCATATTGGTATAAAACGAGTTGCAGTAAACACAATTTTAATACCATAATAATCGGGTTCAAATTTTCTGCTGAAAGAGAGCGACAGTTTTCTCTTAAGAGATTATCCACCTGAGTAGTTTTTTTCTTTATAACTGAAGTTTTTTCAAGTTTATTCTGGTAAATAACTAACACAGGGCATCAGGATGTGCCGAGGAGGGACCGGGATGGACACACGCCAGGGAGACCTGAGTCCGGATTCCACCCCATGACTCCCCGGATCTGTGGACCAAGTTCTCAAATTCTAGAATATGGGTAAACTCTAGATAATGAGTTTCCTTATCTGTTAAACAGTGCACTCCTTAGAAGACTGCCGTGACGACTGAGAATTCAGACGGTAAACCTCAGCACAGGCCCTGACATGCAGAAAGGACTGGGTCCAAATTACCTGACAGAACAGCCACCGAAATAACACAGCCCGAATTCAGGGAAACGGGGCTCACTCACTTGCAATGTGGTATCAAAGACAACAAGCTTGGAGCTGGTTGGAACGATGTCGTAACACTTGTGTGACCTCATGAATCGCATGTAAACGCCACTTTCTGAGTCTTCTGCTGAAAAGGAAGAAGCAAGGCTGGCATCAGTGATAAGTAAAAAAGAACTTCCTCTATCAGATTAAGAGTATGCATGGAAAACCTATTGCTGACACATTTAATGGAAAATAAGCCATGTTTTTCCCCGTAAGAGCGAGAAGCACGTGCCACTGGCTGTCCTTGCTGATGCAAGAAGGCAAAGGAAGAAACGAAGCCTCTGGGCTGAAAAGGAAAAAGCAAAACTGTATTTGGCGGACTATATGATCTTCTACATAGAAAACACCAAAGAATTACAAAAAGCTCACAGATCTAAAAAAAAAAAAAAAACACACACAAGAAGTTTAGCAGGTCACAGACAGCAAAGTAAAAAAACAAAACAAAACAAAAAAACACATGCTACTGTATTTCTACATACTAGCAAGGAACAACTGGAAACTTGAAAATGTTAAAGGCATCATTTATATAAAAATGAAATGGAAATAAGGATCTGCTTAAGGAGACCTGAAAACAGTAACTGCATGAACAAAGCTGTATATCTCTATTATTTCAATTCCTGTAGAAGCTAATGGGCAACTGGCAAAAGAAATGACAAGGTGCTGGATCCCAAAGCTGTGGCTGTGGCTACCTGGTGGCCCAGTGCCCCACCTGCAAGGACCTCACTCCTATCTCCTGGTCCACTCACAGGGCACACCTCCACACCGCTCAGCCCACACCAACCTCTACATTTGGGGAAGACTTAGATTACCTGGATAATATCCAGGGAGAAAAAAAAACCTGCTTTATTATTGTTTGGTAGCTAAGTCGTGTCTGACTCTTTGTGACCCCACGGACTGCAGCACACCAGGCTTCACTGTCCTTCACTCTCTCCCAGAGCTTGCTCAAATTCATGTCCATTGAGTCAATAATGCCATCCAACCATCTCATCCCCTGTCGTCCCCTTCTCCTCCTGTCTTTAATCTTTCCCAGCATCAGGGTCTTTTCCAATGAGTCAGTTCTTCGCCACCAGGTGGCCAAAATATTGGAGCTTCAGCGTCAGTCCTTCCAGTGAATGTTCACAACTGATTTCCTTTAGGATGGACTGGTTGGATCTCCTTACTGTCCAAGGGATTCTCAAGTGTCTTCTCCAGCACCACAGTTCAAAAGCATCAATTCTTTGGTGCTCAGCCTTCTTTATGGTCCAACTCTCACATCTGTACACGACTACTGGAAAAAATACAGCTTTGACTAGATGGAGCTTTGTTGGTAAAATGATGTTTCTGCTTTTTAATACGCTGTCTGGGTCTGTTATAGCTTTTCTTCCAAGAAGCAAGCATCTTTTAATTTCATGGTTGCAGTCACCATCCATAGTGATTTTGGAGCCCAAGAGAATAAAATATGTTAATGTTTCCATTTTTTCCCCCATTTATTTGCCATGAAATGTTAGGACTGGATGCCATGATCTTAGTTTTCTGAATGCTGAGTGTTAAGCCAGCTTTTCACTCTCCTCTTTCACCTTCATCAAGATGCTCTTCAGTTCCTCTTTGATTTCTACCTTAAGGTGGTGGCATCTGCCTATCTGAGGCTGTTGATATATCTCCCAGCGATCTTGACTTCAGCTTGTAGTTCATTCAGCCCAACATTTCACTTTATTATACATACTAATTAGCAAGACGGGGCTTCCCTCATGGCTCAACGGTAAAGAACCCCCCTGCCAATGCAGGAGACATGGGTTTGATCCCTGGGTCGGGAAGATCCCCTGGAGAAGGAAATGGCACCCCTCTTCAGTATTCTCACCTGGGAAATTCCATGGACAGAGGAACCTGGTGGACTATAGTCCATGCGGTCACAAAAGTGTCAGACATGACTAAGTGATTACAGACAACAGAATTAGCAAGATGAGAGTTAAAAGTGTAAAACGGTACAACAGGAACCAACTTCCTTGACTGTGTCAAGAAGCCTGTTATTCCATTTCTGACTGTGGTGAACAGAGGCCATGCTGGTTAGTTTGCCAATTTCATGANCGACCTGCTATCAAGGCTAAGTGCTGAGGGGATATAAATGCACAGGAGGACGTTCTTCCCTAAGAAGTCACAGCAGTGTTTCTCATTATCCACATGCGCCCCCCCCCCCCATAACTGTCCTACCCCCATGAAACTTGAATACTGCAAATACACTGTATATCCATTCAGGGGCCCTTTGGAGAGCCAGAAACCACTATGGTATCTAAGATTTTTTTTGTCCCCCAACAAGAACCAATCTCTACTCACATCACAGCAACATCCTCTCATTGAGAATGAGCGAGTTTGAGTGAATGTACATTTCTGGTGTCTGTAGAGCAGCTGCTGGTTGTTCTAGGTCATATTTTCAGGCTGGAAGGAAAAGTACGTGTTTGCCAAGTGCTGGGCTTCATTCTGCAGAGAAAACCCACAGCAGCGACAATAACAACAAGACAGACAAACAACACCTGGAGAGACCAGGATCATCCAAGAAGAGAGCTGCCTCATTACAGAATGGGGCCTCAGGTTGCCAGACTCCTGCCTGAAAAATAGTGCCTTCCCTCTCGCTTTTACTTTCCCCGTCCACTTCTTACCTAGTTTTCACCGTGCAGACCACGTTGATCAGTCTTGCTAGGAAAATGAGTTTGGAGGCAAGTCCTCAAAAGACTATCCTTTGAGGAATTCCTTGCAGGTGAAGAAGGAACAGTTCAGACAGAGGACTTCGAAGGAAGCAGCAGACAGTGAGGGAACAGGGGAGAGCGGACAGAAGTGAGACGGTGGGACGAACCCACACGGTGAGCTACCGAAAGCCTGAAATAACTGGAGAGGCTGCGACAGCTGGAACGGTGAGAAGAGGGCGAGGAGATAACACAGATAGTTTCCAGGCGCTGTAACATTCTTGACATGGTGCCAGAATCACAGGTTTATTAATCAGGGATAAATTTCAACCCTGAAGATTCTTTGGAAGGACTGCTGCTGAAGCTGAAGCTCCAATACTCTGGCCACCTGATTCGAAGAGCTGATTCATTAGAAAAGACCCCGAAGATGGGAAAGACTGAAGGCAGGAGGAGGAGGAGATGACGGAGGATGGGATGCTTGGATGGCATCACTGACTCAACGGGCATGAGTTTGGGCCAGCTCTGGGAGATGGTGAAGGACAGGGAAGCCTGGTGTGCTGCAGTCCATGGGGTCGCAAAGAATTGGACACGACTGAGCCACTGAACAACGACATCATTTACTGGAGAAAGCATCTGAGGGCTGTATTCAGGTGCTTACGGCGGTGCTTGGTCTTGTTGTTAAATAAGTTCTAGACAGTTAATCTTGATAAAAACAAACAGGTATGACTGATGTAATAAAACATTTGAAAAGCGAACACATAATGTGACTGCTGAGCGCTAAGCGCCGCTCTCATCACTCTGCAGATCCTGAATCATCCCATCCTCCCATCGCTCCCATAAACCCTGGGTGCAGTCACCAGAATACTGCTGAGTACCCACGGTGCACCACTGTGTCATGAGCTGGGAAGGGGAGGTGGGACTGTGGAGAAGTACAGAAGGGCTCGTTTCCCTGGTGGCTCAGATAGCAAAAAATCCGCCTGCAATGCAGGAGACCTGGGTTTGATCCCCTTCGGCTGGGAAGATTCCCTGGAGAAGGGAATGGCTACCCCCTCCAACACTCCTGCCTGGAGAATCCCGTGGACAGAAGAGCCTGGTGGGTTATAGTCCGTGGGGTTGCAAAGAGTTGGGACACAACTGAGTGAGGAAGCATGCGCGCACAGAAGGGCTCTGGAAGGGACTCTGAGAGGGTGAGGCCTGGGCTGAGCCGTGATGCTGGCGGCATGAGACGGGACGTGCACAGTGGTGATGCTGGCAGCTGGAGGACACAGCGAGAGAAGGCCTCACCCTCCAAAGGATGCAAATCCGGAGGCACTGCGGCCGCGAGGAGTCACACAACAGGGCGCTGGCCAACGCTGCTTGTGGGCCCAACCTGGCCTCTTTCTGTAAACAAAGTTTGGCTGGAAAGCCAGCCCTGCCAGTGGGACCTCGCTGCTGCTCTGCGGCAGTCTGGGCGGGCTGAGGAGTTGTGACCGAGGCGGAGACCATCTATTTTTTGACAGAACGAGATTGCTGAGGCTGGTTCTACAGTCTGATGACTCCATCTGTGAGGCAGCAACAGCCGCACTTGGGAGCTTGGCAGAAATGCAGACTCCCAGGCCCACCCCCCACTCCCCGATGCAGAGAACTCCAATCTGCCTTCTGATAAGCTCTCTCATGCACAGAAAGCAAGCCCTCCAATCTCTCGTGTGCATGGCTGGGAAGAGGCGGTGCGGCTGCAGATGAAAAGTCTGCGTGTATTCTATATATAGACACAGAAAAGTGGTAAAGATTTTTCCCATAAAGGAATGGGGCTGTCAATTCATGCTCTGGAAAGGTCCCTCTGTCAGGGCATGAAAGTAAGAAATGGGTGGGCAGCTGGGGTCAGAACCCAGGCAAAGGAGGACCTGAACAACAACACAGGGGAGACTGAGGTCCAATTTGTTCTTTCTTCCCAGAAGCAAAGAATGTTTTAAGAGATGACTCCAGCTTCACTAATGCTGCCAATTTTGTTTCTAACACAGTATCTGTTATAATCTATCAGGAAAGAGAAAAACACCTGGTAACAAAAACACTAGTAATCAAGTGTCTCAGTGTATCCCAAATGTATCTCCATCTAAGGAAAGCCTCCAGATCACAATGCAGGAAGGACATTAGGTGAATAAGAAGGGAGCTGGAAGATGAAATGAGGATCTACTCAATAGCCATGTATTATGTAGGCTGCTAACAAGTCAGCTCACAGGATACTTAAAGGTGTAATGTCTGTTAGGACTCACTGTTCCCCCATATAAACGTAAGATTCTGCTTGATATTCAATTTTTCTGTATTTTGGATGAATAAGCAATCTGAAGTTCAAAAGAAACAAAGCAGCATTTGAGACTACCACGCCAACACTATCCCTTCCAGCTTGGCTGACAGCTTCCTAGAAACTGCTATTTAACATTTTGCCTCTTTCAGAATCCAGAAAAGTTTGACAGGGTTATTTGTGGGGTTCAGCATGCTTTAAAGCAATGACAGCAATATAGATAAAAGCAGATGGGTGAAAATGGGAAATTCCTTTCCTTAGATGCTTAGGTTTAACATTTTACATTCACTCCATTGGCAGAAACAATGCAAAAGAGAAAAGGCTTATATATCTGTTTTGAAAAATGTAACATATAATAAATCTCAAGTAAGGGAAAAAAACCTAACCTGTGTTGAGAAGAATCTCTATGAAAGATTCATTGATAAAAACTTACAAAGTCCATGAGTTCAGTACAATAGTAAATGGTGCCTAAAATTAACAGCTACATTTACACAGTGCTTACTGTGGATTTACAGTGTACTAAATAGCATTATATGGACTATCTCATTTAATCCTCAAAACATTCTGATATTAGCTCCTTATGAATGGGAAAACTAAGGTACAGGGAAGTTAAGTAACTTAACTTGCCCAAGGTCACACAGCTTAGTAAGTTAAGATACAGATCTGAAGCTGGGCCTGTGCTCTTAACAATAACTACGTGGGAGTGTGTGTGTGCTCAGTTGATCAGTCTCTTTGCGACCCCCATGGACTGTAGCACGCCAGGCTCCTCTGTCTGTGGGATTATCTCAGCAAGAATACTGGAGTAGGTTGCCATTTCCTCCTCCAGAGGATCATCCTGGCTCAGGGACTGAACCCAGATATCCTGTACTGGCAGGCAGGTTCTTTACCAGTGAGCCACCTGGGAAGCCCCTAACTATAAGCACCTCTCTAATATCATCTACTCTCCTTTCCTTTTGCCCCCTGTACATCACAAAATGATGAAAATGTAATGGATTCCCAGTTACTAAAGTCAGGGACAAAGAAAACTCTTATGATTTCGACGTTCAAAGTCTTAATGGAAGCGGGGTGGGGGGGCCCTTTGGACAATGCCCAAAATTTGACTTGCAATGCAATAAAACCGAGCAATAGTCAGGTGGATTTGACTTAAGACACTGGACTATTTTTCAGTAAGACAGAATGAAAATTAAGTCCCAATAAAATTCTGAAATGTATCATGTAACTGCTTGTTAATAGTAAATATGGCTGCAGACTTTTGATGATAATTACCATGAATACATTACCTTCTGGCTAACAGGGCTGTGAAATGCAGGAACTCTAAAAGGTAAAATAAACGTAGGCCTAAAAAATTAGGCCCTGGCCTAATACTGTAGACTGAACGTTCTCATATTGGCTGAGCGTGCTTATTTAAGTAACTACCTAACTGCAAATGAACGGAAGTGTTAAAGTTGGCACAAGGCACAGCATCCACATGGCACATGCTTTGTTCCCTGAGCTTTATTCCATCGATACTCTTGGAAAAAAAAAAAGTCACTAAATGAACAATGGAAGAACATAAGGCAGGGTGGAGGTCTTTTACATTCCTCAAATTGTCCCAACATCCTACACAAAGTTCTTTTTCAACTCTGAGCTCATCGTATTCCATTTTAAAAGCTAATTTTACCAAAGAACAAGAGCATCCCCTCCAAATTTTCAGTTTCAAAATAAGATTCAGGTAAGAGCTAACCATATTCCATGTTAAATATTCATTTTTGCCAAAGGAAAAAAAAATCCATCCCCTTACATTTTCACAGCTTCGAAATAACATCCAAGTAAGAAGGAGAAAGGGTTAAAGGAGCCAGGAAGATGAAAAAGTGAGTGAGAGAAGAGGCGACAGAAACGATGGAATGACAGGGTCACCTGAACTCAGACCCCATTCGCTGAGCCGCCTCCGGTTTTCCTATTGAACTTTCCCTATTAAGACAAGAAGACACACCCTGCTGGTGGTATTTTCACAAGCACAGATAGGGAAGCCGTGTGTGTTATTTAAAGGTATGGACTATACATATAATTTGGGGGCGACTTCCTCACGTACTGTGGCATTACAAACAATCACGACTGCATGTCACCTTGCTCTCAGCCGAGTCCAGCTCGTAAGGACAAAAGGACCGACCATCCCTGCCGAGGGCCGGGCTGCGGGCTCCCCTTGGAGCCAGCTCGATTACGCCTCCGAGAGGCACCGCGGCCGCTACAGACGCGCTCCGTCGGCCCCGCGTCTCCCTCACCGGCCCCCGCCGCGGCTGGACCGGCGGTGGGCGGCGGGGACCCGCGGCCTCCGGGGCGGAGACCCGGCTGTCCTCGCGACCCGGCCCCTCCCGGCCCCCGGAGGAGGCGCGATCCAGCGGCGGGGGGCGGAGGGGGGCACTCACCTTCTTCTTCCAACTCGAATTTCTCCAGCATGCCGGCTTCCGCGGGTCCCGGGGCCGCCGCCAGCGCCGCCTGAGGAGGAGGAGGACGACACGGATCAGCATGCGCTCGGCGGCGCTCGTCCCCGGCCGCGCGGGCGGGGGCGCGCGGGGGCGGAGGGCGGGGGTGCGGGGAGACTGGGGCGCGGCGGGGCCGCGGGGGGCCGCAGGGCCGCGGTACGGCGGCGGGGCCGCGGGGGCGGGGCCGGAGCCGCAGAGGCGGGGCCCGGGGCGGGGCCGGGCCGCAGGGCCACGGTACCGCGGAGGCGGGGCCTCAGGGGCGGGGCCGGG